>VBSM01003044.1:8981921-8992972 GCA_008086735.1 Cheirogaleus medius
GTGCTAGGATTATAGGCATGAGCCACCAGGCCTGGCCTAAATATACTTTTAAAGTAGTTTTCACATTATTAGAATAATACATATTTATTGTAGAAAGTTTGGACAATACAGATAAGTAAAAAGAAAATATTTCAAATTACCCATAATCTCACCACCAAGATAGCCAAAGTTTAACATTCTGGTATAACTAAATCAGTTTTTACAAAAATTGAATCAAACTGTGCTGAAAATTTTATTAGGAAACACACCCTGTTTTCACTTAACAATATATAGTGGTCATCTTGCCAGGTCACAAGCATTCCCTCTGCTCTACTCCCAGTTTATCTTGGCATTAACTTGTTTCATTTCTTTACAGATCCCTAAGGATTCATCCCTTTTTCCTGAAACTAATCGAAGCTCACTGAGTGCAGCCTAGAGAGGGCAGCAAACCAACATCTCTCTGAGAGCCCATCTCTGACCTGGGCAGGTTCCAGAACTCAGCTAAGGTCATCAGGCTGATGAGATTTGCCCTTGAAGAAAGATCTTTTCAAAGAAGCAGCTGGTCTTGATAGCAAAACTATATTCACTTCCTTTTTTATCTCACCTGGCAGAAGAAATGGCCTGGGAAACATGTAAGCCAGATGGTCTCTGGAGTGCTAGGCCAAGGATCTCACTAATTTGGGGTTGGTGAAGGTAGAAGGAAATGAAATAATTTATAATCCAAATGGTTGTGTCTTTAACTGAACTATTTTGATATATTTTTTGAATATGTGACAGCATGAATGAATTTTTTATTAACTAAGGACTAAAGGAATCTTTTTTAACAGCACACCAAGTGAGTAGGCTGTATGTTTATATATATTTTTTAATCAGCTAAAAAGAGAATGAGGCTTTATGACAGTTCTCTAAGTATTGATTTCTACTTGATTTCAGCTGTCAAAATGAGACACCTGCTCGAACCTGGTCTATAGAGAGAAAACAGTTCATTCCCAAGTGGGCTCTTAAGTTGGAGGAAAGACTTGTTTGATGATTGAGTCAGCTGTAAAGAATCAGTGTACCAGGCTAAAGCTTTCTGCACAATCTCATCACAAAGTGAGGTGGATGAAAGAATCACAGTCTCTTCTGGATAGCTTTTTGTCTAAAATCAGGGCAGGCAATACCTGCTTGTCCTGCACCTGCCTAGGAGGCAAATTTCAGTTAACTGGTATAATTCAAGATCTTGAAAACAGAGTTCTTTTCACCTGAACAAATGTAGGTTTGCTTATAGTCATTAATTCTGAGGAGGTGTAAGGTTGTTGTGAATCTCATTGCAGCTTTTCTGCAGATGGGGACCCTAAGGTGCTTTGAACCAGATTTCCTCAGTTACCCAAAGTCAGTATCAACAAACAGTCTTTTGAATCTCAAGCCATTCTCATCCCAAAAATCTCATCGACAGTTATTGACAGAAACTGCATTAAGGTACTAAGGATATAAGGATACAAAGATACAACTTCTTGTCCTCAGGTGGCTCACAGAGAAAAGACTGTTCCCACCACCACCACCACCACCAAATGAGAGAATTAGAGAAAATTTAGTCCATCCCCCTCATTTTATTTTTGAAGAAATTAGATCCAGACTTACCTGAGGCCATGCTACATATTTTCAGAGCCAGGACTAGAATCCAAGTCGACTTTCCTTCCAGTTCTTTTCTTTTTAAACAAAATGCCTCTCATCTGTCTGCAGACTATGATTAGACTATGGCAAATTATGGTCAGCCTAAAGTTGAAGTGAAAGCCAGAGGTACACCTGGCCGAGGAGACCAGAAATGGTTAAAATACAGTGGGTAGTGGAGAGCAGGTTAGAGTGCCAGGAAGGGAAGGCAGGCTCTTTCAGCACCTCAGTGCTGGCACAAATCATGAAATCAAGTCTTGAGGGCCTTAGGAATGTTTACTTTGTTCATATTTCCTCCTGAGACGGCATTCGTTTTTTTTTTCTTCTTTTGTTTTTTTGAGACAGAGTCTCACTCTGTTGCCTGGGTCAGAGTGCCGTGGCGTCAACCTAGCTCACAGCAACCTCAAACTCCTGGGCTCAAGCAGTCCTCTTGCCTCAGCCTCCCAAGTAGCTGGGACTACAGGCATGCGCCACCATGCCCGGCTAATTTTTTCTATATATATTTTTAGCTGGCCAATTAATTTCTTTCTATTTATAGTAGAGACAGGGTCTCACTCTTGCTCAGGCTGGTTTGGAACTCCTGACCTTGAGCGATCCTCCCGCCTCGGCCTCCCAGCGTGCTAGGATTGCAGGCATGAGCCACCGTGCTGGGCCTGAGATGGAAATTCTTTAAAAAAAAAACAAAACATGTGTCCCAAGAGGAACCTGGTATCTCCTGAAACTGACGTTTTTCATGTCTGCCTCCTTACTTTATGTCTTTTGCTTTCTACCATCACTGTAGTTCCTAACCCACTGTACGTGCTCCCAGTTAGAGTAACAAACTAGCAAGTGCTGTCAGTTTGCCACTGCCCTGGTTATATGGTTCTAACTACACAAGCCCAGCCTTGGGCATGACTCTTGGTTGTATCCCCCCTCAGTTGCTTTGGCAGTTCTGCTCTGCCATAAGTTTTCTTAAGTCACAAAGGCAAACAGGTACGTAAGACTGGAAACTTCCTCCCTACCAACTCATATTTCTCCTTTTTGTGCTCTCATTAATTGAATATCCTTCTTTCATTTCTCCCCTAAATAAAAGCATTTATTGAGCACATATTATATCCCGAGCACTGTGCAAAGCATTTTATAACACATCAGGGCTGGGTGTGGTGGCTCATCCCTATAATCCTAGCACTCTGAGAGGCAGACGGGGGAGGATTGCTTGAGGTCAGGAGTTCTAGACCAGCCTGAGCAAGAGCTAGAAGACCTGTCTCTACGAAAAATAGAAAGAAATTAACTGGACAACTAAAAACAGAAAAAATTAGCCAGGCATGGTGGTGCATGCCTGTAGTCCCAGCTTGAGCCCAGGAGTTTGAGGTTGCTGTGAGCGAGGTTGACCCTGGCACATAATAAATAAATGCCAGCCACTATCATTAGGAGATGGGAGGAGGACAGGATGGAGGAAAAGAAATCATCCTATCTACCTAACCTCTGGTCCCCTACTGAGTACTCCTTTAACTAGACTTTGCAATAATCTTCTGCAGAGCCTCACTTCCTTTTGTGTACCTGTTTGTCTTTTTAAAAAGATTACAAAAGCAAGTCTTGCTTGATGTAATGAAACCTTTCTAAAGAAAATAAAAAGTATCTTTCCCTCTCCTTCCCCTTAGGAAAATTAACAATATTTATTGAACATCTATACAACAAGCATTGTAGGAAAATAGTTTACACAACGTACTCGTACACTTCCTTCCCACAACCCCGTGGTATATGATAAGGGCACTATTATTTCTTTTGAAAGATGAGGCTCCTGAAGCTTAAAGACCTCGGGTAAACTGCCCAAGGTCACCTACGGTGACTAGGCCAGTAATCAAAGCCAGTCTGTCCAGTTCTGGCCTTTTCAGGCTGTAGAAACCGGTGGGGCAACTGAGCAACTGATGGAAGAAGGGCAAAACTCAAGGAACTTCCCAGAAGTGACCCAGACTGGGTCCTGAAAGATGAACACGAGTTCACCAGGCAGAAAAAGGTAAGGCATGCAGGCGGAGCCAACAACCAATCCAAAACCATAGAGGTTAGATCAGTAAATCGCTTTACTTTTTCTCCTTCCTCCTCTTCAAGGTGGGGGTGGAAATTTAAGCGTGGATTTGGGGCGCCTTAGAGGCCTTTGGCTCACCCAACATCCACTTGCCTCTCTGCTTAGCCATCCCTCCTCTCGGCCCCCGGCCTGCACCCCCCTTTCCCGGCTCCCTCGTCCCTCCCCGGGATAAAAGCAACTGAGGGGTTGCCAACTTTTAGAAACAGGCAGGGGGAGGGGATGAGTGACCCAGAGAGGGACAAGCACAGCGGGAGAGCTGGCCTCAATGTCACGCCCACGTGAGTGTGCCTGTGCCCTTTTCACACTCGAACGCCCACTCTGTTCATCCTGCCGGAGTCTGGCTCAGGAAAAGTGCGCTGCCCGGGCCCCAGGAAGCGGACCCGCCACCGCCAAACCACGCGGACACCACCTGCAACTAGTGTTGCCAGCCACTGCGCCTGCGCACGCTGGGTCCCCGGTGCGTGCTGGGAAGGGCGGAGCCTAAGCGGTGTGGGGGTAGGCACGGGCTACGCCGCCATTCACCAATAGAAAACACAGACAGAGAACCACGTGCCCAAAAGTTATCCAATCACACATCTTCTGGTCTTGCAGAGGGCCGCCAGGTTGACTGGGTGGGGCGCACATGGTCACGTGATGTGAAAAGGTAAATACGGCCACGTGGCTGTTTTTCCCTGGGCTTAGGAGAACCATTAGGTCACACCGTACCGTCGTTGAAACAGTTATTTAATCAGCTGTGTGATGTGCTGGATATTGTGAAGATACTGTGGCTGCCATTGCTTTTTCCCCAAGTGTATTGGAGAGGAGCACAAGTTTTGACATAATCTGAAATCTCTCAGTCCTCTTTAATTATTTATTTATCAACTCATCCTAGCCACTGTGCTTGTGTTTCCTGTATCCCACTTCTCATAATGGGCACCCAGCAAATGCTCATTTAAAGATTGTTAAAGAAGTTTATTCTCTCTCTCCTAAGCGTTGGGATGGAGAAAAAGAGACAGAATTTTACATAAGAGGGTATGTTTTTTGTTTCTATTTTTGCTTTGAGACAGGGTCTCGCTCTGTCACCCTATCTGGAGTACAGTGGCCTCATCATAACTCACTGCAACCTCCACCTCCTGGGCTCAAGCGATCCTCCTGCCTCAGCCTCCTAAGTAGCTGGGACTACAGGCGTGCTACCATGCCTGGCTGATTTTCCTATTTTTTGTGGAGATGAGGTCTTGCTCTTGTTCAGGCTAGCCTCAAACTCCTGGCCTCAAGCAGTCCTCCCACGTGGGCCTCCTGGAGTGCTAGGATTACAGGCGTGAGTCACCAGGCACCTGGCCAGAGGATGTTTTTTAAGCCCACCTATAACCTTTAGTACCCCTGTGACTCTGTTCTCGCTCTTGTTTGTTTTGTCATCTGAAAAAAAACATGAGGGAGTAAGCACCAATCTCCTATAAGCTCACCTTTCTTCCATCCATACAGGGATTTGCAGTTTCTTTCCATTGAAGAAAGATGGTATTATGGCCTTTCCAGTTTGTTGAAGGCTGAAGCCAGGTCTATCTTAATTTTACATCTCTTGGCTGTCTTACGTAGCATAGTTTGCAAATAATGCAATCTATACTTGTTGAATTTGAGAAGAGTTCCAATGTTGCCTGCCAAAGAATCAAAAAGACCCTGAGCACTGATGACCAGCACTTCATTTAGCATTCTGCCATCATTTGAGTGTCCTCTCTGTGCCAAGTACAGTACTAGGCAGTTGAAGATACAAAAGTGACTAAGACACCTCACTCTGCCTTCGACAAGTTTCACAGTCTGATGGCACTTCTTCGAATTATCCAGATTTGGGCTCCAAGCTCATCTGTGCCACTCAGGAAATGAGCAACCTTAGGCAAATCACTTGCCTATTTAAGCTAGTTTTCTCATCTGTAAAATGTGGACATAATAGTACCTACAGCTATAGACTTTGAGGAAGACGATTGTGCAAAATGCATGGCATCACTGGGAGTACAGAGCATAGATTATATAAGATTGCCAGTTTGAAGAGAGAAAGAAAAGTCTCAGAGCAGACTGAATTGCAGACAGCTAATAACACTAAGTCATTGTCTTGAGGCCAGCCCCAAATATAGTATCCTCAGCACTTTGTACAGTGCCTGGCCCCCAGAGTACATGTTCAATAAATAATCATTGACAATATCTGGGTGATGGGCACACTTATAACTTTGACTCATGCATTCCAGAAGCAATCCATGTAACCAAAACATTTGTCTCTCCGTAATATTCATCCTTCCTTTCCTTCCTTTCCTTCTTTCCCTCCCTCCCTCCCTCCCTCCCTTCCTTCCTTCCTTCCTTCCTTCCTTCCTTCCTTTCTTTCCTTTCTTTTCATCTTACTCTGTTGCCTGGGCTAGAGTGCCGTGGGCATCAGCCTAGCTCACAGCAACCTCAAACTCCTGGGCTCAAGCGATCCTCCTGCCACAGCCTCCCAAGTAGCTGGGACTACAGGCACGCGCCACCATGCCTGGCTAATTTTTTCTATATATTTTTAGTTGGCCAATTAATTTCTTTCTATTTTTAGTAGAGATGGGGTCTCACTCTTGCTCAGGCTGGTTTCAAACTCCTGATCTTAAGCAATCTGCCTGCCTCGGCCTCCCAGAGTGCTAGGATTATAGACGTGAGCCACTGTGCCCAGCCCCCCATAATATTCTGAAATAAAAAAATTTTTAAAAATCATTGAATGGATGAATAAAATGAAGGAGAAATTAGGCTGAAAGATAAGTCCACATACACTGTTTTCTTCAAAGGAAGTTCCTTTGCTGCCCACCACACACCTAGAAGTGGCAGCTGTTCTATCGGCCTCCAGTGGTTTGACACTGCTCAGTGGTGGCTTCTCATAGTCTCAGTGATCTTTTCTTTTCTAATTCAGTTTCTTTCTCTGCCGCTTCCCACTTGCTCTGGTGAATTTTTTTTTTTTTTTGAAACAGAGTCTCACTTTGTTGTCCAGGCTAGAGTGAGTGCCGTGGTGTCAGCCTAGCTCACAGCAACCTCAATCTCCTGGGCTCAAGCGATCCTACTGCCTCAGCCTCCCGAGTAGCTGGAACTACAGGCATGCACCACCATGCCCGGCTAAATTTTTGTATATATATATTTTTAGTTGGCCAATTAATTTCTTTCTATTTTTAGTAGAGATGGGGGTCTCACTCTTGCTCAGGCTGGTTTCGAACTCCTGACCTTGAGCGATCCGCCGGCCTCGGCCTCCCAGAGTGCTAGTATTACAGGCGTGAGCCACCGCGCCCGGCCGCTCTGGTGAATTTTAATGCCAATGCACTCATAGAGAAATTTGGCTGGGTGAGTTAGTGGTTAAGGGCTCAGGCATTGCCATCAGACAGACCTGGTCAAATCTCCACTGCCATTTGTGTGATCTCAGGCAAATGACTCAACTTCTCTGAGGTTTTATGTTTATTTTTTTTAACTGTACACAGATGGGATTCTCTGAGGTTTTAGTTTCTCATCTGTAAATGGGGGGCAATAATACCAATCTCAAAGAGTTGCTTTGAACATTTATTTATTTTTATCTTTTTTTTGAGACAGTCTCGCTGTGTCCTTCAGGCTGGAGTGCAGTGGCGTAATCATAACTCACTGCAGCCTTGAACTCCTGGGCTCCAGCGATCCTCCTGCTTCAGCCTCCTGAGTAGCTGGGACTACTGGTCATGCCACCACACCCAGCTAATTGGTTTGAACATTTAATGAGATGAGATTCAGAGAGCTTTCCACATGCGGTAGCACACAGTAAGTGCTCAGGGAGCGGAAGCAGTTATTTATTATTATATTTGATGACTACAGTGTAAATATCAGCTGATAGAGTGTGATGAAGTCTTTGAAGGGTTTAGAAAAGAAAATAGTTGTAGAAAAAATGGTTTAACACAATTGGAAATGGAGGCAGAGGCACTGGAGGGGGTAAAGATCTGGCTCAAACTAAATAAGAGTGCCCACTTCAGGCAGAGCAGGTTGTGGTTCAGCATGTGTGTTCTGTTGTCAGATTCCCTGGGTTCAAATACCTTCTGTGCTGCTTACTAGAAGATAGCATTGGGCAAGTGACCTCTCTTGTTGAGCCTCTGCTTAGAAAACTAAGATTTGCTAATAGTGCCAAGACCTCATAGGGTGGTACAGAGGATTTAGGGACACTCAGTCCTGGTACAGAGTAAATAATCAGTAGATGGTGGGTGTTAATCATTATTTGGGTTTCAAGGTTCTTGATTCCTGGAAATATTCCTCTAATTCAGCTTCTACTTCCAAGGCTGGAAGGAACGATGTTCACAAAGGACTAAGCAGGTACTTAGTTTTATGTACAGCAGAGAATAAAACAGTCTCCAAACGTGAGGTCTTTTAACAAGGTGCTTTATTGGAGGGCAGCGTGTAAGGCGAAGGCAAGGAGGTGGGTAAGGGGTGATGCTTTTCAAGGGTGAGTCTCAGTCCTAACAATACTTCTTGGTGTCCAGGTTCTTGTGCTCCTTGTTGTAGGGAGCCTTTGAAAAGCAGATGGCAGCATTGCGGTCACAGTTGCAGATGAAGGCCTGGCAGTCTTTGTTTTTGCCTGGAGTGGGATAAAAGAAGAGGACTGAGCCAGAGCGGACCCTGCTTTGTATAATCCAGGGGCAGGAATAATTAATCGGAATAAACTGGTGGCCATTTCATTGGTGCACATTTAGGGTTGACAGATTAAGTGAATACAAATACATCAGGATGTCTAATTAAATGCGGCTTTCAGATAAACAATGAATGCAATATTTGGGACATATACCAAAAAATGATTTGTTGTTTAGCTGAAGGTCAGATTTATTTATTTATTTAGAGACAGAGTCTTGCTCTGTCACCCGGGGTTGGGGTGCCATGGCGTCAGCCTAGCTCACAGCAGCTTCAAACTCCTGGGCTCAAGCGATCCTCCTGCCTCAGCCTCCTGAGTAGCTGGGACTACAGGCATGCGCCACCGTGCCTGACTAATTTTTTCTATTTTTAGTAAAGACGGGGTCGGGGAGGGGCCTCCCTCTTGCTCAGGCTGGTCTCAAACTCCTGCCTCGGCCTCCTAGAGTGCTAGGATTACAGGCATGAGCCACTGTGCCCCGCCTGAAAGTCGAATTTAACTGTACGTTTGTATTTTATATGGCGCTCCTAGGTGTGAGTTTGCTGCCTTTTGGAAAGTCTTGTCTATTTCACACCACCAAGCTCACTGATTTTAAAACCCATATAACTACAGATCTCTGATAACATAGGCAAGCAATTATAAACCCCATGGAAAACATTAAAACATACACTTAAGGCAGCAAAATAGTGTACATTTCAATTTAGTGAAGTTTGGTAAGCCAATTTCTCTACTTTATATATTTATTTATTTTTATTTTTTGAGACAGAGTCTCACTTTGTTGCCCATGCTAGAGTGCCATGGCGTCAGCCTAGCTCACAGCAACCTCAAACTCCTAGGCTCAAGCAATCCTTCTGCCTCAGCCTCCTGAGTAGCTGGGACTACAGGCATGCGCCACCATGCCCGGCTAATGTTTTCTGTATATTTTTAGCTGTCCAATTAACTTCTTTCTATTTTTGGTAGAGACGGGGTCTCACTCTTGCTCAGGCTGGTCTCGAACTCCTGAGCTCAAACGATCCTCCTGCCTCGGCCTCCCAGAGTGCTAGGATTACAGGTGTGAGCCACTGCACCCGGCCTGATCCTTTCTTTTAAAAATCACAAATGTTTTCCTTTGTCAGTAAATTTCCAGTAAAGTACAAATTATAGGACAAACTAGGATGGATTTAAAATTAAAATCAGTATGAAGTACAAATGAACTGCCTTCATGGAGGGACATGTTTTACCATGTGTGTGGTTAAGAACAGAGCCTTTGAAATCAGATGAAATTGGATTCAAACATCAACTATCCATTTATAAACTATACACTTTTGGGCAGATGATTGTCTCTGAGCCTCAGCTTCCTTACCTGTAAAATAGGAATAATAAAATCTGTCTTGTATACGTGCTTAGCCCAGTAGCTGGCATGCAATAAGAGCCTAATAAATGATCACTCTCAGCTCTTTTTATTAAATAAGGAAGGAGTATGGCATAGCAGTTAGAGAAGAGGCCTTATAGAAACTCCAAAGTCTTATAGAACTGTGTTCAGAAACCAAACACCACCTCTTATGACCTGTGTGACCTTAGGCAAATGGCTCAGCCTTTTGAACCTCAGTTTTTTCATCTGTAAAATGGGGATAATAATAGTACCGCTCCCATAGCTTTGTTGTGAGGATTAAAGAAGACCCTGCCTAGCACCAATAAAATTATCAATAAGTGCTGGCAATCATTACTGTTATTTCCTCACTGCCTACTGAGGGCCTCCTAGAATCCATAGATCAAGAAGAAGGTAAACCTACTGCTGCAGGTGACCTCAGAGCCAGAGCACGTGTATGAGTAGGTCTTGGTGTAGGGGTTATCCAGGAGGAATTTACAACTGTCCAGCTTCTTGGCCTGGTCGTAGCAGTTGTCGTGTATCTGGCAGCACCTGGAAAGGGGAAAGGAGCACTGAGGCGGGAGCAAGGGTGCAGCAACAGGTCAGCTCTCACCTGCTGTCTCTTAGGAACAGGTGGGGATGACTTAGCCAAGACTTTCTGGGAGAAATGGTCGTTTAAGTATGGTTTAAAAAAATGTAAGTTCTTTTATCACATGTTGACTGAAAGCGATTATCACATGGGTGTGTGAATACAGGAAAATCCTGTGTTCTGAAGATGCTGTGACCCTTTTAACCACCGCTAGGTTACACTGGGATTGTCCCTGTGATGTTGTGTGTTGCCACATTCTGCCACTAGAGGACAGCATCACCCACTGTTTTACATCTCAGACATTCAGCTTCCAGGGTCCTCTTGGAACATACTTCTTTATACAAGAGGTTGAAAATATGTTATCCTTAGCAGATATGCAAGTCCCCTTTCTGTGCCTCGAAGAGATCCTTGGCCTGTGCCCTGCCCCCAGCCCAGCAGACACCCCAGTCTCCCCCCGGCTGGATCACTTACTTGTCCAATTCATCCACAGGGGTGCCCGAGCCACCCAAGCCACAGTAGCAGCCGTAGTTGTTGTAATCCCACAAGGGGTCACTTTTGGGGATCGTGCACTTGATCATGTTGCGGAACTGCCACACGGCCCGCGGGCTGATGCCGCTGTTGGCAGCTCCCACTGCAAGAAGACACAGCCAGGGTTCAAATCTGCCCAGGTTGGCTCTGGGAACGCCCCACGGACCCCACTATGTGTCTGCTCCCCGACCCCTGACAGCTGCCTCCTTAGAGGAGCTTTGCACCCAGGAACCTGGTAAAGTCAGTAGGAATTTTTTTTTTTGGTAATGAAAACTTT
>VBSM01003044.1:9007995-9018438 GCA_008086735.1 Cheirogaleus medius
ACCAAGCTCTGTCCTGGACCCAGAGCACGGCTGATTCCTGCTCAACTTCTGAGGCCCATCGCAGCCCTCGCCTCCTCCAGGAAGTCTCCCCAGCCTCCAGGTGGGTTTAGCTGTTTCCATGGGCTTCCCACAGTCTCCGATCACTTTGTGGTGACAGTGCCCATTTATTCCTGTCTCCCACTTGAAGGAGAGCACCGTGAGGGCAGGTCCTGCCTCCCAGGAGCTGCTCAGTAAATGTTAGTTGACTGAATAAGAAGAGACAGCCTTCTTTTTGCCTTTGGGCCTTTGCAAATACTATTCCTTCTGCCTGCAACACTTTTCCCCTTCCCTTTTCTCTAGCTCTCCCATAACTGGTTCCTACTCAACCCATGGACTCAACTTAAATGCAACTTTTTTTCTGGCTTCTCTAAGTCTTGGTCAAGTTCTCCATGCTCATGCTCCCCTGGCGCCCTACACTTTTACATCTAAAATCTATTTATCTTCTTACTTATTAGTCTTCCCTGCCAGGCCATAGAGTTCCAAGGAAAATCACTGCTGTAATTCCCAGCATAGTGCCTGGCATATAGAGTTGCTCAGTAACTATTTACTGGCTGGATGAATGGGGGGATGGACAGACTGACAGAAGGGCCAATTAACAGGGAGCAGTTGGATCATTCCTCTGGCTACCACGAGAGGGCAGCACCCCCCCAAGCAAACCAGCCCACCTTGGGTAGGACTGCCAGACCTGATGGATCCCCAGTTCCCACTCCAGCCCAGTGACTCAGACAGGAGGGCAGGCCACAGAGAAGGGACACCCACGCAGCCCCTGCCAGTCCTGAGAGCGGCCCCGGGCGGAAAGAAGCTGCAGGTGCAGGCCTAGCACATACCCAGCATGCCGATGCCCAACATGAAGGCGTCCATTCCGTAGGGCATGACTCGAGACCTCCCTCGGGCTGAGCCCGTAGGCGACATCACCTCCTTTGGCTGCGCTTTCTTACATTCCACCTGCAATGAGATCTAGAGGTCAGTCCTTCCTAGGGTCACTGTCTCTCCTGTTCCCCGGCAGGCCTCTTTATTATTAACTTCATAGTTACCATTATAAAGTGCTCACTATGAGCTAGGCACTGTGTAAATGGCTTTGCATACAACAGTTCACTGAATGCTCACAACAACCCTATGATGGAGGTGCTACGCCACCACTCCCATTTTACAGATGCAGAAACTGAGTCTCAGAGAGGGGAAGTCATCTGCCCAATGAACCACCACGTGACACTGCCTCCCTGTCTAGATTTTCAGGGGGTGGGAGAACTGGCTCTGCCTCCGCTCACTGTAGTGCCCCTCTGCCTGCCTCCAGAACCTGGACGCTCCCTGGCCGGCTCTGCCCGGAGCCCCAGTTTTCCCCGCACCTCCATCCCATCCAACCCCGGCTCACCATTTTGTTGTTGATTTCATGGAAGTGGATTTCACACACTTTCTCCACAATGTCCTCACTCTCAAATGTGACAAACCCAAACCCTAGAGGGTGGACAAGGGGCAAAGGCAGGGTCAGAACCAGAACCAGGTCATGGTCAAAAACCAACCCCAGGTCATACCAATATCCCTGCTTCTCTCTCCTTGGAGGGTGTCTGAGAGTTAATGAGAGGCTCTGCCCACAGCCTAGGAGCCGTTCGACCACCCACTGAGACACGGTATCAAGTCCCAAATTACAGGTGAGAAAAACAAGCTCAGCGAAGTGAACTCATTTGCCCAAGGTCACACAGCAAGTGAGAAAGTGACAGAGCTGCAATGAGAATACATGCAACATGCTTTTCTCTTCCCCGGATGTTTTCCAAACAGAAGAGAAAGAATACACACTCATGGAGACTTATACAAAGGCGTACATGCCCAACATACAAAATACACAGACATGTGGGCACATGACATGTCCACATGCACAAAAACACACCATACACACACCCAGCACCTACATATCACACAGACACGCACTGGTGCTCTATACATGCGGTTACCCTGACATACCAGATACACACAAATATTCAGACACAGACAGATAAACTCACATGGACACACACACACACACACACAGAGCATGTACCCCATTCCCCAAACAGACCAAAACACCCAAAGCCCTGAGGCCACTGGAGAAATAACCCTGCCTCCTCCTGGGTGTGCCCCAGGGGCTGGAAAATGATTTCTGAGAAGGTAAGGCCCATGGGGAAAAACAAGCAGGCAGTGCACGCAGGGTGGCCCAGATGCTCACAGGTTCAGGGGCAAGAGGGTGGGGGTGGGGGCTGGGCAGGAGCAGACTGCCTGGGGCTGTGGAGTCAGCCTGACCCTGGGGCGGCCTGGCCTCAGCTCTGGTTACCAGGGACAAGGTAAGCCCGGCAGAGGCGCAGACAGCAGCCAGGGCAGGGGTGGAAGGCTCGGATGGTGGTGGGGTGGTGGGAGGGGGTTCCTACCCTGCTCCTCTCGGGTGTCTGCAATTGGGCAAGTTTCTAGCACAGGAAACGGTGGGACAAAAGCCTTCTGTAAGGCCAGGCCGGGAGAGGATGCCGATCGTCAGCGATAGGATGTCAGGAGGCGAGATGAAAGGGCAGCTGTGACCTGCAGCCCCTTGGCTGACCACAGGGCCAGCCTGGGAAGGGGGAGGGGGCCACACTCACCTCGGTGCCGGTTGGTGGTTTTGTCGAACATCAGCATGGCATCGTCCACCTGGAACAGAGCCCGCCATGAGGACCCTCCAGGCACCAGAGGTCTCACCACAACCCAGGAACAGGGGCTCCCACAACCTGCTCCCCTCTTTGTCCACTCTAGGCTTTATCCTGTACCTGCTCCCTGGGCAGGGGACAACTTTCCTTCTGCAACCCCACTGGACACCACAGCACCACTAGTCAACCACCAGGTTCTCAATGGACTAGCCTGCCTTTATTAAACTCCAAATATGCCAAATATGTGCCTGGCATTTTGCACCATCATCCTCCCAACATTCCCTGCACGGTAAGATCCCCCACTGTGTAGATAAGGAAATGGGCTCAGAGAGGTGAAGTCACCTGCTCAAGGTCACACAGCAGGACCTAGACCAAGCAGGCGGGGAGAAAGCACAGAGTGGGTGCTAGGGAAAGAAATATGAGAGGAAGATCAGGAGGTGGGAAAGCAAAGGCCTCTTCCCTTTTTGCAAAAGGCCAGGCGGACAGCGGCCAGACTGGACTCCCCTCTCCTGGTACAGATCTTTTCCTCTAATTGAGGTTTCCTTTTGCTAGAGGCTGTAATTAAAGCAAGTAGAGTTCAGTGCCTGGGCTGTTTGCCGCCCACTGGCTGGGGGAGGGGAAAGGAACTGAGAGAGGGGGAGCATCCTCACTACCCACCCTCTCCTGGACCCCAGACTCCTCTTCTTGCTGCTCCCTCAAGATATCCCCTTAGATACACGACAGCCGAAGGCCTTAGCTTCTCTCCCAAATCCTACCTCCTTTCCCTCCGCCTGTGTCTGCTGCTTCCTGCTTGCCCTCTTAGCTAAGGTTTGATTCAACCTTGGTATAAATCAGGGGCTGCCTCTGATACATACCCCAATCCCCCCCCCCCCCCCCCCCCCCCCGCCTCGCTGCTCCTGACTCTCCCTCAAATGGCCAAGCATCCAAAGGATAAAGGAAAACTTCCCTCACAGCCTCTTCCCCACCCTCCTTCCCTCTGTTTGCCTTATAAGGGGCCTTCCCTGCCTCATTCAAGTGTGAAGGGCAGACCCTGAACTAGGGTGGTCCTCCAGCTCTCCTTAGGCATCAAACTATACCAGGCCTCGGACTCCCCCTGGGAAGAAGCAGGACCCCACTGAGCCAGGAGGCAGCCAGGTCCCTGAAGAATCTCCAAGGGAAATGATATCCCCAAGAAGCTTCCTGCCCTGGGGGCCCTGCAGCCCCCCATGAGGACCCACACTGAGTCTCAATCTCAAATCATCTGGACCATCCAAACTGGACAGACACTTGGGGTTCAGCACATCTTCCTCACCCCTCCCTTAACCAGTGGAAAACAGAAACCCGGAAAGAATGGTTGTGATCATAGCACAAGCTTTGAGAAAGACAGCCTTGAGTTGGAACCCTGGATCCTGCATTTGCTGGTTGGGTAACCTTGGGCAAGTGGCTTTATGTCTCTATGACTTTGGTTCCCCATCTGTGAAGTGGGCATAATAGTGTATATTTCATTGCAAGGAGTTAAATGAGCTAGTGCATGTATCACTCTTTACTCACAGCACCTGGGATACTGTAAGTGCTTAATAAATAATGGCCATCATTATTATCTTTATTAGGGAGGGACTTGCCCACAGTCGCGTGATGGAGACTGGCAATGCTAGAGGGAGAGCAGCCCGACACTGCTGGCTTGAAGGTTCTACGAGGACAGCATCTGTGTCATTCAGGGCCATGACCACCCTCCTATGGAGCACCTTGACTTGTGCTCAATCATTACTTTTTGAATGAATGAATGAATGAATGGAAGAACCAGCCACACCCTTCTTGCTAATCCTACAGCCCTGGGTTCCTGCCTGACCTACAAACCGATTCAGCCCAAATCCACAGCCCTCCCGCCTTCCTCCACCCAACCTCACAACTCCACCATCCTTGGCCCCTCCACCCTTCAAGCCACTGGGCCTTGGCTGCACAGAGCCCTAGTGGGGCGGCAGGGTTGAGGCCAGGGCAAGGGGGCAAGGAAAATGGCTGGGGGTCCAGGGTACCCCCATCGGTGTCCCCTCCTGGGGCCAGCTGAGGGGAGGGAGGCTCCCAGCCCAGTGTCCTTAATAGGCTTTGGTCTCCATGGGAACCCAAGGGCAGGGGGGATCGGGCGGGGGGAGGGGAGGCGGCCGAGGCCTGCTGACCAGTGGGAGCCGCCAAGTTCGGCGGCCGCTAAGCCTGAGTGGCAGCCATGGCGGCTGACCATTGTTCCCCCCTCGGCGGCGGCCCCTCGATCCGGGCGGGGGGCCCCCCGCCGCGGGGCCCTTGGCATTCCCGGCTGTCCCCCTCGCTCCCTGGCAGCCTATTCTCCGGCTCCCCCTGGCCTCCCCGGGCCGGTTTCACATGCCAACGCCGATTTAGGCCCGAACAAAAGACGCGGCCGCTGACGGCTTCTCCTGGGGCCCGGTTGCCATGGCAACGCCGGCCCCGGGGGCAGGCGGCCTCCAATCACAGCTGCTGGATCAGATTAGTGCGAGCTCTAATGCTCGGCGCTCAGACACAAAGACACCCCGCCGGAGCCGAGCCGGGCCTGCTGCTTCCCAGGAGCGCCCTTCCCTCTGGGGCCCAGGCCCGCCCGACCTGCCCTCCGTCCTGCACCCGGGTCCCCACGGAGGTGCCTTGACGGGGCCTCTGGCCCCCACACCGCCAGCGTCCGCGGGCCAGGGGGACCCCCAAGCAGCCACTCCCCCAGCTCCCAAGCCCATTTCCCAAGCCACGTCCCCCTTGGTCTGCCTGGATGGGAGAGGAGAGACCCAGCGTCTAGCCTGTCTCACCTAAGAGAAGAAAGACCAGGGACCCCAGCCCCAAGCAAAGAAAGCAGCAGCCCTCCACCCCCAGACTTCAAGTCTGGGCCTCTCTCTGCCATGTCCCCCATGGGACCTTGACGTTCATACTGCTCACCTTTCAGAGGACACCCTATTGTCTGATGTCGCCACACCTACCTCTTCATAGCCCCAGAAATTAAAGCTCCATGCACCTCTGAACTGAGAGCCAGTCCTCTGGGCCTGATCAGGGATTGGGGGTGCCCTCTCCAGCTCCCCCCAATACCTAGGGGGTCAGCTGCCCCCCCAGCTCCTGCCCCAAGCTCCCCACCTGTGCAAGCAGGGTGCTGAGTGCAATTGGGGATCACATTTATGGCCTCCTTATCATCGTCACCAGGAAGGGTGGGGGAAGGTGCAACCGCCTGGGTGGCCTGGACAGGTGCAAATTCCCAGGAGGCCAAGGGGCAACTGGGTTGAACTGGCTGTGGGAGCACAGCCTCCCTTGGGAGCATGAAGATAAGCCAGAGAAAAATACGGGGGAAAAGCAACAACAAGGGTAGCTACTGTGTGGCTTCCTCCCTGGGGATGTCAGAGTCTGAGGCCAGAGACGGGCCAGGAGCCTGAAAGGTGGATGGGCCTGGCCTTCCCCGCAGAAGGACGCAGTCCCCCTTTCACCTCTTGCAGGAATTGGAATGACCTGGCTGCACCCGGCTTGCTACCTAGATGTTCCACAGTGTGTTCACAGCCCTGGCAAGCACCCCCAGAAAGCACCCTCATTAGACCCACCTTCCCAAACTGCTCAAAATATTGCTTCACATCCTCCACCGTGGTGTTCACCGACAGGCCCCCCACAAAGATCTTCTTCGTTCGAGTCACCATCTGTTAGGGGAGGGAATGAGAAAGTGGGCATCTGAGTCCTGTGGCCTACCGCCACCAGCAGGGGCTTGGGGCCCCCCTGCCAGGATGCCAGCTGACAAGCTCTCTGTGGCCCCAGCCTCTTGGAAGAACCCCCCCCCAAGCTCCCTCTTGGACTCCCGCCTCCAGGCCTGTCATGGGCAGCTGTGCACCCCATACCCTGGCTGGCTTGAGCTTTCCTCCCTCCTGCCTCCCTCCCTGGGGACTATGTCCAGAAAATGCATTCCCTAAGGACTAACACAGGGAAGGTGGCAGGCCAGTGCCCCAGCCCCACAGCCTAACTTGAAGACCCCACCAGCACTCCTGGGAGATGCCAAGGCCCATCACAGGGTCTCCCTGAACTCAACGCCGACATTTTCCTCATCGACCTCCTCCCAACCCAACCTCTGGCAGCCCCGTGGCCCCAGCCCTGTTTTAGGAAGAACACATGGTCCTAATTACCCCAGGAGCGCATGGCTAATCCGCGGCAATTCCCAGCCCCATCCTAACACTAAAGCACCTTCTGTCACCAAACTGCTTAATGGAATTAACCCAATTCCGACCATGTGCTCCCTGGTGCGGCTTCCTTCGAATACCTGCTCCATAATTGTTTTCAGGCCCTTGGCTGGACCCCTTCCAGAGATGCCCCTTTCCTGTCTCCTAAAACTGTTCTTCTCCCTTCGTCCTGGCAGGAGCTGGGGGCCTTGATGGAATTCACTGGCTCAGACTCTTAAAGCACTCTAGTTCTTACCAACTCCCTTGCACAGGGGAAAACCGAGAGGGACTTTGTCCTAGGACACGTGATAAGTCAGCAATCTCAGGGGCTCTGACCCCCTGTACTGGAATCAGTCTTTTCTCCTGTCCCTTATATTCAATCACTTAAGATCTGGCTAGTGGCCCTGTGGTCTGGGATAGAATCTTAGGCCCTTGCCCTGCACTAAAATTTTTTTTTTTTTTTTTTTTAAAGTTTTGAGTACTATATTGGCCAAGTGCTCAAAAATCCATTTTTTGCACACCCTGCCCCTCTCCCCAAGAAAACTCGCCAGAACACCAGGGTAAGAAGGCATTTGAGAGAGCAACCAGAGAAACCTAAGCTGAAAGATAACAGGTGACAGACCCCATGGTCCCCTCTCCCTCTGCAGGGGTAGGAGGATGACCAGGGCATCTGCAATAGCTCCCTAGCCTGAATCCTAGCTCAGCCTCAAGGGCTAAGTCTGCCCTGTGTTTGACCCCAGAGGCCCAGGGCACCAAGGCTGTGATCTATGAGGCTGGAACTAGACTCAGGCTCCAAACTGTACTGGCTTCAAATACAGGACAATGAATCCTGAGGGACCCCTTTTCTCCCACCACATGCAGTCCCTTTCCAGTCCACTCCAGAGCTCAGATGGAAAGATGCACAATGTCTTCAGGCCACAGAGCAAAGACATCAAGAATCCCCTCCTCCCACCTCAGCCCATTCCAGAAATACTCCAGAGGTTTGTTCTAGAAGCATCTTCCATAGCAGGGAATGCTGGGAAAATCACTGCCCAGAGTTGCCTGTGGCATTCGAGCTCTTCCCAGACACAAACACACCTACCTTGGGCTGTGCTCGCCGAGGAAAGGCCACCTTGGGGTCAATCTGGAAGAGAAGGGAAAGGTAGAAGGGGTCTTGGTTATCGCACTTCAGATGGATAACCACACAGCCTTCTGCCCTGAGGACCTCTCTTGTCCCAGGACGCAAAGGTGACAGAAACTACAACAGCCTCTGGCAGGAAAGTGTAGTCGTTGAGCATTTAGGCCTTAAAACCAAACTGCTGGGTTCAAATCCTGTTTATACTGCTTCCCAGCTGTGAGACCCATGGACAAGTTATTTCAGCTCTCTAAGCCTCGAGGTCAAGTTCACCTACAAAATGGACAAATAACACCCACCTCAAAGGGTGATCTGCAGATTATGATGCTGTCTATCTCACAGCAAGAACAACAACAACAACAAAAGTAAGCCAAGTCTTATTCCTCCAAGTGTCAGGTGAGTGGAGGGCCTTCCTTGCTCAGCTGACTTCACACAGATACCTGTCTAGATAAGGTAGCAATTCGGCTTTGGAATAATAGAAATGAATGTGAATGGAAATCCTCTTTCCCTGCAAAAGGCCACAAGACAGAGTTCATAATCACCAGGAGCAGGCTCAGTTCTGTTTCCCCAATTCTATCAACATCTAACAGCCCTCCTGAGGCTCCGAGCAAACAGCTCCCTGATAATGCCACCAGGCTTGGGCAGAGCGGAGTGTGGTCTTTGGTGACATGAAAGGTCATGGGACTTGAACTTAGAAACTTTGAGCCTCTTGCCAAGCCTGTGATCTTGGTAACTCACTCGAACCCCCTGAGCCTCAGTTCCCCCATCTGCAAAGTGGGGACAATCACACCTGCTTTTCCCAGGGGCAAATGACTGTGGGGAATCAAATGAGATAACGTGGGTGAAAGCGCCCTTTGTGAACTGTCCTTCATTGCACAAACAAAGGTGCTATTACCAGCAGGCCACCTTTGCCCTTGGCTGTGAACAACCAGAGGGATAAATCAAGATGCACTCGGGTGCTCCTGGGTACTGTAGCCGTAGTGACAAACAGCAAAAGACAGGACATGCCACACTGTGATCAACACAGGGCCTATGAAGCTGGGTCATGCCAGAGTTTCTTGCCACCCACATGGGTGGACATCATTCATAAGTTCACCAGCCAATCGCAGGGAAGATCTATCTTTTCCCAAAGTTCCTTCTGTTCAAAATTCAGCCTCGTTCTAGGCAACTGGCTCTGGCTTCTCCCTGCCTGAATGGCACGGACCAGAGACCAGCTTCCTAGAGGCTCTGGGAATCTGTCCACAGAAATGGAACCTCCAAAATCAATGCTAGGGCAATGACTCCTCTCTTGTGAAGTCCCACTGGGCCCCAGGGAAAATCATGGAGGCCCATTTACCCCGTGTCAAGTTTTGATTCTATACTTCTATGGACATTTTCATCCTACTATTTCTCCCAGAAGCAGCCTCCCACTCACCAGCACACCACACACAGTATCCCTGCCCAGACCCTGATGGAGAGACGGTACCCAAGCCACGTACCCACAGACCCACGGACACGCAATCCCTGACACGCCCCACCTCCACTCTGACTCACAGCTGGCAACATAAATAAAACCCCACAAGTAAATAAAAGGTGAAAGTTAGAACCCAAAATAGACTCCCCACAGTAAACCTCCTCCCACCCCCTTGCCAAGGCTGGGGGATGCCAAACACAGACAAAGCCCTTGCCCTTACAAGTCTCAGTCTTGATCTCCTAAGGATATTCATCTCACCCTCCTTCCTCCTTCTTTCTCTTTCCTCTTATCCATCTTCCACTCCTCCTGCCCCCCAGCCCCAGCCCCTAAATCTCAGCTTCCTGAGCACTGCAGAAGCCATCGGTGCATTCTGAGGACAGGGGATGGTAGGAGAACAGGCAGCTTGATGGCAGATAATCACCAAAAACAATAGGCCACTGTCTCTCAATTTCCAGCTTGGGTCACTCAGGCAGCGCCAAGAAGATCCTTTCAGAGCCGGCAAAGTTGAGGCCTGGCCTCATTTGCTCATTACTGCAAGCGGGAGTGGAAGCCACTGGGCAGAGATAAGAGGAGCTGGGGACAGGCGGTAATTTAACAAATTCTTGGGCACAACCAGCTATTGTTGCAGGTAAACAGGAGCCAGTGACTGACCCAAGCAGGGAGGCGCAGGGTTCGGGGGAGAGTGGGGGAGTGTGGAGAGAGGAGAGCACGCTGTCCCAGCCCCCTGGCAGACAGACATCCCCATCACAAAGTAACCCCTGACTTTCTCTTTTTCCTCTCCCCTTGAGCCAACCCTTGGCCAGCGCCCCCTGCAGGGTTTAAGACACTGGGGAGCACTGAGATAGAAGCAAAATGTTCCAGGAGTTTGAATGCCAAACAAGCAGCTTCTCCTAAAATCTAGTCTGAAGAAGGCTCGTTTCCAGGCAAGCTTGTGCCCCGTCTCATAAATCCCCTTCCTGGGCAAAGCAGGTCCCTGTCGTCCACACAAAGCAAGGAGCTCATTGACCAAAAGTCCGGGGGAGGAGGGAG
>VBSM01003044.1:9031593-9047666 GCA_008086735.1 Cheirogaleus medius
GCTCACGTGGGGGGTTTCAGGCAGTGGGCAGAGAGCTCAGTGGGGGGTGTCGGCTGTGGGCAGAGGGCTCACGTGGCGTGTGTTGGGCCATGTGCAGAGGGCTCACGTGGGGAGTGTCGGGTATGGGCAGAGGGTTCATGTGGGGGGTGTCGCCCGCTTGCAGAGAATAAAAAGCAGAGAAAGACAGTGAACAGTTAGTAAGGTGTATAGTGAATATGGGTCTGGAAAGCCACATGCACAGTACCGTTATATTTAAATAGTTTGAACTGCTCATTCTAAATTTCAGTTTTTTAAAAGCCCTTTTAGTGAATTAA
Source organism: Cheirogaleus medius (assembly GCA_008086735.1). Classification (NCBI taxonomy): domain Eukaryota; kingdom Metazoa; phylum Chordata; class Mammalia; order Primates; family Cheirogaleidae; genus Cheirogaleus; species Cheirogaleus medius. The sequence goes on from VBSM01003044.1 coordinate 9,031,908, forward strand.
ATTGCATGTGTTTTTCTTTAAAATTTACAACTACATTTTTGAAACAATGTTTTTTGGCATTCTAGAGACCTTTAAAAATCTTTAAAAGAATGACAATAGAAATCAATTTGCAAACCTTACAGATGTAAATTAGCACAAGGTGAAAGTTAAAAACAAAAAAGTCTTGGAAGAAATTATAGGGGTATATCTTTGTGACCTTAGAGTTGGCAATGGATTCTTAGTTGTGTCACCGAAAGCACAAACAACACAAGAAAAAAACAAAACACCCAGATATACTGGACTTCATTGAAATTAAAAACTTTTGTGCATCAAAAGTCACTATCAAGAAAGTGAAAAGAGGCCGGGCTGGGTGGCTCAGGCCTGTAATCCTAGCACTCTGGGAGGCCGAGTAGGCGGGAGGATCGCTCAAGGTCAGGAGTTCGAAACCAGCCTGAGCAAGAGCGAGACCCCATCTCTATTATAAATAGAAAGAAATTAATTGGCCAAATAAAAATATATAGAAAAAATTAGCCGGGCATGGTGGCGCGTGCCTGTAGTCCCAGCTACTTGGGAGGCTGAGGCAGGAGGATTGCTTGAGCTCAGGAGTTGGAGGTTGCTGTGAGCTAGGCTGATGCTACAGCACTGTAGCCCGGACAACAGAGTGAGACTCTGACTCAAAAAAAAAAAAAAACAAGTGAAAAGAGGAGAGGAGGGAATGGGTATATTCACACCTAATGGGTGCCATGCGCACCGTCTGGAGGATGGACACGATTGAGGCTCTGACTCAGGTGGGGCAAAGGAGATATGTGTAACCTAAATATTTGTACCCCTGTATGATGCTGACATTAAAAAAAAAGAAAGAAAGAAAGTGAAAAGACAGCCTGCAGAATAAGAGAAAATATTTGCAAATTATATATCTGGTAAGAGTCTAGTATCCAGAATATATAAAGAACTCTTACAACTCAATAACAAAAAGACAACCCATGCATCCTTTCCATGGTGTGGGGTGGGGAAAGACAACTCAATTAATTAATAGGCAAAGGACTTGAATAGGTATTTCTCCAGAGAAGATACACAAATGGCCAATAAGCATGTGAAAAAGATGTCCGACATCTTTGGCCATCAGGGAAATGCAAATCAAAACCACAGTGAAATATCACTCCACACCCACTACCATGGCCATAAATAAATAAATGGAAAATAACGAGTGTTGGTAAGAATGTGGAAACGATGGAGTCTTCTGAACATTGCCGGCGTGAACATAAAATGATGTGGCACTGTGGAAAACAGTTTGATGGTTATTCAAAAAGCAAAACAGAGAATTACCATATGACTCAGGTCCTAGGTGTATAACCCCAAAAAACCAAAAACAGGTATTCAGAGAAAAACTTGCATATACGTGATCATAGCTGCACCAATGACAACTACCGAAAGACTGAAACAGCCCAAATGTCCATCAAGTGATGAATGGATAAACAAAATGTGGTCTACCCCTACAATGGAATATTATTCAGCCATAAGAAGGAATGATGTACCAATACATGCTGTGACACGGATGAAGCTCAAGCACATTACACCAAGTGAAAGAAGCAAGGCACACAAAGTCGCATATTGATTCCATTTATATGAAATGGAATCCATGATGTAATTCCATTGATATGAAATATCCAAAATAGGTAAATCTGGAGAGGCAGAAAGCAGGTTAGTGGTTGCGAGGGGCCAGAGGGAGGGGAGAATGGGGAGTAACTACTTAATGGGTATGGGGTTAGAGGGTTGCCTTTGGGGTGATGAAAATGTTGAGTGTACTAAATGCAACTGCATTGCACACTTTTAAATGGTTAACCTCAAGAAAACAAAAATAGTTATTATAAAATAATACATGATTATGGTAAGAAAATATTTTTTCCAAAGAAAATATTTTTTCCAAACAGCACAGAATGGTACTGAGTGACCTCTTTCCACTCCTCGCTTCCACGCTGCATAGGGAATAAACACAGACACTACCATTGATGATGTACTCTTCTCCGACGTTTTTCTATACATATAGAAATGTGCAATATGTGTTCACGTGTATTTGTGTGTAGATAGCTCCTTTTTCTCTTATGCGAATGGATTGTATTATGTTTAGCGTATTGCCTTTTTCTCTTGTCAATTACCATTTCATATTAATACATTCTTCCTAATGGCTCCATTATGTGCGTGTCCCATACCCTCCCTGTCTCTCCATTCTCAGACCTGCGGGTTCCACCGTCTCCCTCAAAGTCCGGAGTTCCAATGCCTGTCCTGCCTCTGACTTGTCTTTGACTTTGACCTTAGTCGTCGCTTCTGGCTTTGTCAGGAGTCTCTAACACCCAGCAGGTGCCTGGCCCCATGGGCTTTGTGAAAATGGCAGCTCCCTTCTGGCTCACCCTGTGCTACTCTAGGACCAGCTGGGGGTACCGTAGAATAAAGCCCAAGAGTGTAGACGCCCCCTCTTCCTAGCTGTATGACCTCAGGCAAGTGCCCTAACCTCTCTGAGCCTCAGTTTCCTCAGCGGCCTTGAGGATATTCACAGTCCTAATAATGCAGGGCAAGCACTTGAGCACAGGGCCCAGCTTAGAGCCAGTGGGTGTCATATGATCTCTCGGGAAGAAAAGATGGGCAGAGCCCTGGGTCCGTGGCCACCTGCTTTTGGGTAGGGCACTAATGTGGGGTGCTGAGGCGGGAAGGTGAGGCCGAGCTGGGCGGCCCTGGGAACCCAGGAAGGAGGCGAGGCTGGAGTGGAAACGATTAGAATGAGAACAAACTGGCTCCTGAATAGAAGCTTTTATTCCTGCCGGAGAGGGCTTTGTTCCCCAAACACGTGACACACAAAAGCCTCTACTTGAATTCAGGAACCCTAATTGGTTCTCAGGTGGGGGAGGAGAGGGGTGTCCGGATTTAGGGATTCCTTAAAGGGACAATACTATGGGAAGCTGAGCCCAGGGTTCGTCTTCATTGTTAGGGGGAGGGGTGGTGTGGGGGGAGGGGGAGAGCTGGACCCGTGGGGGTGGGGCAGCTGTTCCGAAGAGGAGGAGGAAGGGAGGGGAGAGGAGGGGAGATGGGAAGAGAGAGAGGCACAGAGAAATTCAGAGGCTCACAGCCCCTGGGTCAGTGCCTGGAGAATAGCAGGCACGGAAGGAGGGAAGGAAGGGAAGGAGGGAAGGAGGAGAGAAGCAAAGGAGAGGAAGAGAGGGAGGGAAGAAGGAAAGAAGGAAGGGAGGGAAAGAAGAAAGGAAGGAGGAAAGGAAGAAAGGAGGGAAGGAGGGAGAAAGGGAGGGAGGAGTTCTTACCATGTCCCATTAGGCCCTGTCTGGTTAAGACCCTTCCTCCCTCTCCAGCCTGGCTCCCTCCACTCCCACCCTGTCTCCCAGTGCTCCAGACACCCATGCCTTGCATTTCCTCAGACTTCCCAAGCTCAATCCTGCCTCAGGGTCTTTGCACTTGCTTTCCCCCTGCAACCTGGTATGTCTCCCACCCACCTACCCCCACCTTCCATGGCCATCCTGCAGTTCAAGGATCACCTCCTTGGGAAAAGACTCCCTAGATCCCCAGGATTCTCACCCAAGCCTGCTTTACTGTCTACAAGGCCCTTATCACCCACTGAAATTACTTGACTATGTGCTCAGCTCTCTGCACAATGACTAACACACAGCCGAGGATCAAAAGATACCTGAGACTGCCTGGCTGGCTGAGTGGGGAAGGGGTAGTGGTGACAATAACTCCCATCCTTTCCTGGCCCCTGAGCCATTGTTTTTAGGGTCAGGTGAGCTCAAGCCTCTCTTTGAAACTTGCTAGCTATGTAGCCTAAGGCAACTGACTTTGCTTCTTGGAGTTCATTTTCCTTTTCTTCAAAGAGTGCAGAACCCACCTCCCAGGGGTGTTAGGAGGATGGAAGAGAGAATTTAAGCACTGAGCAGGAGCCCTGCAGGCATATACTAGGCACCTGATAAACAACGGCCACATTGGTAGTCTTGCAGATGTTTCTAGAAAACAAGGGGAGAGGACCCCCATTTGCTGAGCCCCAAATGTGTGTGGCAGGCACTCACATATGGTATTTTGACAAATACTAGTAAACAACCTTTGGAGCAGAGTTGGATTGTCTTCATTTACAGATGGGAAAATGAGCCTCAGAGAGGTTAAGAGACCTGCCCAAGATCACACAGGAGGGAAGCAGCAGAGTCAGGATTTGAACCTGGCTCTGTCTCATCCCAAAGCCTGTGCTCGGCTCTCTGACTTCCAGTGCCAGGAGGCTGTCGAGGGTGGGGGGAAGGAAGGCTTCAGGATGCCAGTTGGCACCCAGCCTCAGACTTTATTATAGTTGGTGGAGTCCTGAGTTCTGGACCATGGGCACCATGCTTTGTGACTTATTATAAAAGTGATATTTGAGCACCTACTTAGTGCCCAGCCCTGGCACACAGCTGTGAACGGGATGTTTCTATCCTACAGCTGTGCACCGATGGGGCTGAGCAGGGTGGGAACAAGAAGGCCAGCGAAATCCCTGGTGGGGGCAGATGTTTTCACTCCCGTCTGGGGTGAGGCACGGTGGGGGTACCCACGCTTTGCCAGGGCTGAAGGTATTGACCGGTTCTCTCCTGCTTCCAGCTCCAGCCTGGGGCCCTGGGTGCTGGGGCCCTTTAAGAAGGTTGTTCCCCCCACCCCGCCCCCGCCCCCCCTAATTAGCCGGCTAAAGAAAGAGCTGGCTTGAAATGGGATTGTGCAGACCCAGCTTTGGGCCCCGAGGACGCAGATCGGGATTGTTATGCTAATCGCCTGAGATCAGCAGTTCCCTTGCCCTTCAGATGCCAGGTAGCCACGCCGGCTCTGCCCAGTTGCTGCGGCTGCAGGACGGCCGGGCTCTTCCTCCTTCTTCCTGCTTCCTCCGTCCCCACTTACCCCGTCAGACTCGCCCTGCCTGTCCTCCCACCTGCCCGTTGGCTGGAAGGCTCGGCCTCTCCTAGAAATGTCCAGCCTAGCTCCTCTCGCCCTGCAAAGAGAAACCTGCTTGCCTTCGGGCTGGGTGCTAATAGGGCCACACGGAGACAGGATTCTCCATAACCCACTGTCATCTCCAGGCATGGAGTGTCATTTGTCCCTCCTAACACTGGGCTCTGGAAACCGCACCGGGTGGTGCCTTTGTCACTTACTAACTATGCCATCTTAGGCAAGTGACTTTGCCTCCCAGAGCCTCAGTTTCCTCCTCCGTAAAATAGGTTGCTAATAACAGTACCTACCTCAAAGGACTGAAATGAGAATGGAAAGAGAGCAAGCATCTAACACGCCCAGCGTAACTGCTCCTGTCAATGGAGCACTTGATAGTAGCTCTCTTGGGGAGAGCACCCACTATGTGTCAGCACTGTGCTGTGTACTTTTATAAGGTATTATCCCATTTTGCCTTTTCAGCCACTGTGTGAGCTAATTAACATTATCGCTCCCATTTTACAGATGAAGAAACTGAGGCCCAGAGGGTCTAACTCACTTGCCCAGATCCACCCCAAGCCAGTCCTATCTTTTAACCTCTATTCTGCAGTTTGGTACGTGACCATTGATGGCGCAGAAGGTGAGCTTGGTCAGTACAAAGATGCTCGCATAAATATGTGTAATAGTTGTCCGTTTAATGTGCAAGAGGAAAAAACTAAAAGTAGCATTTCTAGCCTATGAGTTTACAAATAGTATTGCTTGCGTTAAATATATTTAAATCTATACGATGACAAGTACAAGTATGGTCATAGCGGCTTTATTCATAGTAGCCCAAAACGGAAAACAGCTGAGACATCCATCAGTGTGAGAATGGATGAACCAACAGTGGTACAGCCATGCAACGGAAGCCTTCGCCTGCAGCAAAAGGAAACACAACTGATCCAGCTTACAACCTGGACAAATCTCACACACAAAATGTCGAGTGAAAGAAGTCAGACTAGAGAGAGTACATGCTACACCATTCAGACTATAACAAGTTCAACAATAGCTAAAGCAAATCTCAGGTGACAGAAGTCAGAATAGCAGCTGCCCCGGGGGAGGTTACTGCCAAGGGATCCAAGGGAAGCTTCTGGAGTGATGGGAATATTCTGTATCCTGATGTGGGTATGGTCACATGGGCGTCCCCGTAGGTGTAAATGCATTGAGCGAGAGGTACGTTTAATATTTGTTCAAGTTAATGGATAGAAAGTATACATCAATAAATCACCGTTACTAAGTTAAGTTTTTAAAAAGAAATTTATTTAAAGAAAAACAGTTTCTAAATAATAGTTCAGGGGCTGTACAGATGTGGCCAAAACACAAAGAGCAAACAAACACAATTCCAAGGACTGGAGTTAGGGGTAAGGTTAGTGCCAGGCCATGGAGTTTTATCTGTTTCTCCCTCTCCTAGGGGGCCAGATAAAATAGAGGACGCCTAGTTAAGTTTGAATTTCAGCTAAACAACAAATACTTTTGCAGTATAAGTATGTCCCGTGCCATATTTGGGAATACTTATACTTAATTTTTTTTTTCTTTTATATGTTTTGTATCAGAAACTCAAACGTCATTGGGCAGTCCAGTGTTTTGCTGAATCTGGCAACCCTGCCCTCTCGGGACCCGCCCCGTCTCGCAGCCCGGTGCCCACCGCAGGCGGGAGCGCCCTGCCCGGTGCAGTCACGCCGGGCGCAGCCTGGCAACGCGGCCACAAAGGGAGCCCGGGAGGCGGAATCTTTCCACATGCCTGATCAATGGGGGCGCGGAGACGGCGGCGCAAACAGGCCTGAGACAGCCGCACAAAGAGGAGGCCCCTCGCCCGCTCCTGCTTTCCATTGATCCCAGGCCTTTGTGGCTCGGACAGCGGGGGCACGGGAGGCACCTCGCAGGGACTTGGCCCTTTCTCATTGGGGGGAGAAAGCCCACGAGGACCCCCGTCCCCCCCCAACCCTCCCCACCGTCCCCGCTCTTGTGGGCTCCAGGCCTCGGGTCTGGGGGGATGTCCAGAACCTATCAGGGGAAGTGGGCAGGGCACAGGGTTCGGTCCTACCAGGCCAGGAAGATCTGGGGCCTGCTAGGAGGGCCAGCCACCCAGCCCCAGCCTCCTGAGGACCCCCCAGTCTGCCTGGCAGGCCTTCTCTGTCCCCCTGGTTACAGGCAGGCCTTGCACAGTCTCTATTTTTTTTTTTTTTCATTTATTGAGCAAATATTTATTGAGTGTTTGCTCCAAGCTGTTCTCACTCCCTCCTACCCCCATGGCCACTTAAACTGGCCAGTTCCTCCTCCCAGTGTCACCTCTCTGGGAAAGCACCCCTGACCCCTCTCCCAGCTCAGGTTGGGTAGGGAGCCCCCTCCTCTGTGTGCAGGCTCCTACTCTACAATCATGCTAGGGACAGCTTACCGTGGCCTGCCGGGCTAAGCCTTTGACATTTTGTCTCCTTTAACTCTCAGACAGCCCTCTAGGTTGGAGCTACTGTGATGGTTTCTTCAGAGGTGGAAACTGAGGCTTGGTATGCCAAGGTGGTCACCCAAAGTCACACACGGCTAGCAAACTGCGGTGTGGGGATTTGAACTCAGGCAGTAGATTCCAGAGCCTGGAATCTTCCCATCCCAAGTTCCTTCTGGGCTCAGAGTAGGATTTGGCACTCGGGCCCAGTAATGAATTGCTTACCCTGTCAGAACATTCACCCACTGTACTGTGTCTATTTGTCCATTTCCTTGTGTGTTCCCACTACACTGATTGCTCTGTGACCTCAGCACCCAACACAAAGAAGGAGCCCAAGGTTTATTTGTTGATCTGAACTATTCGGTTTAAGAATTTCGCTGGGCCCTGTGGGTGGGAAGTGAAAGGAAGACCTGAAGATGAATCTGGTACAGTTTCTGCCCACAAATGAGCTTGAAATCAGACACTCAAATAACATAAGAAGGGCGGCAGGGCTCTGGAGTATGCTATACAGTCCTGTCCCCCATTGAAAAAGATCAGTTTCATTAAAGCATAATTTACACGTGAGAAAATGCACCCATTTTAAGTGTCCAGTTCGATGAGCATTGACAGATGCATATACCCATGTAGCTAGTATCACTGTCAGATGTAAAACATTTCCATCTTCCCAAATAAGTTCCTTGTGCCCCTTGCAGTCTACGCTCCTCCCACCCGTCCCAGCAACTCCTGATCTGCTTTCTGTCACTATAGGTTAGTTTGCATTTTCTAGAATTTCATATAAATGAAATCATACAATGTGTACTTGTTTGTGTCTGGCTTTTTTCCCTCAACATGCTAATTTGGCAATTCATCCATGCTGTTGAGTGATCTCTTAGTTTCAAATCCTGTTTCTGCTCCTGACTTCGAGTTGCAGCCTCTTCATCTGTAAAATGGGGGGTAGATTCTACGAGATTTAGTTGAGAGAATGTTTGCAGAGTGCACGGGACCTGCGCACAGTAGGCATGCAATAAATGAATGCTCTTGATTAGTATAACGTTTCTGCTAGATGGTAAGTTCCATGAGGACAGGGACCTTGTCTATTATGTTCACCACTCTGCACTAATTGCAAAGGCTACTATTTATTATAGATGGTGAATACGAGGCTCAGAGAGGTACAGCAACTTGCCCAAGATCACACAGCTAATAAGAGGCAGAGTTGAGATTTGAACCCAGGCAGCCTAGTCCTGGGGTCCTTACTGTTTATTTTTATTATTATTAAATATTATGGTATTGCATATGGGGTCTTTATTCCTAATCACTGTAGTAAACTGCCTCATAACTCATTGTTCTGACAATCTCCCCGGACCTTCTTTTCTTGTCCCCTTTACTTTTACTGACTGCTCCATGGAGGCAGCATAACGTGAGAAACAACTCTCCTACTACTAATATATATATTTTTAGTTGATGTGCCAGGAGGTATATTTAAGCCCTTTACATATATGAACTCAATCGACTCCCCAATGACAATGACGCTGTAAGGCAGGGACTGGACTTCTCCCCATTTCACAGATGAGGAAACTGTACTGCAGCCGAGAGGCTGTGGCTTCAAGGTCAGGACATCTTCCTTTTTTTTTAATGGCTACATAATAATTGTACATATTTTGGGGGTGCACATTACAGCATTCTGATACATGCATACGATATGTAATGATTGAACCAGGGCAACTGGGATGTTCATCACCCCAAACAGAACATTCCAGCTCCTCTCCTCTGGCAACGTTGAACTCTACAACAAATTGTTCACTACCATCACCTTGCCGTACTATAGAATACGAGCTCTCATTCCTTCTAGCTAACTGTTCTTGCAGGACATCTTCCTTTTGAAGCCCAGGTTTGCCACACTTTCCGTGGGACTTGGGCAAATCTCTTCTCTGGTGGCCTGTGTGTCCTACTTGCCAGGACTTCCCCAGGTCCCCTCCCTGACCTGGCGTGTTTCTGGGTGCTGCTTCTCTCTAACCCCTCAGCGGGGTTTTCTCTTCCTGCCTATTCTGTTTCTTTCTCCAGTCCCTCCCCAGCCCTTAGCAGGCCAAGGCTACAATTTCAAAAGGAGTTGAGTTCCTTCTGGAAAGGGGCTGAGACTGAACCCCTCCCCTCCGGTCTCTTCCCATAAATACCCCCTGTGTGCAGCGCCCAGGGGCCCGGGGGAGCCTGGCCGGCTGATCTGTAATTAGAAACTTTTCTCCCTTCCCTGGCAGGAGGAGGGAGGGCCCAGGTCTGGCTCAGTCATTTTGTTTGTCATGAATTATTCAGGAGAAGGGAAGTGAGTGGAGCCGGCCCCTCTGCTGACCAGAATGTCTCAGGCCCTGCCCAAAGCAGCCTGTCCCACCCGGCTCTGTCCCTTTCACCGTTCCAGACGCAGAGAAACAACTCTCTGGGTCTGGAACAAACTATGTACCAGGCACGTTTACAGAGGGGGTTTTCATTAGACCTGGTGAGGGAGGTATGCTCAGCTAAGGGAGGTGACAGGGACTTACCCAAGGTCACAAGGATAGGAAGAGGACAGCTGAGCTGGGATTCGAACCCAGGAGGTGGCCATTCAGTGCTCATTCTGTGCAGCTGTAGATGCTGGACGGGGGGTTGGGGAGGGTAATGCCCACCAGGCCAGCTGGGAAAAGACAAAAAAGTTACTTTCCTTTCTCCCTTTGCCTTGCCCTTGCTAAGTCTGGGGTGGAGAGGAGCGAGCTAGCCTCATGGAGTACCAGGTGGCTGACGAGCAGGTGATGTTACTTTTCCTGCAATGTTTCATAGAATCCTCACAAATCCACCTCTGAGGAAGCTGTTATCATGCCCATCTTATGGCTGCAGAAACTGAGGTCAGCAATAGCAAAGGAGTTTACTCAAGACACACACAGCTGGTTAGTGGAAGGACAGGGACTCGATCCTGGCACATCTCTCCGTGACACACTATTTTTCCACAACTCCTGATGGGTGGGGAGGCAGGGGCACCAAGGCGCCCGGGCTCTTGAGTCCACAAGCATCCTTGGATTGGACTGCCCTGGTTGTCAGACCTCTCAGTGTCCAGGTGCTGCTTCCAGGACAAGCCCCCTGAGGGTCAGGAGCATCTGGCTGCTGTGTGCCATCCCACACCCGCTAACCTCGCGAGTTGGCCCTTTTTAGAAGGGTCGGGGCTTCCTCTTTGGCACGAAGCCGGCCCCTCTAAGTGGAGCTCCCGGGGAAGCCAAGAGCACAGGATTCGGAAGTGGACTGCCTGGTTCCATCCTTACTATCTGCATGAACTTGGACCAATTCTTTAAACTCTCTAAGTGTCGGTTTGTCCATCGATGAAGCAAGAAGATTAGAAATAAACGTGAGCTGTTGTGAGGAGTAAAGATGATGGAGTGTATAAAGCATATAACATAAAGCCTGGCAACATAGTGAGTGCTCAGTAAGTGTTGCCATTATTATTATTATTAATTGTTATTATTCCTGATGACAGCCTCTCATTAAGCTTGGTTAACAGAGAGTCAGGAACTACCAGATGGTGAACATGTGTCTTCCAGAAACAGAAGCTCAGTTTTCCCTGGGGAACTCTCCCTCCCCAATATCAGGGCCTGTACCTTGGATGGAGCTTAATCTGCCTGCCGTTGGCTACAGGGCTGGCCCTGTGATCCTGCCCGGCCACAGGATTGGCTGAAGAATGGGCATGTGACCCAGTGAGAGCCAATTAGAGAGAACTCTGAGATTTTTGCCAGAGAGAGGCACTCTTTTCCACTGGGGGTAAAAAAGCAGGCACGGAGTTTCTGAAAAGCCATTTTGTCATCCTGAGAAGGAGAATGTCTGACATTGAAGCCATAGAAGAAAGCAGAGCCAAGACATGGCAAGAACACTGAAATCTTTGAACTGCTTGATCCAGTTATAAGTTAGTGGGTAATATTTATTACTATTAATTTTTTTGTTTGAGTCAGTTTGAGTTGAGTTTTCTGTCACTTACAACCAAGACTTCTGACTAAATGTGCCAATGTTGTGCATGCTCTCTCTCCCCTCTCTCTTCCTCTCTGTCTCTCTCTCTCTATGTATATATATACACACATCCATCTTCGATTAAAATGACAGCATATGTTGAAGACTCACTTCTAATTATTACTTTTGTTTTACAAACTTAGGTCAAGAGAGAATATCGAGTAAGACTTTAAGATTCACAACACCTAGGTACAAATTAAGAGCCTTTACTCACCAAACTTATACTGTCATGGCGTCACAGACTTGGAGTCATAGCTTGGCTTTAACCATGGTTTTCCCTTCTGCTTTCAGGAAAACATTTAATTTCCACCCTGGGCGTAGTCTATCCCTGGCTTCCTTGTGGTGTGCTGTTTCTGTCTGCCTTTTGTCTGTGTGCTGGTGGTGTCAGAGCCAGTAACTATCTGTTTACAGTTTCAGACAGAAGCATTAATTGCCTTTTGAACCTCCCATTTTCCTCTAAGAACTCCCTGCTCACTGTCTCACTCATATTTCTTTCTGCACAATGAGAAATGTCTATTTTTTTTACATAAAATCTGACCACCTGCAAATCCCTCCATATTCTCTTGCGAGTAGGCAACATGAGAGGGAGACACGTAGGCAGCAAATATCTGTGCAGAACAGAGTTTACAGGACAAGTTGTCACAACCCAGAAGCTTCTAGGCCACACAACAAGGCAGCTGCAGGGTGGTAGGATGAGCGCTGGAATTGGAGGCAAACCAACGTTTGAAAGCTGGTTTTGTCACTCACTTGCTGTGTGACCCGGGGCAAGTTACTTCATCTTGCTGAGCCTCAGTTTCCTGATCTGTAAAGTGGACATGACAGTACCTGCTTCACAAGGTTGGGTCATGTAACTACCAGACAAAAGCACTTTCCTCTGGAAAAGCACGTTTCTCTGCCCTTTACTTGTCTGATATGGGTTCGAAATAATAATGAAACTAACATTTACTGAGTACTTACTGTGGTTCAGCATTATTTCAAGTGGATTCAGCCTTACAACAAACACTTCAAAGTTGTTACTGTTCATATTATAACATAATACTCCCACGTTACGGGGAAGGAAGAGGATCAGAGAGGGTAAGTTGCTGGGATCACACAGCTAAGAGGCAAAGCTGAGATTTGAACCCAGTAGTTTGACCCCATGAGCTTTCTCTTAGCCATAACTATATGGCCTCCGCTGTGCTAGTAGCTGTCAGCCACCCGATGGAGGACACATAGGGCCACAGGCTGGCGGTGCTGCCTTCTGGGGAAAACCTCATTGTCTTCTGACTTCCCTGGCCCACATATCAACTCTACTCCACTTGATTGTCCGAGTCTATTGGCTTTGAAATATTCAAATCCCGGCTCCCCCTGGACACTCGCACCTCCTGTGTACTAACAGGGAAGGAGAAGCCAGGGAGACAGGTCCTGTGGGAGCCTGGACAGGAAATCCATGTGTGCACACATCCCCACATGCCTTGCTCGGTCGCTGTCATGCCAGCAGAGCACAGGCTAACATGTGCATGTACCATGCAGTAAGGCTCACAATGAACACACGAGTACACAGGCACATGTGTGTGACCCCACAAGTACATGCAACCCCCCTCCCACACTCACATGTTCACCCGCCCTGCACGGAATCCCTGGACTTGGTCAGAACCTCAGTGGGCAGTGGTGCAGTGGTCCAGTGCACACACTCTGCTCTTGACTGCTGGGCTTAAATCCTGGTTCTGCCAAATCCCAGCTGTGTGTCTTTGGGCAATCCTCTCACCTTTCTTTTTTTGTCCCCAGAGATGGGGGTCTTGCTATGTTGCCCAGGCTGGACTCGAACTCCTGGGCTCAAGTGATCCTCCTGCCTCAGCCTCCTGAGTAGCTGGGACTACAGGCATGTGCCACCATGCCCAGCTAAATCCTCTCACCTTTCTGTGCCTCAGTTTCCCCACGTGCAAATGGGAGTCATAATAATACCTACTCCCTTGGGTTGTTTTCAGGAGTGCTATATATATATAAAAACACACACAGCACATAGGAAACAGCCTTTAAGTGATGCTGTATCCTTTATCTAACAGGTCGACTTCTCTGGGAAGCAGATTCAGATGGAAATTGGGATGCAGAATTTTTTTAGAAGGCGCTCTTGGGAGCAACATCTGTGGCCAGGAAGGGAAGGAAGCAGAACTGGGTAGAGGGAAGATTTGGGCTGTAATGTGGTGTCATTGGAGGCCTCAGTGAACCCCATAGAGTTCTGAAGTTGAGACAGGCCATCAGCATTGTCTTGAGCTGAGATGAGGGGTTGAGTATTTATACTTCCAGCTACAATCCAAGGATGTGAACTGCACTGGGAAGGCGGCATGATCTCGCTGTGATGGCCGCCTTCAGTGTGGGCTGGTGCAAAGAGGGACTCAGCTGCAAGCTGTCAACAACCTAGGGAAACACATGCCTGGGCCCAAAAGGGGACCAGGGCCAGACCCCTCTAGATCACAGTGGAGGGGGCATCCTCTCCTCCTTTCATCTCTGGACTCCAAACAAGGACCCCTGAAAACAGAAAATCAAGGAGCAGGAACTTTCCCAGGCTTGGGAAACAGTTTGCTCTTGCCTCTGTATTCTACAGTACCTCATTCTATCCTCAGGATTCCATTTTGCACATCCTTGAAGAATAACGGTGATGCTAACATTAAGGAGCATTTACTCAATAGACACAAACCAGTTCTAAATACTTTAAGTGGATATACTCATTTCATGCTTATAATAACTCTATGATATAATATCGTTATCTGCACTTTACAGACGAGGAAACTAAGGCCCAGAGAGGCTGGGTAATTTGCTTAAGGTCACACAGTTTGCATGTGGTGGAGCCAGGATTCTAACTCAGAGAGTTGGTTTCAGAACTCATGGTCTTAACCAGCATGATTAGTGGTTAGTGTTAACATGGATGATGGGTCTCCATGAATCAATGAATGGACAGAAGGATGGAAGAACAGATGAATGGACAGATGGATAGATGGATGGATGGATGCCTAGTATCCTGGCCTTCCTGGAACTTTCCATCCTACTAATTGCCTGTCCCTCTTGGCATAAGAGCATCTGAATCCATATCCACACCTGCAGGGAGCAGGGCATTAGCCTTAGCAAGAAAGACAGATCTAGATCTTCACCTCCTGGGGCTACGACCTCCAGCCAAGAGATGATGGGCCAATGTAACTGAACAAGACCGCAGAGGCAAGGGCAGAATCTCTGCGGCCTGGGGAGAGCCTCCCTCCCTGTGCTGCTGAAGCCTCCTATGTAAAAAGTATCAGCTGGAAATTCTAGTCCGGACACCTTACAATTCTTTGAAGTGGGAACTCGGGCCAGGGCAGGGCCTTTAGTCCTCTTTCGCCTGCAGGGGCCAGGCAATTCCAAATTCCCTTCTTCCAGGCACCATTTTCTCTCCACTGCTTATTTTTGTAGCCTTTCTCCAGAATTCTCTCCTCCTTCAGGCATTTTTCCTTCTCTTCTCTCACCTCTTTTCTGTTCCTATTAATGCTTCGTAGTCTCAACCATGGAATGGCCGTGGCTGAACACACAAGCGCTGGGGCTGCCCGATTTCCTCCCTGTCTGGGCATGTGGGTGCATAACTGCTATTTCCTTTTTTTATGATGGACAGGCAGCACCCAGCCCTGGAGGGGAGACGCAAAGCTGGTGCTATGGTTCTGAGAGGCTCAGAGTCTTGTTGCAACCCAAAAGCCCCACGGGAAGATTTTCCAAGGCAGTGTTTTGGAGTTCTTACAGTCCTGACTCCCAAGATCAGCACCGTGCAACCAGACAAAGCAGCGTAGTGGAAAAAGTCCAGTGATCTGGGCTGGGCTTTTTCCCTGACATTGGGCAAGTCACATCCCTTTTCCAGGACTCACTTTTTCTACCAGTAAAAGGAGAGTTTGATCATGCCAAGTCATGCAAAGGGAGTCGGATTGCCTGGTTCTAACCCCAGCTGCACCACTTACCAGCTACATGACCTTAGGAAAGACACTTAGCTCTCTAAGCCTCAGTTTTCTCATCCATAAAGTGGGGATGCTAAGATTCCCCAACCTCGTAGAGTTATTGTGAGAAATAAACGAGATCGTACATGTGACGTGTAAAGCACGGTGCCAGGCACAAAGTAAATGCTCAGTAATTGGTGGTGATTGTTGCAGTGTTAGAGGAGGAAGGAAAGGGCAGAGCTAGCAGCAGACAGGCAGAGATGTATATTTAAATTCCAGGTGTCCCCACCTAATTTTGCTAAGCTGAACTCCTCCCCCTCCCATCCTTCCTCCCCTTCCAGAATGCTTGTGCCCTTCACACATAGTGAAATGGACAGGACATCTCACATACTGTGTGCAGAGATATAAAGAAGCATAACACTTTTTTTTTTTCCCTTG
>VBSM01003044.1:9087231-9099605 GCA_008086735.1 Cheirogaleus medius
AAAAAAAGAAATTAATAAGCAGCAGAGGAGTTATGTCTAGGCTGGCCTGTCTCCAGGCCCTCTGCTCTCAGCCAGTACTCTCATAATATCTAAAGATGCTAAGGTGAAAAGCCAGATGCTTTTGCACCTTAGGTGAAAGTCAGTAATTGGATTTACCCTTACTGAGGCCTTGCTTTGCAGTGTAACTAAAGACCAGGCGCTGTCCTGTTTCTGCTCCAAATTCAAGTCCTAGAGGACAATCTGAGCAAAAAGCCAAGCAAGGACCAGCCTCTAACCCATAAAACTAGGGAATTACATGAATCCTCAGAAAAAGAAATGAGCCCAGAGATCTACATTCCCCCAGACATCCTTAAACCCCATAGCAAGTTAGGACAGGATAACCAGAAAAATACAGTGTCTAACTTGTCTTCTGGTATCTGGTCTCAGTGGTACCAAAGATAGTCACACACGAATCAAGATGAGAGATCCAAAGCAGCAGCTGCCTTCATAAAAGGAATGACATCAAAAACTAAGCCCCAAGGGTGAGGTGATTAACCAGAAGAAAATGTCACAGTGGCTCAGGTTTTAAAGAGGATCCTGTGCTACTTTGGGAAAGGAAAAGTGAAGTGACAACTCAGCCCTGACAGCAGTACCTGGAACAGCTAAGATGATGAGGTTGGCCTACAAAGCCCAGACTAGACCCAGAGGAGAGACAGCCACAATAGCTAGGTTCACAGAAGGATGCTGTCATTTAAGCTAGTTGTAAAAGGGGTGGTTATCAGAGAATAGCTTGCCACATTATGACAGGCTGCACCAATACTATCTCCAGGTTAAAGATGCTATGAATGCACATCTCTCTCTGCTGTGACCCTGCAGGGCTTAGGCATGCCAAATTCTTAGGCTTTGTCCACTTCATGGTACTGTGAGATCATCAAATGAGAAATGCACGTCCTGCTGCTAACTTCTGCTAGTGACCTGGGTATAAGCTGAACAGAAGGTAGGAACCCACCTCATGAGAGCGGAATTTGGTGTCATCCAGTTTACGCAGGGCATATTCCATGTCTTCTTTTCTGAGATACTCAACCATCCCCATTCCATCCTTCTGCACATCTGCATAACAGACATCCCCAGCTTCTCTCATGTGATCCTTCAGGTCCTGCCAGCTGCCTGATGGAGGAAGTCCTAGGCATGGAGAACATAAAAGAAGGGCCCACATCCTTCAGCCATGTTACCTGCCCTGTTAAAAGCCAGCAATACCTATGGTCCCTTCTCCATGAGTCGCTTAAATCCTGAATGTTCTCAAATCACAAATCTTGATAAGGGACATGAAACCAGAAAAGAACACTTAAGTATGTGTGGTAAACAAACCACTTTGAGAAGCTGGTCCTAGACTAACCTTCCAGAGACCAAGCCTTCTCAACAGAACAAGAAGTTGGTCTGTTAATAGGTTTAATATCTCTGAGAATTCACAGCCTCTCTCTCTTTCATAATCAATGCCAAACTCCCAAGACTTTGAGTTTTAATTTTTCCATTATGAAATTTAACAGTACCAGTTATTTCTTGCCTTACAGGGTTTCCCAGGACATGGGAATTTTGAAACCCAAAGTGTAGCTGAAGGTTACACAACAACAAAAATCTAAAAGAGCTCGGTTTTTTTGTAGGTGTGAATGACTGACAAACTAGACAAAGTACCTCTTAAGAGATCACCAACATTCTTCAATACAGTGGGGGGGGAAGGTAAGACTCAGATGCTAAAACTAGTCGGGAGTCATACGACCCTACCTGATGTCATGAAAGGGAAATGTGCTCTTGCTCTCAAAGGCTGTGTTTACCGCTCACAGCTCAGGACTGCAGCCATTTCCTAATAGTTTTCTAAGCAGGATTTCAGAGCAGCATGGAGAGAAAAAAAGATAATGTATGACATCCTGAAGGAGGGAACAGAGTTCTGGGATTAAAAAATTACAAAGGGACACAAGATAGGCAGATACTGAGTATCACTCTTAAACACATGGGAGTCTGATGTGATTGCGTGACATTCACATCTTAAAAGGTACCAGGCTCCTCAATACATTTCACTCCACTGGGGCCCTAAAACTCCCCTGCAATGTGCAGTAGGCTCCAGGTCTTTACCAATGTGTTAACATTTTAAAGATACATAAACCCCCGAGCTTAGCATTTTTATCACTTGTCAACATTAGACAGAAATGTTCTATACTTTCCAATACAATCCCCAAGACTCCAAGTTGTGGGTTTATTTATTTATTTTTTTAATATAATTCCAAAACCAGCACAAAATCTAGCCGCCTTCGGGATCCAAGGCTGGGTAAACTGTTGAAATCTGGTTCTTGGAATGCCTTTTCAGCAAATCTGATACCAAAGTACATTCCAGAAGAAAAGACTTTAGAATTCCAGCTCAAGGGGATTTGCCATCATATCATCTTCCCTTCTCACCACTAGAAACTCCTTTATAAAAAGCGTGTTTATGTTCTTCCCAGGATGCACTACGAGCACAATTTCATTTGCAGGATACCTGCCTCACTGGCAAGCCAGGGCAGGGCTTCAGACTGTCACTGTGCACAGGCTAATGAAAAGAAAGCCCATGTATCCCACGCACTGAAGAGTAACAGCTATCATTCCTTGGAAGCCATACTCTGTGCTAGGTATTTTACATGTATTATCTCATTCAGTTTGAAAGGAACATACCTGAAACAAGAACTCGGAAATCAGATCTTCTTGTAGGAGGTCCATTCCTCCCACCACGGGGCCACCCACCCCGACCTCCGTAAGTCCTGGGGAACTCCACACGAAGCCGACACTGGCCATAATCATAACCATTCCTTCCATAAATTGCATCCTCAGCATCTCTGCAAAGAAAAGTTTATAAAGATAGTGCTGTTAAGGAGGCTGAGTGACTTCCCAGTAAGGAACATGAGTATTAAGTACAAAAGGGAAACCCAGAGTGAGGAAAAAAACACAAAACAGGATCTTGATGTACTTCTGCTTTGAAGACCTTTCATGATACTGGAATTAAACTTTACAGCTGTCACACACAGGGTTCTATATATATAAAATGATAATGAATGGGCAAGCAGATTACTTATAAGAGGGCTAATTCGGAGAAAAAAATAAATTTTCGACAGATGACTGATTCTGCCAATTAACCAGTGTTTCTCTAACCTTGGTGAACAGTTTCTCAAAAAGCACACCATACACTATCTTCCACAAGGCCTAGTGCTATAAAGCCTATAGAAAGAAAAACTCGTGTTTTAAAAAGTAGGGCTCTAAAGACAAATGCAAATGAGTGTTTTGTGATGAATGTGGTCTTAAGTATACCTTTTCATCATGGTTTGGAGAACTAAATTGTCAAAACCACTCTGAGTACAATTTTGCGTAAAGAGGTAAATATTCAATAAAGTTACTTTAATAACACACCGACCACTATACTAGAAAAAATTTTTTTTTTCCTTGGGGCCACAGTGTTTTATTATGAAAATAGAATAAAAACTTCGAAAACCAAATGATCCTTTCTAATTTAATGAAAAATTTGTTATTTTTTATTGTTTTCTGTGCATGAGTAATATGCAGCTTGAAAAATAGTTCACATGGCTCCCAAGGTAAAGAGCCTTTTAAGTTACATATGCTCCACAAGGCCCCAGGCTCAAAGCTAGCATCACTTAAATACAACTCATGGCAGTTAATGTGTTAAGTCTTTCCTAGGGCTCTAGCAGAGTTAGGAATGCCAAGCTGATTTTCCAGTACTGGAAAGAATGGATGGCCTTGGAGCTTCGGTGGACATAGGGAGCTGAAGTTGTGCTAATGAAGGCATTCTTTAGTGTCACCAGCCTGTAATCACTTATCAAGATTTTAGGACTGGCCAGGCATGGAGGCTCAACCCTGTAATCAATCCTAGCACTCCGGGAGGTCAAGGCCGGAGAATTGCTTGAGGTCAGAAGACCAGCCTCAGCAAGAGCGAGACCCTGTCTCTACTAAAAATAGAGAAAAAATTAGCCGGGCATAGCGGTACACACTTGTAGTCCCAGCTACTTGGGATACTGAGGTAGGAGGATTGCTTGAGCCCAGGAGTTTGAGGTTGCGTGAGCTAGGCTGATGCCACGGCACTCTAGCCCCGGCAACAAGACCCTGAAGACCCTGTCTCCAAAAAAAAAAAGGTTCTAGGACTAAATGCAACCAGGACCACATCCAGAGCAACTCTGCCTATAATGCAATATGGGAGAGACACAGCTGCTAGGGTTTAAGAGCAGTCTTTGAATACAAACTGACCTAAGTTCAAATCATTCTTCTGCTACTTACTAGTAGTTATCTTTAAGTGTTTAATTAAGTTTTTAACATCTCTAATGTGAGTAGTATGCCTATCTCAAAGGGTTATTGTAAGGATTAAGTAAGATACTACATACAGAGTGCTTTGCTTGAAGCTTCCCATCCAGTGATATCAAAAGATAGCTTTCCTACTATGAAAGGAATGAGGGAAGAGATGACAATGTAGCATATCATACAGTAAGTTTGTGTTCTAAGGGCAGAACAGGACGTTCTCATGCTACCTTGATCCTTATTATCAACTAAATCCTCAATTTTCTCTTTTGTAAAATGTAGTTAACAATACCTACCCTCATAGGTTGTTGAAAATGCTAAATGATAACACAGCATGGTACTTGATCCATAGCAACTGTTCAAAAACCACAAAGGCCCTGTTACTAAATAAATAATAGAGGCACAGCCTTCTCCTGTTTAAGTGTAAAAATGCCCAGTTCTGTTTTTGAGGCAAATGACAAGACACTGGAATGAGCTCTGTCAGAGTCTTCAGCCATCAAAGCCTCCAGATGCTTCCTGCCTCCCTGTCCTCAGATGCTCTCCTTGCCCTATCAATACTTCCACCCCAGGTAGGCAAGTCACCCTACAGACATTCCTCCTATTCCCTGTAGTAAGGCCCGCCAGGAGCAAAACTAGGAAAACGGGGCAGGCTATTTAGCAGGGGTGGACTGATCAGTACAGTGCAGTGACTCCTAAGAACCACCACACACAGTTTTGAAAGTTCCTGGGCCTTTTCCGGCCTGAGGGTTGACAATGTTTGCAAAATCACTAACACTCATTTGAGCCCATTTAGGGATCTAGAGTTTCCAAATCCCTGGGACCTTTAGCATCTAGCCAGCCCTCCTTCATTAAAGGAGGGAAGTGAAACCAGAGCCCCCCACCCCCCTTAGGCTGTTTTAGAAGTTCTCCCAAATCCTGCAGACTTATTAAGGACCAGGTCCTATCCTTGAGGGGCAGGGCGCGTGCAGATGGAACACAGACACCCCTTTACGACCTCCAAATGCAACCACATCCCCGCAGTTTGTTCTTCCTCAACGGCAAGTTCTGGCCGTGGAAGGGGTGGACGGACGACTAGAGACTTCTCTCCAACGCGTCCTCCACCTGGGCTGGTTCAGGGACTGGAGATTTCCAAACCCTTGGGCCGCTTCCCCTTAAGGTGCCTCCACAGCTGCGAGGGGGAGAGTGCTAATTTGTACCATCCCTGAGGCCGATTTAGGCGGGCTGGGGCCCTCCAAAGGCTCAGCTTTTGGGTTTCTGAGTAAAAAAAATAATGATGATATTAAAGGAAGTGACGACGGAGCAAAGGACTGCCCAAGCCTGCGAGGAGAAGAGGCCTCATCCTCCACCCGGGGGCGCCGTGAGGGGTCCACGCTGAGGGGGAGGGGAGAGGACGCCTCGGCGGGGGAGGGGAGCCGAGGGAAGGCGGGGGCCTCGGGCTCCGTGGGCGAGTGGGTGGGAGGACGCGCGGGGGCCTCACCGGGGGTCCTCGAAGCGCACGAAGGCGAAGGGCACGAGGCCGTGCCGGTTCTTGAGCTCGATCTCGCGGATGCGGCCGTACTTGTAGAACAGGTCCTCCAAGTCCTTCTCGCGCACGTCGGTCGGAAGGTTCCCCACGTAGATGCGCCCGTCGCCCTCGCCGCCACGCTCGTCTGCCCAGCCCGACATCCGCACCGCCCGACGCCGCGGGCCCGCCGCAGCCCACGTCGCCGCCGCCGCCGCCGCCTCAGCACGGGTCCCCTGCAGCGTCCCCGCGGGCTCGGAGGCGCTCAGCCGCACTGCATTGTGGGAACGCGGAGCGGAAGCGAAGGGGCGACGGAGCCCAAAGGAATCCTCTTAAAGGGGACGCGGCTGCGACCTTTGCGCGTGCGCGCGGGCCGGCGCCCCCTCTAGGTGCAGGCGGGGTCTCGGGCGGTGAAAGGGAGAACGCCGAGTCCCGCCGCTGGGATTCAAGCCCCGAACGCGGTTTGCTTCCCCGCTGAGTGGACTTGGGCAAGTGACTGGGGCTCCCGAGCCTCGGTTTCTCTGCCTGTAGCGCCGCCTATCTCACAGACCGCTGCGAGCGCTCACCGAGGTGACGCGGGTGGCGCCCGGTCCGGCCCCGCGCTGTCCCTTTGCGTGCCGGCACCTGAGGGAAGGGAGTCAGGCCGGGCCGCCGGCTGACCTCGCAGCGGCCCCCAGAGAGTCCTCAGCGGCCCTCTGCCTCAGGTCAGTAGTCCTCTGGGCCACGCTGTCCCAGTTTTACAATTGCTTGGAACTGACTGGACTCCATAGCTTGGCCTTGGAGTCTATCAGAGAGAAAGGAGTAAAAGACGGTAGCTATCACCAGAGAATGCATCCGGCGATTGTTTTTAATCCTCACCCAGGGTGGAGGGATTCCCATATTACGGGGGAGAAAACAGGTCTCAGTGGGGTCAGGATTAGAACCCAGAGCCATGACCCCATCCTGTGTGCTGAGTCCTTCAGGAGCGCAAGTAGACACTTGGCACTTCTCCACTTCCCATTGTGCGGAGCGTTGAATCGGGGGCGTTACATACAACAATGAGGCCTTGCATCAGAAGACTTAATTTAAAGAACATTTTTCATATTAAAAATGAAAACTCAAGGACAGATAGTTATATGATAAAGCTAATATAGCAGAATGTTAACTGTAATTTCTCAGGGGGTGTACAGGAGTTCACTGTACCATTTTTTCAACTTTTATGTTTGAAATTTTTTATAAGATGCTGGGTGGGGAATCAAGCTTGTTAAAAAACTCCATTCAGGCCGGGCGCGGTGGCTCACGCCTGTAATCCTAGCACTCTGGGAGGGGGAGGCGGAGGCGGGCAGATCGCTCAAGGTCAGGAGTTCGAAACCAGCCTGAGCAAGAGCGAGACCCCGTCTCTACTAAAAATAGAAATAAATTAATTGGCCAAAAATATCTAGAAAAAATTAGCCGGGCATGGTGGCGCATGCCTGTAGTCCCATCTACTTGGGAGGCTGAGGCAGGAGGATCGCTTGAGCCCAGGAGTTTGAGGTTGCTGTGAGCTAGGCTGACGCCACGGCACTCTAGCCCGGGCAACAGAGTTAGACTCTGTCTCAAAAACAAACAAACAAAATAAAACAATTTAAAAAAACCACTCCATTAAGGGCAGGGCATGGTGGCTCACGCCTGTAAAATCCTAGCATTTTGGGAGGCTGAGGCAGGAGGATAGCTTGATCCCAGGAGTTTGAGGTTACAGTGAGCTGTGTGGACGCCACGGCACTCTAGCCCTGGTAACAGTGAGAGCTTGTCTCCAAAACAAACAACCCTCTCCCAAACCCCCAATTCCATTAATGCTAACAATAACAAGGGAATAAAACCAAGCATTTAATCAGAAAATGGTTGATTTCTCATTATACCATCTCTGAGCCTTTTAAAATCAAAACAAACAAAACTTTAGACACTCACATATTCCACCAAGTATATATCCTTTTTGGAAGACAAGTTCATAATAAACATTAGGCTTTCATAATATACACATATTGCATATGTATATTATGATCTTTGATCTTGTAATTCTGCTTGTAGAATTTTGTCATAAAGAAATAAGCAAAAATTCTCATAATAAATTACATACGTATGTTCATCATTGCATTCTGTTCAATTAAAACAAACTGATAATAAGGGAGTGGTTCATTGAATGTTACACAATTATTAAGTCTTGTTTTAATATGACATTGGGAATATTAACGTCACACTAATTTAATTACAATTAAAATGAATTGAAGGTGATGTTTAATGTATACACATAAAAGTATATATTCTGAAAGAATCTATTAAACTGGTTGATACCAATTCTCTCTAAAGAATGCAATTGTGGGAACTTTCACTTTAAATATCATACATTTCTGTATAGTTGAAGATTGTTATAGTAATTGTGTTTCATTTTCATATTGTAAAAAAAAAGGAAATAAAATTTTGCATATAATATTATCTCAATTCTGTACAAAGGAATAGATATATGCATACATATATTGTATATATATCATATATTTGCTGCTTGTAATGGAGAAATAGAAGAAAATAATCTCAATGTTTATGGAGATATCTCTTGATGGAAATGATTTCTATATTTTATTTGTGCTTTTCTATAATCCTCAAATTGTCTGTGATTGGCATGTATTACTTTTGGAATAAAACACAATAAATGATTTCTAAAATAAAACAATCCGAACTGTCTGTTGTATTCTGGATTATATAAAGCTTCTGGCTGTTCTCTGCTGGGCTTCAGAGGGCAAGCAGGAAAGAGCCCTGGTCAAATATGATCTTGAGTCTTAAGTACTAAGCCTTATAGGAGCTGACATATCCTAAAGGCATCCCAAAATCCAGATACCTCATTTCTGGGGGTGTGTTTATGTGTATTAATACCATTCTCTGAGTCCTACCACTCCTATGTGATTATTGCCTGGAATTGTTGGAGATAATTGGGCAGCTTCTAGAGACAGAAGTAGAGTCAGCTAAGTGATTCAGTAGGACTCTAGGTGGAAGACTGCTTGCAAATAGTAATGATTCAGCTTGTTCTGCAACATCCAATCCTCAAAGGAGTTATTACCTAGCCTAGAAAATGAGCCCAGATGTAGGTGTGTGGGAAGTACAGCCTTCTTGGATTAGAATGAATACAGCTAATCATTAGGAGGCACTTAGGATCATCCATGGAACCCCAAAGGTAGATTTTGTTCCTACTGACCTTTACAGTTTGGAACACAAATGAGGTCAAAATTATGGCTTCAGGCTCAAAGGGTTCATGGGCTCCATTCTCTCAGACTATAGGCAGGGATGCCTTTTTAGCTTTTACTCATGTAGTTATTCAACACCATTGAATGCATGCTGTGATTTTGGCCCTGTATGAGGCCCAGGGCATGCAGTAATACACCTGTGTCCTCAAACTGTATGTACAAGTTGCTATTCGAACAGTCAAGTAGAGTACAGTTGTGTTAAAGGTAAGCTGCTTGAAACCATATTAGAGGGCAACTACCACAGTCTTAGAGATTCTAAGGAAGGCTTCTAGAACATGTTCAGGTCGAGTCCTAAAGGATCAATGGAGGAGTTAACCAGGGAGAAGAAGGGAAGAGCATTTCAGACAAAATGGACAGCATGAGGGATCACCCAGACAGATGAGAGCATGGCAGGCCAGGGGAAATACCCACCGCCTTGCACTATGGCTAAGCCAAGGAGTTCAAGTGGGGAAGAGGAGGGAGGAGGAGCTGGAATTAGGGTTTGCAAGGCCCAGTGGACCATATTATAGAATTTGGACTCTACTGAGGGCAGTGAGTAGCCATTGAAGCGTTTTAAGGGGTTAATTAATGATGGGATGAGACCCTCTCAGTAGGAAATGGCAGCTGAGCTACTCAGGCTGAGGCAGGAGGATCAATTAAGCGCAGGAGCTCAAGGCTGCTGTGAGCTATGATCACACCACTGCGCTCCAGTCTGGTGAGTAAGACCCCATCTCTAAAATATATGTGTGTGTACGTATAAACAAAGGAAATGGCAGCTGAGGGAATTGGAGAAATGGGCTAGGGAAGGAGACAGAGCTAATTTGACTGGAGGGCAGCTGCAGGATAGTAGGGGAAGGAAATGGAATGAGGGAGAGAGATGGCAGCAGCTGCCATTGGAGGGGGGGAACTTGGGGAAAAGGGGAGCCTTAACTAGGGACATTGTAGGAAGTATCACTGTAATTGCAGTGTAAGTCCCTTTCTTTGAATTCATAGATCCTTTCATTAAAAATCTACATTATTGGGCCGGGTGAGGTGGCTCATGCTTGTAATCCTAGCACTCTGGGAGGCTGAGGCAGGTGGGTCACTTGAGGTTGGGAGTTCGAGACCAGCCTGAACAAAAGTGAGACCCTGTCTTTACCAAAAATAGAAAAAGTAGTTGGGCATAGTGGTGCACACCTGTAGTCCCAGCTACTCTCCCGAGTAGCTGGCAGGAGGGTCACTTGAGCCCAGGAGTTTGAGGTTGCAGTGAACTATGATGACACCACTGCACTCTACCTGGGGCAACAGAGTGAGACTCTTTCTCAAAAAAAAAAAAAAAATCTACATTATCCATGAATGATTTTGGAGTTGGATTCTTTTTGTTCTAAGGGGATATGCCAATGTTCTAAAAGTGAGTTGCTATTAGCCTAAAAGTGAGTAGAGGATAAGACAGGAGCCTTACCAAATCGTCCATTGCCTAGCAGGCTACATGGGAAAGTAACGGGTGGGGAGAGTGGAAGGCACACAGGAGTGGGTGTAGGGAGACAGCTGGGAGACCACTGTAGTCATCCAAGCAAGAAATGCCTTTAGCCTGATGTAAGCTGACGGAGATGCAGAAATACTGAGAAGAGATCCTAAGGAGATGAAATTACAGGACTTGGAGATGGATTGGACATGGGGACTGAGGACGGAGGATAAGTCCTGGTTGATTCCCGGGTTCTTTGGGAAACTGTTTGGGCGGTGGTATCATTCCGAGATGAGGAATAAAGCAGAAGGAACTGCTCTGCAGAGGGAGGAACTGATCTCCAGGGAATGGACGGTGCTGAGTTCAGATGCCTGTGAAGGACAGAAGAAGGAAGGATAAGAGGTATGATGGCCCTAAGCTGTGTGTGCCCTTTCCACTGAAAATAGAACTCCAAGGGCATGACCTAATGATGGTGGATGGGCATTGGAGTCCTCAGATACTTGGAACAAGACTGTCCTTTCTACAGGGAGAAGCTTTCACTCAAAATATATGGAAGCTTGATAAATATTCATTGTTCCTAATATATGATAAGAAGGGCACCAATGGGCTTATCCTCAGATTGAAAAGAAGCATTGGACCCTGGCAGACTGTTAAGAATTACTGCACTTCTCACAGCAAGCCATTTACTCTCTACCAGAGAATAGGGCAGTGCCTGATTTAAAAACAAAACAAAACAATTAAAACCTGGGGAAAAAACCTGCAGACCTGCCCATCTGGTTTTCTCCTTTTCCCTGTGACATCAGTCCCTTCTGGCATCGTAGCAAAATGTTTTCTTCTCTGTCAGGCTCAGTCATGAGCTTTTCCCAGACCTTGGCCCTGGGGAGCAGTGGGCAGAAGAGGAAGTGATGGGAGAACGAACCATCAGTGGGAAAATGAGACTCTGGTCCCGGCTGGCAGGAGATCTGTGGGCTGGGTTACCGTGTAATGTGTTTCTGGTCTCAGTACCCTGGGAGCTTTCTCTCTGTCGTTCTTTGCTACTGTACTTTTGTGACGGGTATAATAAAACATGCTCTGGAGCGCTAGCTATGTAAGAAAGAACTGAGCCATGCAGAGGAGGAAGGGGAGAAACAGCAGCAGAGCTGGGAGGTTTGGAGAGAGTTTGGAAGAGGGGAGCAGAGAGCTTTAGGGAAGCAAGTGTCAAGCGTGGGAGGATGAGAAGAGAAAGATGGGAAAGATAATTCAAGAAGATTTGCAGTGTGTTGTGAATATAATTCCCCTTTGGTGTTTTTTTTAAGAGACTGCAGAAAATCTTTAACATTGTTTTTCAATTATTTTTGGATAATGAACTGATGTTTTTTTGAATACAGCCAAACAGGTGGGGAACACAAGGGCCTAGTTTTATATGAGATTATTTAAAGCAGTAAGCATACTGTATTTGTAGCAGCTTGGTTGCTTTATTTTTGCTAACTTGTTCAATTCTGAGATGGAGTCCTCAAATAGCTTTTCATATCAGGGCTTCCTTTTCTTGGATTCATGGGCTTTAGGAATCAGTGATCCATTTCCTCTCCGCCCTCAAATTCCACCTCCTGACCCTGAGCCTGTGAAGTTGTAACAGTTACATGCAAAATATTATACATGAGCAGAAAAGTCTTTTTATTCTGGGGAGAATATCCATGCAGCGTTGCCCCATAGAACTTTCTATGATGGTAGAGACATTCTATATTCGAGTTCTATATGGTAACCATTAGCTACAGGTGCCCACTGAGCACTGAAAATGTGGCTATTGCAACTGAGAAATTATATTTAACTATAATTAATAAATTATAATAAAATAAAGTTTAATTTATTAATTTGATTATAATTTAATAATTGATTTTTTTTTTTTTTG
>VBSM01003044.1:9099705-9114161 GCA_008086735.1 Cheirogaleus medius
CGGCCTCCCAGAGTGCTAGGATTACAGGCGTGAGCCACCGCGCCAGGCCCACTAAGACTGTTTTTTGATACAACAGAAAAGGATGCATTTGTTTAGTATTGTGCCCAAATCTTGTATGAAGCAGATTTTTAATGAACTGTGTCAATATAATTTGGTAAAAGCACCTCCAAAGCAAACACATTCCTTACAGGTAAAAGACATATGGGAAATATCTGGAGACTTTTTTAAAGTGAAAAAGAAATAACCAAGAGTGGAGATGCTTCTAGGTCACACGTCCCCCAGTGCTAACACATGCACAGTGGCTGGATTTCCTGCTGTTTGGCTGAGGCTGGCTCTCCCCCCTCCACCAGCACATGTGCAGGGCTTCTGTGAATGTCCCACTGACAGACATTGCTTGCTAGGCAGCAAGGGGCCAGTTTCTTTTGTTATTCCATCTTTCTCCTAGGCTGCCAGTTTGTCTTGTTGGAGCACACTCCTTCAAGGTGCTGTAAGGAGACCAGGTTTTTCCCTGGTGGTATGCTTCAACCCCAGCTCCAAGAGCCCATGGCATCTGGGACTTGGGTGGCTTCCCCATTCCAAGCCTGCCCGACATTTGTTCATTCAGTCAACTGATATTGAGCCATAGAACCTTGAGCCTGGTTCCGTGCTAGGCACTGGGAGCTGTGGATGTAACAGTGAGTAAGCCCCAGACCCTGCCCTCACACCATTCACAGACAACTCAAAAGGCAATGACAACAAAGTGAGATGAGTACTACCAGAAATACAGGGTGCTCCTGCAGCTCTTAACCCAGGCTGGAGGGAGGTGTTCAGGGAAGACTTCCTGGAGGGAGTGGCTTCTCAACTGAGACCTGAAGAACCAGATGGTGTTAGGCAGATACATGAGGATAGAAGAAGAAAAGCATTCCAGGCAGAAGAAAAAGCACTGCAAAGAAAGCTGGGAGGACAGAAGAGAGCTTGGTGTTTGGGAAAGCTCAATGGTTTCAGCACAGTCAGCGGATGGGGTGTGGGGCGGTGTTCCTTCTCACACCAGAGCCACAAGGGACTTATGGTGAGATGCCCTCATGTAAATGAGAGCCCAGCTGGGTTAGATTAACCATGTAAGTCCTAAGTATTTCAGCTGCTCAGTGGAAATCTGTGTAAGTTGCCTTTATTGTACAAATGTTTATTGTATATCTCTGACTAGGATGATTGTAAAGGGGGTACAATGCTCTGGAAGGGGGTTGGAGGCCCGAGTATGGGTGAATAGCAAAAGGGTACTTGTTTGGAAGCCAGAAGAGCAGAATAGAACAGAGCAAATATCCAATGAGCCCTTCTGGTCTGAGGAAAAAGGGCCTCAGGGGAGCTGGAGTGAAACTGCTAGGATGTTTGTTAATAACTATGGTCACCCCTCAAACTGGAGGCAACACTCAGTGAGCATCCAGAAGGGGCTGGTTAAATGGGAAACATGCAGTTCTAGTTCTGAATGCTATGCAGACATCAAAAAGACCAAGTACATATATGTAGATATGAAAAGATCTCCAAGATATTTATGGAACACCTACTGTGTGCATTGTGGGAGATGCTAGGTATTAGGGTGGGGACTCAAGTCTCAGGCTGAGAAAGATGTTCTCACACAAAGATTAGAATAGTTTCAAAGAAAGAAAGTTTATTTTGCTTCCCAAAGGTGGGAAGGGCACGACACGAAAGAAAGGAGAGGTGTTAGTGTGGAGGACAAGTGGCTTGTAGCTTTTATTAGGGGGTAAAGAGAGAGAGAAAAACATTATTATGGCTGTCAGCTGATAACAGAAACAGCTGTGGAGTGGCCGTCTTTGCTTTTCCCCTTTTATTCTTTTTGGTGAGGCGGGCTCATCAAAGTCCTTGGAAATGTGGTCCTGGCAGGAACTGAGAGAGAGACCTTGCACTCTACTGTCTGCTTAGGGCTCTTCAAGGCTGTGAAAATAAGGTCTTAGAGATAATGAGTTAATCCTAAAGACAATGAGTTGAGCCCCAGGTGTTGAACCAAACAAAACAAAGAGCGATTGTGCTGTTGAGTTTATTCCTAGAGTTTATCTTTCTCTGTTAGCTAGTTTATTAGTAAGGCCATCCTTTCACTAGAGACATAGCAGAAGAGAGCCCTAGCTCTTGCTCCTTACCTTGGCCTTCATGATTTGCTTCCAGAAGCTTTTCCTCCTCTCCTGCTGCTCCCTGGCAGCTTTTCTAGGATTTGCTGTGTCTGGAAGCCTGCACTTTCCTTCCTCTAGGTTTTGCATGGGCTTCCTCCTCTCTCTGCCTCCTCAATCTTTGCCTCCTCAATCCTTGGCCTTCAGGTCCCTGACTTAGTAAGAGTGCCCAGACTTGTGTGACTCAATCTAGAACTTTCCTCCAAGTTTGTACCTCTGAAAGGCCTCCATTACTCCATTTTTCCCTCAGGGTATTTTTATCTGTTGATTTTTCTAAACACATTCTAGAATCATTTTATCAAGTTCTTTATGATATCCTGTTGGTATTTTGATTGGAACAGTGTTAAATCTATAAATTTACACAGGAAAATTTTTTTCATTTTTGCTGTATTTGGCCTTCCCATCCAGAGCATGATATCCCTTATCCATTTATTCCCATTTTTCTTTATTTCTTTTCTCCTATTTGTGTGGTTTTCTGTTTGTTTTTGCTTTTGTTTTTGAGACATGGTCTCACTCTGTTGCCTGGGCTAGAGTGCAGTGGCATCATCATAACTCAATGCAACTTCAAACTCCTGGGCTCCAGTGATCCTCTTGCCTCAACCTCCCAAGTAGCTGAAACTATAGGTGTGAACCACCATGCCTGGCTAATTTTTCTATTGTTGGTAGAGATGGGGGTCTTGCTCTTGATCAGGCTGGTCTTGAACTCCTGACCTCAAGCAATCCTCCTGCCTTGGCCTCCCGGAGTGCTAGGATTATAAGTGTGAGCCACTGTGCCTGGCCCTGTGATTTTTATATTTTTTGAAGTCTGTATATCACACATTGTGCTAATACCTAGTGACTCCTGTGATGCCTTTTCTTTGACACTATTTCTGGTACCAAATACATGTCATTTTCCCACACTAATTCTCCAATTCTCTGACATCAACTGGGAGTCCAACAATTCAATTCACTTGTGACACTAACTACCCAGAGTCAGTGCAGACCCTGCTCAGTCCCACAAGACTGTCCCTACTTCGGACGCCAGCCATAAATGGGGTGCCCAAGCCACCCACATTTCTTCCTGGCCTACTAAAAATTCAGGAGTTCCTGTAAAACCCCCTCAGGTTCAATAATTTACTAGAATGGCTCACAGAACTCAGGAAAATACTTTATTCACATTTACCAGTTTATTTATAAAGGATGCAACTCAGGATCAGCCAAACAGAAGAGATGCATAGGGCAAGGTATGGCGGGGGTGGGGGTGGGGGTGGGAGCAGAGGCTCCATGCCCTTTCCAGGTGCACAACTCTCCCAATACATAAATGTGTTCACCATTCCAGAAGCTCTAGAAACCTCCTTGTTCAAGAGTTTTTATAACCCTGGTTGGTCCGAGTGCAGTGGTGTTTACAACTAATTGATCACAACCAGTTACGGATTCCTTTGTTCTTTCTCTACTCCTACTGCGCCACTCGACCAG
Organism: Cheirogaleus medius; assembly: GCA_008086735.1. NCBI lineage: Eukaryota > Metazoa > Chordata > Mammalia > Primates > Cheirogaleidae > Cheirogaleus > Cheirogaleus medius. The sequence goes on from VBSM01003044.1 coordinate 9,103,320, forward strand.
CCTTTAAAAAAAAAATTTAAGTGAAAAAAGTTTTTAGGACTCAATCTTCCCTCTTCCTCCCCTCCCTGGAGGTTGGGGCTGAAAATTCCCACTCTCTAAGCTTGTGTATGGTCTTCCTGGTGAACTCCTACATGTATTAATATGTTAATAAAAATACACATTCACATTTTGTCTTTTCTCTTGTAGAAAATCTGTCTTTTGCCAGTTTATTTCATAGGCCCACAAAGACTAAACCTGAGGGTAGAGGAAAAGTTTTTCCTCCCTGATGCTGTCTACAAACTGATTCTAAAATGTACATAGAAAGGCAAAGATTTCTGTCTCTAGGACTGTTAAAAAACAAAACAAAGTGACTATAATCAACCATAAGTTAGGGTATACTTTAAAATAACTAAAATAGTGGAATTAGAATGTTCCTATCACAAAGAAATGATAAATGCCTGAGGTGATGGATACCCCAATTACCCTGATTTGATTAATTCACGTTATATGCCTATATCAAAACATTATATGTATCCTATAAAGATATACAACTATTATGTACCCATAATAATTAAAAAATTTTTTTTAAATTCTAAAAAAATAGAAGTAAGACCCCGTCTCTACTAAAAATAGAAAGAAATTAATTGGCCAACTAAAAATATATAGAAAAAATAAGCCGGGCATGGTGGCACATGCCTGTAGTCCCAGCTACTCGGGAGGCTGAGGCAGGAGGATCGCTTGAGCCCAGGAGTTGGAGGTTGCTGTGAGCTAGGCTGATGCCACGGCACTCTAGCCCCGGGCGACAGAGACTCTGTCTCAAAAAAAAAAAAAAGAAAGAAAGGCAAAGATACTACAATATCCAAAATAATTCTGAAAAAGATGAACAAAGTCAGAGGAATCTCCTTACCCTATTTCAAGACTTCCTGTAGAGTTGTGTAATCAAGACAGGGTGGTATTGCTGAAAGGATAAACATATAGATCAATGGAACAGAATAGAGAGCCCAGCAACAGACTCACAAATTTAGTCAACTGATTTTTGACAAAGGTGCAAATGCAATTCAGTGACAAAAGGACAATCTTTTTAGGACTTAAATTGGGAACCATTAGAGTGTTTTTAGTAGAGAGACATACTATTACTTGAGTTATTCATTTGTTTGTTTGCTTGACTTCACTTTTCATAGGCTTGCTGTGACCACTTGGTGGAGAATAGTTCGTGGCACAGCAAAGGTGGGCATGGGAAGACTCCTTGGATGCTACTGTAATTGTCGATGTGGAAAATGATGATGGTTTGGACTAGAGTCGTAATGGTGGAGGTAGTGAGAAGAGGCCAGACATATTTTCAAGACAGAGCTTAAAGAATTTGCTGATGGATTGGATGTGAGGTGTGACACGAATCAAGGAAAACATCTAGATTTATTTCCTGAGCATCTGGAAGAATGGAGTTGCTATTTACAGTGATGAGGAAGACTGCAAGATAAGCAGATTTGGGACTGAAGCAGGTCTGTTTTGGATGTGTTAGGTTTGAGGTAGATGCCTAGTAGACATCCCAGAGATACTTCAAGTAGGGGTTGTAAATATGGGATGAGCATTTGGGGAGAAGTCTGGGGTGGAAATACAAATTTTGGAGTCATGAACATAGAGATGGTACTTAAAGACATGGAAATGGAGACTCCTAAGGGAGAGAATTTAAGTGGAGAAGAGGCCCAGTAGAGAAGACCTGGGACACTCCTTCCTTCAGAGGTCAGGGAGAAGAGGTAAAACAAGTAGAGGAGACTGCAGAATAGCAGCCAGTGAGATGGGAAGAGAACTGAGAGAGTATATGGTCCTGGAAGCCAAGCGAGGACCCCAATGAGCTTCAAAGAGGAAGAGAGCAACTGTGACAAGTACGGCAATGAAGGGCACCAAGAATTGACCACTGTATTTAGCAGCATGGCAGTCACTGGTGACCTTGATGAGCTGTTTTCGTGTAGTGGATTAAAGAAAGAACAGGAGGAGAGGAATTTTAGACAGTGAGTACTGACAACTCTTGGAAGAGAGCCAAAGTGGGGTGGTAGCTGGAGGAGAATGTGTGGGCAAGGGAAGTATTTTAAAAAGAATTTTACAGCATGTTTGTATGCTGATGGGAGCAATCAAGTAGACAGGGGAAATGGATGATGCAGGAGTGGGAGAGGAGACATTCACGAGAGTGTGGGGAGATAACCTTAGACAAGAGCGTGAACATTCACACGGGGTAATGCAGGGGAAGCAGAGCATGTGCAAACGTGGTGGGCAAGTGGGTAGAGGTGGTGGTGGGAACGCATGGAAGTTCATTAAAAGAATGTAATAGATTTATGTGTCGTGACAGTGAAAATCCAGAATCATCCTATTTTGGTAAAAAGGAAAAAAAAAACTATTATATGCAGAAAGAAAATCGAATATTAACAGTTATCTTTGAGTTGTAAAATTACTGGAAACTTTCTTTTTCAGATCCTAAATTTCTGCAGTGTCTGACTTTTAGACAATGAGTATCTATTGCTTCTAAAAGTAGAAGAAAAAAGAATTATTTTTATCTTTGAAGGATGTGCTTCAGAACAAAGCACTGTTACAAGACTGAAAAATTGGAAACAACCTAAGTGTCCAATAATAAGGGATTGTTTAAAAAGATATGGATGGACTATTAAGAAGCTATTAGGATTATGCTATAGAAGTCTTTTTAAGGACATGGAAAAGCAGGTAACAAAAATGATGCATACAGTATGATCGGTATTATATAACTATGGACATTTACATGTATGCATAGAAAAAAGACTAGATGTATTTAGGGCAAAGTATTCACAATGGTTATCTTTGTACAGTAAATATTTATAATTTATTCTTTGTGTTCTTCTGTATCTTCTACCATGTACATTTATTATTTTCATCATTTTTAATAAAAATAGACATCAGGGGGAAAAACTGATTAGTTAAAACCCCTATAAACATTTCACACATGTAATGGCTGTGACATCAAGTTTGAGAACAGCTGTAGTTGGCTGCACTAATTATATTATTTTACCTTATAGCCTGGCAGTGAAGGGCTCATAAATTCAGGGAGGCTGATTTATATGAACCCAAATGGAAAACGGTCACAGAGAAAAGAATCACAGAGGCTCTGGCCGAAACCAGCTGGCACCCCTGCTAATGAAATTATACCCTTGGAGCTTCTGGGGGGAAGCGGCTCCTGGAAGAAACAGATTTTTATGGCCAGCTTTAAGCTCTGGCTTTGTGATCTCCAGATGACAAGTTTGGGGGTACCAAGCATTTTGCTCTTAGAGAGAACAATAACGTCTTTGCATCCCCCTGCCTGCCACTCAAGAGAACTGGGACTCTGCAAACAGATGTTTAAAATAAAGAAACTGAGAGACTGAGGCAAAGCGCTTCTGGTGTTCTGGCTGCCCTGATGGTCCCTGCTGATCTACCTTCTCTAGTGGCCCTCTGATCAGGGGCGCCTTTACCTTTCAGGGCCACCGGTGGCCTCAGGATGGAGTCCACAGGTTTTAACCAGGCTCACAAGGCTCCAAAGGTCTGGCTGCTGCCCATCCCTCTGGTCTTGTCTCTCCCATACTCCCTCCCACAATTTCTGTAGCTAAGTTGGCCTTCGGCTGTCAGCCTTCTTGGAACATGCTGTTCCTTCTACCTGAAAAGCTCTCTGCACTTCCCCTTAGCCTAGTTTCCTGTTCTGATAGATTGCTCCTCAAATGTGACTTCCTGACCAGCCTGGGCAACACAGTGAGACCCCATTCTACAAAAAATAAAGAAAATGAGCTGAGTGTGGTGGCATGTACCTGTAGTCCCAGCTACTTGGGAGGCTGAGGCAGGAAGATTGCTTAAGCCCAGGAATTTGAGGCTGCAGTAAGCTATGATCATGCCACTGCACTCCAGCAAGGGTGACAGGCAAGACCCTGTCTATTTAAAAAAAAAAAAAGTGACTTCTTAGAAAAGCCTTCCTGCCTCCGAGACTACAGCAGATCCCTCATCAATAGTTCTCATGCCAGCCTATCTTTCTCCTTCATTGCATTTGTCACAACTGTAATCACATCCTGTGATCTGTGTGTATCTTTGTTCAATGGCTGCATGCTCTACACACAAAATGTAAACTCCATGAGCACAGAGGCCATGTCTGACTTGCTCCCTTTTGTGTCTTTAGTGTCTACAGCCTTGTACCAAGTAGGTGATCAATAAATGTCTGTTGAAAAAAATAAGTGATTAAGAGGCAATGTAGGAACTCTCAATGCTCAGACTCTAAATGGCCAAAGCACTTAGGCAAGAAAAATTAAATAAGTAATGGAGCGTCTCTTGAGCAGGCGCCAAGGGAAGTACATCTCTGTACCTAGCACTTAGCACAGGGCCTGGCCCACAGCAAACGCTCAGAGAATATTGCTAGCTGAATAAGCATTACCGCTTCCATCTACATGTACTCCACCCTCAGTGGTGATCTCATCCAGTCCCATGGCTTTAAATGTCATCTATAAGCTGATGACTCTTCAAATTATAGCTCTAGCCTGGACCTCTTCCCAGAACTCATATACCCAACTGCACATTCGCCACCTCCCCTTGGAATGTCTAATAGGCATCTAACACTTAACATGGCCAAAACAGAACTTTTTGTTTCCTCTGCCAGACTTCCCCATCTCCATCTATTCTTCCCATTGTTCAGACCAAAAGTCTGGAGTCATCCTGACTGCTGTCAGTCCTTCACAGTCTGCACCCATTTCATGAGCAAATCTGTCAGCTCCACCTTCAGAACACATCTAGAATCTGACCATCTCTCATCCCATCTCTGCCACTACCGTTCTGGTGCAAGCCACCATCACCTCTCGCCAGGACTGCACAATAGCCTCTCACTGGCTTCTCTGTCCCCACTGGCTCCCCAACACTCTGTCTTCTACCCAGGTGCCAGATCATCGAGTCATGGCTCAAATGGTATCGTCTCAGAGAGGCCTTCCTGAAAAACTCTATTTACAACAAGATCCCTCACCCTGTCACCTTTGGCTCACTTATTTTACTTTATTAGTATCCATTGTACTATCTGGGTCTGAATATTTTTGCTTGTTTATCATCTTTATTCTCCTGCTAGGATACAAGTTCAGTGAAGAAGGGACTTTGCCTGTTTTGTTCTCTTATGTATCTCCAGTACCTGGAACAGTGCCTGACACCGAGTTCTCTCTGAAAAATGTGTCCGTAATCATGAATGAAGGCCTGAATGAACTCTGAATGAGTTTTGGAAAGGCAGATTTTCTCCCAGTCGGTGAATCAGAATGGAGATGCCAGAAATCAGATATCAACTACCTGTCCCTTTGGAGCCCTAGAATAATTCAGAGTTAACTCAAGACCACTTTGCATATAATTAAAGGGTGACACTGAGGTCACCTACTGAGTCAGAGGGGGCTTGTTAGCTCTTAGAGCAGACTGTAGATCCTGCCTCTTAGTCTACACTGGAGCTGGCTTGATCTGTAATTGTTGGAAATTCTATCCCTTCATCTGTAAGTTGGCCTGCCTGCCTTGTGGCCTTTCCTTGGAGCTGTGAGTTTGGGATGTGTGACATTCAGACTTAGTCCAGATTGTTTAGGGTGGTGGTTCTCAAGTGGTAGTGATTCCACCCTCCAGAAGACATTTGGTACCATCTGTAGACATTTCTGCCTGTTGAAACTGGGGGTGTGATATGAATGGCATCTAGTGGGTAGAGGCCAGGGGTGCTGTTAAACATCATCTAATGCACAGAATAGCTCCACATAACAAAAAACTTTCTGGTTCAAAATGTTCATAGTGCCAAGGTTGAGCCATCATTGCCTAGGGTAACACTAATGGTAGTTGGTAGCTAGCATCATTGATCTTTGCCATGTGCTAAGTATTGTAGTATGTTCTTTATGTGTACTATCTCACTTAATCTCCAAATTGTCCCTGAGAAACTAGGACTATTACAATCCCCATCTTATAAATGAGGAATCTGAGGTTCCATGAGTTGGACTCACTTACCTAAGGTCACACACCTTAGTAGGGGCAGAGTGAGGATGCACACCCAAGGCTGCTTGGCTTCAAGGTTTATCCTTTTAACATCTGCTCTGGGTTGCTCTGCCCACTGATTGGGAGCTGAGGGGGCCTGTTAGGCCTCTCTGGAAATGTCTGATTTTATCTATGGCAATGCTTGGCTATTGGCCAGAGGGGAGATTTTTCTTCTCTGAGTTGTCTCAGCCTGTCTGGCCTCATTCTCCCTGCACTGCAGTACAGTCCTTGGCTCCAAAGCTCGGCTCCCCTGCCAGCCCCAGGCTAGTGCCAGCCCTTCTCCATGGGGAAGAAGCTTCTGGATTCAGACCTAGGCCTTGAACTCTCTCCCATGGGGTACTTCCTTTCTGGGAAGGGGTCCTTGAATCAACTCTGAGGCCTGCAAAATCACTTCATACTTTTTTTCATATCAGGGAGGGTTGGAGCTGTAGGTCAGTTACAGAACTTATGGTCCAAAACAGGGCTCAAGGTCCCAGAAAGCTTGAAAAGTGATTGCTAGACAGGGCTGGGAACAGAGTGATCCTGGGGCAGTGGTGAAGTGGAGGTGGCACATGCCATCATCCTTTCTAGCCTGCTTATGGCTTGGGAGAAGTGCAGGCCCTGCAAAGAATCCCTCGGTCTGCTTGTGAATGACAACTCTAAAGGGCTTTCTGAGGGCCCTGGGAAAGTCTGATGGCTAAAGTGGAAAGGTAATTCTGTCCAGGGAAGATCAGAACAGTCAAGGACCAATCTAGAGTGAAGTTTGAGGTATCCGTTGCTGAGGAAGCAATGCCAAATTAGTTTGAAGTATCCATCCCATTTTCAATTCATCCATTCGTCTATGAAACACATTTTTAGGGAGTTCCTGCCAGGAGCCAGAGATGCTTACAGTCTCCAAGGACATCACTCTATTTTGAAGCATCTCTTTGTCTAGGAAGATGGTATAGCTCAGAGGTTCCATCTACTATGTGGGACTATGGAGTCAGACCAGGGCTCAAACCCAGCTCTGTCACTTCCCATCAGTGTGACTTCACCTCTCTGAACCTCATTTTCTTCACCTGTGTAATGGTGAGGCCAACAGTTCTTACCTTATAGAACTGTTGGGAGAAGCCAATGGGATAATGTGCCCCAAACGCCCAACACATGGTAAGGTCTCAATACATAACAGCATTAGCTACCACTTACTGTATCCTGGCTAGGTGTTTAGATGCATTATTTAATATAATCCTTGCCACCACCCTATAATGAAGGCATGATCTCCACTTAAAAATCAATAGCTACTCAGGAGGCCGAGGTGGGAGGACTGCTTGAGCTAGGAGTTTGTGCCTGGGTGATACAACAAGACCCCGTATCTTAGGCCGGACGCAGTGGCTCACGCCTGTAATAGTAGCACTCTGGGAGGCCGAGGTAGGAGGATCGCTCAAGGTCAGGAGTTCAAAACCAGCCTGAGCAAGAGCATGACCCCTATCTCTACTAAAAATAGAAAGAAATTAATTGGCCAACTAAAAATATATAGAAAAATTTAGCCGGGCATGGTGGCACATGCCTGTAGTCCCAGCTACTCAGGAGGCTGAGGCAGAAGGATTGCTTGAGCCCAGGAGTTTGAGGTTGCTGTGAGCTAGCCTGATGCCATGGCACTCTAGCCTGGGTGACAGAGTGAGATCCTGACTCAAAAAAAAAAAAAAATTAAGAACCTGCACCTTGGAGAGGTTAACTAACTGAAAGGAGGTCACAGCTTGGATTTTTCCCAGGTCTGTCTGAGTCCAAAGCCTGTGCTCTCAGAAACCTTGCCTCTCCCTTAATTATAATTTCTTGTGGCAAAAATGAAAAATGCAGGTTTTCAGGCTCAGAGGGTTTTCAAGCAAATTTACGAGTTAAGAGTGGAATAGAGTGCGTTGTCAAAACATCTGATTCTACAGAACCCCACATGGGTCACTTCACCTGGTGAAGGAATCTCACATTCATTCTATCATTCTAGCAGGCTGGGTTATTCTGGGGCAGTTGTTTATTTGTTTGTTTGTTCTCTGAGACAGGGTCTTCTTGTACTGTTGCCAGGACTAGAGTGGAATGGCATCACCGTGGCACATCGTAGCTCACTGCAACATCAAACTCCCCGTCTCAAGTGATCCTCCCGCCTCAGCCTCACAAGTAGCTGGGACTACAAGTATGTGCCACCACACTGGGCCAATTTTTTCATTTTTTGTAGAGACGGGATCTTGCTCTTGCTCAGATTGATCTCAAACCCCTGGCCTCAAGCGACCACCACCACCCTCTTCTGCCTAGACCTCCCAAAATGCTAGGATTACAGGTGTAAACCACCATGCCCGGCCTAAAGCAGTTGTTTTTTATTCTCCTTGGGTTCTGAATACCTTCGTGAATCTGATGGAAACTATGGATCCTCTCCCTACAAAAATGCCTGTAAGCACTACACACATTTTTGTGCACAATTCCAGGGGGCTTGTGAAACCTGTGAAATCCATCATGGACCCCATTTAAGAACCCGCCTCTAGGGCAGCATTTCCCAAATGTGGAACACACATCACTAGTGATGTCCAAAATCAGTTTAAGGATGCAAGGACAAAACATTCTGAACTCTAATATTTATATTCTGTAATTACCTTCTATTTATGACAAATGAAACGTTTTCTATTTATGAAAATGATACATATTCATCTTTTAAAGATATATTTATTTTATTTGTTATTTATTTATTTTTTTTAGAGAGGGGAAGGGTATCACTATGTTGTCCAGGCTAGCCTCAAAGTCCTGGACTCAACCAATCTTCCTGCCTCAGCCTTCTGAGTAGCTGGGACCATAGGTACAAGCCACAGCAACTGGCAAGATATATTTCTTTTTAAAATAAAGAGAGTTTAAAGAAGAATATTAATAATCTTATACAAAATATTGTTAATAAACTATTATATATACAAATAATATTAGTAATAATGAAATATTAAATAAATGATAGTAGAGGTTGTCAGCATGGAAAAAGTCATGAGGATGATTTAGGAAATTTCTCTGGGATTTCTACTTGGTAGAATCATAGTGGCTTTACTTCAGTGTCATCTGCACTTCCAAAGGACCCTCGTCATTTCCAGGATCTTCACTTGTTCTCAACCTCAGGAGAGCGACCATATAGGAATATTTTAACGACTCAAACCCCTAATCCCACCATTAAAAACATAGAGCTGCGAAAAGCCATGGATTTAATTGATATGGGTACGTTGTACCTGAGGAAGTTCTCATTATTCCCATCTTTTTTGGAGTCATGTGCCTCTGGTCAAATTGTTGTAAGGGTTAATCAGAGTAGGAGGTCCAGTGAAAAATGCAGAAATTTAAACAGGAAGCTTCCTGTTACATGATCAATCTGATAGTTTATTTATGGAGGTTCAAAAATACATTATAGGCATTTAAGAGCTGGTTGTTCAAAACCTTGCTTTGGCCTTTGGGGCAGTTCCATAAACTGACAATCATTGATAAGATTCCTTAAACACTTACTATGTGCCACACACTGTGCTGAGAACTTAAAATGCATTAGTTCATTTAATAATTCCAACATACCTATGAAGTAATTTCCTTTCACACTTAGTCCCCATTTACAGATTTTTAAAAAATGAGGTTCAAACAGCTAGTAAAGGACAGTGGTGGGATTTAAATCCAGATCTGACTCTATCCCCCAAACCTCACCAAGACCTTGCTTTTTTAACCACTTAGTGCCTCCTCCCCAAGCCAGAGGAGACATCTCTAAGGGCTGTTTTTCTTGCCATTAGAATACCTCCTTCTCAGAGGTAGAAACTCTCCCACACAGGAAAGACTGCCTCATCTGAGCAAGAAACCCCACCCTGGACAAACACCCTGGGGCTCAACACTCCCAAATCTACCCATATCCCCAACCACACCCCCTTAAAGGAGGTCTGTATTGCCTAGCAGAGACCACACTCTTGGAGACAATCCTTTACTTTGGAAGGAAACCCCTTCCTTTCCTGAAACCCTCCCTCAATCTTGAGGATGCCCTCCCCTAAATATTTCAGGGCAAGACGGACTAAAAACCGGGCCCAGTGCAAAATGAAAACGTGGGGCCCCTTGTTAAAAAATTGTTTTCAAGAATGAGACAGCAGAGCATTAAACCGAGTCCTGGGACCCCTCCTGTGCGACTGCACTGGTGGCTTGCCAGTGAAGCCACCCCTGCTTCAGAGATACCCTTTCACCGAAGGGAGAAGCCACCTCAGTCAGAATTCGTGAATCCTTATGTGGGGGGCTGACGACACAACTTCTTGAGACTGTCATTCGAGAACACACCGTGGGACAACCTCTGTGAATACGGAATCACTTTCCTTGGCTCCTGCAAAAACTCTTCTCTCACCCCTCCAAGCAGCTGGGTGGTCCTCAAGACCCAGCCTCGTGTTAGAGCTGGAATCTGCAGTACCACAGAACAGAGAAACAGAGTCACTGAGGCTGTAATCACCAAAAGTTTTATTGACTAGCTCAAGCTAGAGTCTCAGAGCACCAACGAGGTGGCCTCTATTCTGACAAGGACCCCTCTTTGGGCTATAGGTATCTCTTAAATACCTTTTCTTTTCTTCCCTCCTTCCGCAATTTCCCCCAGCATTTTATTGCATCCCTTTTCTGGTTGGCTCTGGTTGGCCCTGGGCTGTCAGTTGATTGGTTCTAGAACCAGGGCTTTTTCTCTGCATTTTATTTCAGCCTTTTGTTGTGTTATTTTGGCTCCCCTGAGACTTTCCATCCTCTTATCAGGAAATGACCTGCGGTCACCACCCTTTTGGGGCCCAGCACCTGCTGAAGCCTATGTGGCTTCACTCAAACTATACATACTGCAAGCAAGCTTAGGGAACAGAAGCTAGA
>VBSM01003044.1:9132370-9145975 GCA_008086735.1 Cheirogaleus medius
GCCTCCCAGAGAGCTAGGATTACAGGCGTGAGCCACCGCGCCCGGCCCACATCTAGTTTTATATAAGAATGGACCTAAGGATTTGGGACTGTTCCTTTGGGACATCAAATTAAGTTCCCAGACCAACAGTATGTAGCTATTCTCTTATTTCATGTGATGTGTGTGTGTGTGTGTGTGTGTGTGTGTGGTGGGGGAGACAGTAAAAGGTAAAGCAGGGCAAAGACTGATAAAGTGCATTTTAAGGAAATTTAAAACATGAGATTAATATCTAACTTCCTTTTTCCCAGTTCAAATTGTTAATTCCAAGAAAGTGATTTATTCATATACACTTACTCATGTCTTAAAGACCGTGGGATGATTACTAAGGGGCTAAGAAGGGCCCAATTCATGATGTTTTTTATTCATTCATTCATTCTTAAATGACTGCTAAAATTCCACTCATCCTTCTTGATGCAGCTCAAGTGACAGCATCTGTAAGAAGTCCTTTAACCCTCTCAACTGTTTATACTCCTCTCTTGCAGTCTTTTGCTTTGGTCAGCATTTTGTAGTTTACTGTATTGTAACCTTTATCACACTCTTGCACTGTGGTTTCTTATTTGCTTAACTTTATAACTTAAGACACTATGAATATGTTAAAGGCCTCAATCTTACTGTACTTGGCATAGGGCCTGGCACATAATAGGTTTCTAACTAAAGTTAATCTAATTGAGAAGCATTATTTGTTCCTCTCTTTAACAGTGTGTGCATGTGATCCTTTCATTCTAAAACTATTATGGTTAGAAGGGATTGTAATTTCTTCAAATACAGATGGATACAATGTGATTTCCAAAGTCTCAGCGTCTATATCTGTAAATCACATATGTGATTTTTCTAAGTCTCAGTGTTTGTATCTGTAAAACGGGGAACTGCTTATCTCATAGGTAGTTGAGAACATCATTTATTAGATATGTGAACATGGGTAAATTATCTAAACTTTTTGAGAGTGTTTTCTTATCTTTAAAATTAATTAATTTCTTTAAAATTAATTAATTTAGAGATAGGGTTTTGCTATATTGCCCAGACTGGATTCAAACTCCTGGCCTCAAGTGATCCTCCTTTATCAGTCTCCCCAGAGTAGCTGGGACTACAGGTCTATGCCACCATGCCCAGTTTAAAATTTAGTTATTATGAAGATCAAATGTGATAATCCATATTTACAGCTGTTAAATAAAATTTATAGGAGGCCATTGGTTTGGACTGAGCTCATGTACTAGGGCCCAAGAAACCAAAGCAAGATGGAGTTAATCATAGTTACGTTCCACCCAACCAAGCTGAAACTAAGTTGTTTATCCAAACTTTAGAGAAATTGGGAGAGATATAATAGCAAAATCCCCAAACAGGCCAGTTTTGGCCAACATGATGAGATGTCCCTTCTGCTTCAACCTTTACAAGAAAAGTAATTTTGAAATGACTACTTTTTTTTTTTTTGCTTTCATAAGCTCTTTTCTGTCTATAAAACCAAGCTCCTCTGCTCAGCTCATCAGAACACTCAATACTATTAAAAAGTAAAAGCCAGGCTGGGCGTGGTGGCTCACGCCTGTAATCCTAGCACTCTGGGAGGCCAAGGCAGGAAGATCTCTCCAGGTCAGGAGTTCGAGATCAGCCTGAGCAAGAGCAAGACTGTCTCTACTAAAAATAGAAAGAAATTAATTGGCAAACTAAAAATATATAGAAAAAATTAGCCAGGCATGGTGGCACATGCCTGTAGTCCCAGCTACTGGGGAGGGTGAGGCAGAAGGATTGCTTGAGCCCAGGAGTTTGAGGTTGCTGTGAGCTAGGCTGACGCCAAGGCACTCTAGCTTGGGCAACAGAGTGAGACTCTGTCTCAAAACAAACAAACAAACAAATAAAAAGTAAAAGCCAATGAAGATCTTTACAGTAAATTTGTTGTAATTTTTGTTTTTTGACACAGGACAGCACTCAATGGTAACTACTATTTGCAATGAAATAAATCACTTAACAACGAAATGAAATAATGTGAGGCAGGCGCCGTGGCAGATGTTTGTGGTCTCAGCTACTCCAGAGGCTGAGGTGGGAGGATTGCTTCAGCCCAAGAGTTCAAGTCTGTAGTGCATAATGAGCCAGCCTGTGAATAGACACTGCACTCTTGGGCAACAACTCGGTTTCTAAAATTAAATAAAGAAATAAAATAGAGAAATGAAGTATGAGGAAGTGCTGTTAAGTGATATTAAATGTAAGGTATTGTCATTATTAACGCTATTATTGCTAACATGAGATAGAATAATGGCCATAAATCAGTAAATATTAATGTTAGAATAAGAACCACAAATCAAACAACGAATCTATACAGGAGTTCCACAGGTATTTCAATGCTTGGCTAAGTTATATATCAGTGTACTAACACAAAAACCTGGACTTGGCGAGAACTACAAGTCCCATTATCTCGAGTGCCCTCACCGGCGAAGGGGAGAACGCGGTGGCGGGGGGGGCGGGGGGAGAGACAGTGGAGAATAAAACCCAGTAGAGACCCGGATGTAAACAAAAAACTACATTTCCCAGAGTGCCTCACTCCAGTCTCTCTACTATATATATACTCCATCCGGGTTCTTCGAGATGCTGTTTGGCGACTCGTCGCCATTCCCGGAGCAGCTCGGCCTCGGCCCAGAGGCGAGTGTCGGTCGCTGTGTCGGAGACACCTGTCCCCGACACCAAGGCAGCCAGCCCTCTCCCTTGCCCCGCGGCGGGAGAGCGTGTCCGGCCGGCCGGCGGGGCTCGCGCACCCTCCCTCGCTTCCCCTTCCCCCGCAGCCTCCGCCCCGCCAGGCCCGGCCCGGACTCCCGAGCTCCGGCCTCCTCCTCCCTCTTCTCGGTCACCGCCGCCGCCGGGCTCGACAGCCCCGCCTGCCGCTTCTCCTCCCAGTTTGAGAAGCCAAGGAAGGAAACAAGGAAAAATGTCGCCATGAAGGCCGAGAACCGCTGCCGCCGCCGACCCCCGCCGGCCCCGAACGCCATGAGCCTGGGTCCCCGCCGCGCCCGCTCCGCTCCGACCGCCGTCGCCGCCGAGGCCCCCGTTGATGCCGCAGAGCTCTCCCAGCGCCGCCGCCACCGCCTCCGACATGGACAAGAACAGCGGCTCCAGCAGCTCCTCCGCCTCTTCGGGCAGCAGCAAAGGGCAACAGCCGCCCCGCTCCGCCTCGGCGGGCCCCGCCGGCGAGTCTAAACCCAAGAGCGGTAAGGGGCGGGCCCGCGGCAGTGGGCTGGGGGCGACTGCCCCTTCGGCTAGGGAGTGTCCTTGCTCTGTGGTCTGCTGGGTTACCCAAGGACAAGCTACGCTTTTTGCTATAGTTCCTACCTCCTTTTCCGTGGCTCCCATTATTTACAATTAAGTTAATGTGCACTGTAATGCGTGGTTTACGCGGGTCATTTATATTAATATTAAAAAACAGCTCCGAGAAATAGATGCTGTTCTTATCCCCATTTTGCAGGTGAGGAAAGTTAGGTTCAGAAAGGGTAAGGTCACCCAGCTAGTATGTGCCTCACAGCAGGCCTTAAGACCTGGTTTGTCTGACTCATCAGTCCACGCTCCTAAAACCACTAAGTTGTTTTACCCTTTAATGTTGAATTAGCACTGGATAGTGTTCAGGTTTAAACAGAGGGGGTGGGGCCCAGGGACTTTTCAAACTCAAATCTCAGATTTAATAACCGGCCCCAGATCCATTCCACTGTTGAAGAGGACTCATACTTGAATGATTTTGTTCAGTGTGGTGTAGTGGCTAAGAATTTAGACAATGGATTCAGTCTTTTTGGGCCCCACAGTTTGTCAGACCTTGAGTGAGTGTCCAGAGTTTCTTTACCTGTAAAGGTGGAGGTAATAGAATTAAATAAACTTAAAAAAAAGAAATGGGTCTGGGCGGGGTGGCTCACACCTGTAACCCTAGCACTCTGGGAGGCTGAGGCAGAAGGATTGCTTGAGCTCAGGAGATCGAGACCAGCCTGAGCAAGAGCCAGATCCTGTCTCTACAATAAGTAGAAAAATTAGCTGGGAATCGAGTCATGTGCGTGTAGTCTCAGCTACTGGGGAGGCTGAGGTGGGAGGATCACTTGAGCCTAGGAGTTTGAAGTTGCAGTGAGCCACAATGACAGCACTGCACTCCAGCCTAAGAACTAAGTACCTGACATCTATTATGCACTCAAACCACATAGTGCCTATTTTTGTGTGTTAGGCTACAGTATTGTCCTTTAACAGGGAAGATTCTGTCATTTTCTGTGATCATGTCTCTTAATATCAAATTATGAACATAATGGTGATAGCTACCATTAGTTGAGGGCTTACTACGCTCCAAGTACTGGGTGGAGCTTTTCTTTCTGTTACCACTATTCCAGTCTATCTATCACCTGTCTGTCGAGGTGGAATTGTTCATGTACAGAAGGAACAAGTTGAGAAGGTGGGATGTTAGGCGTTGGTGGAGTCTAGAGTCCAGAGTTCTTAAGTCTGCATATAAATCTCTGCTCTTTTTGTATTTCAATTATATTAGCAGTAATAGGAAGGTGTTTTCAGTGAAAGTAGGGGTGCATGGCAGAGAGGGAAATATTTGGAGTCCCTAAATGTGGAGGTCCAGTTGTTTAAAACTTTTCAAGATTAAACAACTGTAAGGCTGACTTAAACAAACCAAAAACAGGCCGGGCGAGGTGGCTCACTCTGGGAGGCCGAGGCGGGCGGACCACTCAAGGTCAGGAGTTCAAAACCAGCCTGACGGAGTGACACCCCGTCTCTACTAAAAATATAGAAATAAATTAATTGGCCAACTAAAAATATATAGAAAAAATTAGCCGGGCATGGTGGCGCGTGCCTGTAGTCCCAGCTACTCGGGAGGCTGAGGCAGAAGGATTGCTTGAGCCCAGGAGTTTGAGGTTGCTGTGAGCTAGGCTGACGCCACGGCACTCACTCTAGCCTGGGCAACAGAGTGAGACTCTGTCTCAAAACAAAACAAAACAAAACAAAAACAGCTGTAAGGCTTACTGCCTTGTTCAGAGTTTATCTGGCGGATAAGGCAGACTTGTTTACTTGGTATGTTGAGGACTTAGGGAGATTACTTATGGAACTCGGGTGGGTGGAGACCAGTTGTAGCGTGGGCTCTGAGGCTATGTCAGAAGTAGTATGTAGACTAATTTTGGGGTTTTGCATATGTGTAGCTTTATCATAGATCCCTCTAAAGATAAGATAACCAGTCCTGTTGGCCAGTATTGGAACTAGTTTAGAGCGGTCTGAATATTTCTCAAAGTAGTTGATGAGTAAGTTTACTTTTGCTTGTACTCTATTCCCAGATGTACAGCATTTGGTTCTCCAACTCCAATTTTTCTGGGGCTCTTCTTTAAGCCACTAATATAACTCATGAGTTAGCTGCAATAAATGCCTTGAGTTTGTTTCTTAGTGAGCAGTAGGTGAAAGCTTGTGACAATCCAAACAAAACAACAACAATCCGAAGTATTTAAGGCATTTTACTCCTATGTCTTTGACTTTGAATATGATTGATTAATAGACGATTGATAGAACTAACTCTGATTATCCAATTGGATGATACAGAATTCTGTTGTAGTTTGACCACAGCAAATATTTGTCATTGTTAACATTCCAGACAGACTTGCATAGAGTAAATTTTAATTGTTGGGTTCATTCTGAATGCTTAAAACACTTGTTTACTTTCTTAATTGAAAACTTCTAAGGAAGGAAATAAGAACTTATGTAAAAGACCTTTTGTTAGGTTTTATGAATACACAAGTGTGCCCTCAGGTAGCATTATTTTTTGTTTAATATGTTTGTTAGAAAGCTTGACCATGTTTGCCCTTCCCAGTGCCTACTTTTCTGGGTTCTGCTAAGTATACTGCCTTAGCAAGGAAGGAAGGGCTTGTAGCTAAATACTTACATCTTCGTCAACTCTAATGCACTGCTTGCATTTAGGAACTACTTGCATTTTGGAACAAATTAAAAGGCAGAGTAGGTGGGCATGAAAAGATTAGGAAACACTGGTTATTGGCTAATTTTAAAAGTTGAACTGAAACATAGTGTATACTATAACTTTACAGCTAAGACCAGTGCTGCTAGGACAGATGTTCAGGAACTTTGATACAGTGACTTCAAGATGAGATGGTTACTGTAACAAAAGGGTAGACTCAGGTTCTGCATAATTCTATAAAGAGGTTTCTGCGGTATTTCAAAAGCTGACTCAACACTTGATGTACTTGATTCTGCTGGAAATTGTTGAAAGGACCTCTTGAATTTCAGAGGAAGGGTGAGATGAAAAGACATAGTTTATCTTTTGTCTAGGAAAAAAGTTTTTCAATATTTAAGTCCTTTTTTCTCCATTTGATACATCATGTGAGAAAAAACCCCTCTGGTTTCTATTCTCTAAACAGTGTCATAAATGGGTATTTGTTCCTAGCTGCATAATTTATACACTTGAGACTTTGTTCCTGTGGCTACCTTAAGTTTGTCTTTCATTCTTACACTGGAAATAGGTGAATTTGGCTACTGGGTTTTTCTTGATCTTTCTGGCCAGAGTAGCCGGAGTAGCATACCACAGTTTCTGTGCCTTGGCTAATTGCTTCAGGCATTTACATTCCTTTTCTTGGTTGTATTCCACAGAGTCATTCCAGCAGGGCTAAGATGCAGTTCTCAGAACGTTCAAAGGTGAATATCCCCTGAATACATCCCATGGGAGAGAGGTGGGTTAGGAAGTGGGGAAAGTCATTGATTTAGAAAGAGCAAAGAAAGTAAAAAGACCCAAGAAAGAAGGCTGGTCAGTTTATGGGCAAACGATGGACCTTGGCCAGAAGCCAGGCTCTTGCCCCATCCCCCTGGGCGGATGGTACTGGTCATGGAGGTTAAGGGAAGGTCAGGTATTATGAAGCAGTTATTTTGAGGTTGGTGGCATGAAGCACTGTCCTGACACTTCCTGTTATTCCGGTAACAGAAGCCAGGTTACTAATGGTAATCTGCCTTGAAGAATGACTGAGATGTAAATGGACCTGGAGGTTTTAGTGGCTTTGAAAATTGAAGTGGTTTGGAGCCTTCAGTAAAACCACTTCGAAAAGTTAAAAGAATTTTGGAGTCCTTGATTTATATGGCTTTTTTGGAAGTCTGGTGGGTGCTCTTGACAAGAATGATTTGGATTTTTTAATAAAAGGCTTTCAAATCATAGCAACGGTGTGCCAGCCGCTGTGGTAGGCATTTTACATAGCTTTCTTAATCCTCATGATCTGTGAGGAAGGACGGTAGAGTATGAGCCCTGTTTTACAGACAAGAAAACAGAGGCTTAGACGTGTTAGTGATTTGTCCACGTAAATTTTTATCCTAGGCAGTATTTATAATTGCACTTTGTATAATAAATCCACTTAGCAGGCAGGTAACTTGCATATGCATCATTCCTGATACCACCTCTCTCTTCCTTTCATTCAGAATTACTAATTTCAGCTGGATTCAGTCTGTTGTCAGTAGTAAGGCCATATGTTGCCCCTCCAGAGGTGCTTGTTAACCACTCTGGACGATGGGGAAGCAACTTACTTGTGATTACAGCATGAATCAGCAGCAGAAACTTCCTGGCTGGTATTCCGACCTCTAGGCTGTGCCATCTGTCATAACTAGAGTTAGAAATGTTGATGATGCCAAATAATTTAACTGAAAAATTTACGGCCGTTAGTTGGTAAAGGAGGAAGGGGCTGAGATAGGCCTGCTGTTACTTGGTAGAGACCTTTCTGTTAGGGAAATGTGGAACAACCAGAGAAGCTGGATTAAGTTTTTAAGTCTCTTATTTGTTAACTCTGGGATCCTGAGTTCTGGATTTGAGCCATTTAACTAATGGTCTTATCCATTTTGGAATGTGTCTTGACAGCAGTTCTTGGCAGTTTTTCTCTGCTCTGGCTGTGCTTTAGAATCTCCTGAGGACTTTTTAAAAAAATGGGGATGTGGGGGCCCTTTCCTAGCAGTTCTTTCTGATTCTTTAAGTCTAGATTGAGCCCTTGGGTCCTCGGCATCCATATTTTTAAAAGTTTGTGCAAGTGATTCTGAGGTGCAGCCAGGATCGTAAACCACCACTCTGAGATTTAAAACTTCACTATAAAATGTTTCTCTGAGGAGCTTGACTTTTCGTCTGTTTTTCAAAATCTAAGGTGGCTCATCTTATTGTTCCTATCAGAGAAAGGAGGAAGAATTCTATCCCTGAGTTACTCACATGTATATCCTGGCAAGTTGTCCACAAAACATCTCAAAAATAGTACTCCAAATTTTATCTCTGGATCCCAGGCCTGACAGTCCCTTCAATCTTTGGCTGCCTGTTGCCTGGGTCTAGAGATAAGAGCCAGTTTCTCACTTGAGATGTCTGCCCGTCATACACTTAGGTAAGTGGAAGGCAAGAGGAGGGAGTTGATTTTTAGCAGTTACATCGTGAATCATTATATGATCAGTTGTAATCTGTTTGTTTGTTTGTTTGTTTGAGAGTCTTGCTCTGTTGCCTGGGGTTGCAGTGCAACCTCAAACTCCTAGGCTCAAGTGATCATCCTGCCTCAGCCTCCCAAGTAGCTGGGACTGCAGGCGTGCAACACCACACACAGCTGATTTTTTTCTATTTCGTAGAGATGGGATCTTGCTCTTGCTCAGTCTGATCTTGAACTCCTGACCTCAAGTGATCCTCCTGCCTCGACATTCCCAGAGTGCTAGGATTACAGGCGTGAGCCCCACTGTGCTTGGCTTGTAATCAGTTTTAGAAGTGAGCATTCATTGTCCGTCAGAGAACAGTTCTGTAAGCATTATGAAACTATTTCCTTGACGGTGTGGTAATAAGTGAAGAAATGAAGACAGCCCTTTTTCTCTGAGAGTCAGTTTACTTTCTTAAGCCCTTACAGTGTAGAATCTGGCTTTACCTAAATCTGTGCAAACCATGAGGAGCCTGTCTTGAAAGCAACAGTTAGGGTCCCAGGATCATCTGAGACAGTCTCAGATAATGAGGTTTGGGGAATGTGTGTTTTCTTTACATACCTATCCTCACAAGACCTTGTGCGTTCTCATGAGGTGATAGGGAATGGAGTAAGGAAGTCAGAGCTACGGAGGAAAATGTGGCTGACTGAGGTGGCTTTCATTGGTAAAGAGTTAGCTGGGATTCTGTATTCCCTGAATTGTCCATTTACTTAAAATCTTA
Source organism: Cheirogaleus medius (assembly GCA_008086735.1). NCBI lineage: Eukaryota > Metazoa > Chordata > Mammalia > Primates > Cheirogaleidae > Cheirogaleus > Cheirogaleus medius. Next base: position 9,141,561 of record VBSM01003044.1, read on the forward strand.
TAAACTGCTACCATGGATTGAGGGCAAGGCAAAATTTATACGAGATCTGAAGCTTCATATTCTAATTGCTACTAGTGGTGCTATGTTTGACATTAACTGTTGCTAACCGAAGTAGTAGGTAAAAGTCTAGTTCTTAAGTTTTAACTTCAGATTAAACTCTGGTCACTGTCCCTGACTGGGATTTAAGGGTAACTGCTAGTGTACCTTGCCTGGCCAGGTTTCTGTGACTATCTGTTCTGTTTACACTGCTGCCACTTCACATGACTATTAGCTTGACTCCCAGGTTGTAGTTGGTCAGGTGTGGAGAGGATGACACCTTGCATTTATCCCATGAGATTGATAAACTATGAGTTTGAGGCGATTGCTTTCAAAATTTGGACTCTGATTTGTTAACTCGCATTTCCTTTTTTCTGCAGCTTTGCTTTACCTTGAACTTATTTAATCTGCTGTAAAAAGAGTTGGTGATCTTATGTGTCTAGAAATAATGTCTTCTAAGTACTTAGAGTTTTTTAAATTACTTAGATAATAAGTATACACAATAATTAATATTATTGTATACACAATAATAATTTGTCTGCTTAAGTCAGAATCATAGAGGGTGAGGTCTGAGCATATGAATCTCTTAAAAGTTCATTTGGGTGATTCCTGTGAACTGGCAGGATTGAGAAACACTGTAATAGGATAAGATTGAATAGCTCCATATCCTAAAGGTAATGATAATTGTCATTAACAGCCTGGTATATTTCCTTTCCAGACATGTTTCTATTAATTATATAGATTATATAGTTTTTTTTCTTTTTTCTTTTTTTTTCTGCACATATCCTTGATAGTAAATACAGAGATTATATAGTTTAACATAAAGATTAAAACTGTATCTGAGGGGGATCCAACTTTATAGTTTTTGAGGTTTGTGCTAGAATCCCTTATCTTTGTAAACCATCTTTGAGGTTAAGCCCAATGTATTTCTTCATTAAAAGTCTCCCAACTTTTATTCTAAGCTTTGATTTTTAAAACCATTAGATTAGTATGCAGACTTGATTTGGTCAGATTTCCATATTGCAGTAGGACAGCATGGAGTGAGCAAAGGGATAAGAAGATAAATGAGTATTTTTTTTGGGCAAAGACTATTTGGGTATCCTCTCTTATTTTTAGTTTTTTAGTTGTATATTGTTCTCAGGTTTTATTTTGCTTTATTGTTTTTTAAAGCTGATAGACTTTAGTGCTTAAATGTATCTGGTTAGGGTTCTTCAATTTGGGACAAAAAAATCCGTGCTGGTCAGCTCCCCAGTAGAAAAAAAAATGGGGCAAAAATCCAGGCAGGCTGTTTACATAAAATACAAATGGTCAAGCTGAAAAAGTATTTGTTGATAGTTAACAGAGAAATTCAAATTTAAAATGAGAATCATTTTGACCTTTCAGTTGAACAACTTTTATTTAAGTCAATATTAGCAAGTGTAGTAAACTAGACATTCTTCTTTTTTTGGAGACAGAGTCTTGATCTGTCACGTGGGCTAGAGTGGCATGGAATCAGCCTGGTCTCAAACTCCTGAGCTCAAGTGATCCTCCTGCTTCGGCCCCTCAGAGTGCTAGAATTACAGGTGTGAGCCACTGTGCCTAGCTGACATTCTCTATTATAGTGCTGTTAGAATATAAATAAATTGGTGTAATGGTTCTAGAAAGTAACTTGAGAATATATAAAAGGCTTAATGATCATACTTGATCTAATTCTACTTTAAGAATTTGACATAGGCTGGGTATGGTGGCTCATGCTGGTAGTCCTAGCACTCTGGGAGGCCAAGGAGAGAGAATTGCTTGAGCTCAGGAGTTTGAGACCAGCCTGAGCAAGAGCGAGACCCCGTCTCTACTATAAATAGAAAAACATTAGCCAAAACAACTAAAAATAGAAAAAATTAGCCAGGCATGGTGCTGTGTACCTGTAGTCCCAGCTACCTGGGAGGCTGAGGCAGGAGGATTGCTTGAGCCCAGGAGTTTGAGGTGCTGACGCCACGGCACTCTAGCCTGGGCAAAAGAGCGACACTCTGTCTCAAAAAAAAAAAAAAAAAAGAATTTGACATAATTAATCATATAGGCCTCTATGCATATATATTATATATATAATCAATGCTGTTAAACTAGCAAAAAATTAGAAGCCACCTAAATGTACAGAATAGGGGATTGGTTATATTATGCTTTAAGTGTATGGTGAACAATAGTGAAGCCATTAATGATGTTTCTGAAGACTAGGAATGCATGAAAATGCTCATGGAGTAATAAGTAGAAGACTTGTCTTCTATGCTTGTTTTGTATAAGATGTGTGGCAAGTATATAAAGTAGAGATTAAGAGGAAATTAAGCACTATTAATTGGTTGGTATTCAGTGGGTACTGGCAACTTTAAATTCTACATTTTCAAAATTGAACACATAGTCATATGATTGGAGAAAAAAAGCAGGAAACATTTTTTAAAGGGAATAGAGCTCGACCAGGCACAGTGGCTCATGCCTGTCTTCCTAGTACTCTAGGAGGCTGAGGCAGGAGGATCACTTGAGCTCAGGAGATCGAGACCAGCCTGAGCAGGAGCAAGACCCCATCTCTACTAAAAATAGAAAAAATAAGCTGTGTGGTGGTGCACGCCTATAGTCCCAGCTACTTGGGAGGCTGAGGCAAGAGGATTGCTTGAGCCCAGGAGTTTGAGGTTGCTGTGAGCTAAGCTGATGCTGTGGTACTCTAGCCGGGATGACAGAGGGAGACTCTGTCCCCCCCCCCCCCAAAAAAAGACTAGAACTCAAGTTGATTGGATATGCTTTGAGAGTTTGGTGTCTTTTGTTCTGTCACTTTATTTGGCGTCTAGAACATATGTGAGCACCGTTTGCTTTTTATGCCTCTTGAATATATCTGCTAAGGCTTGGTGCTTAAGCTCTGTGAAAAAGAGACATTGTGAACTGAAAATCTGTGTGGTTTGGTCTACAGTGGGTTTGGCTTCATCATTTCAAGAAAAACCCACCTTACTATATGTACTCTTGCTCAAAGCCCTGTTGCTCCGACCCAAACCCCAGTTTCTTAGAGGTGTTAGGAGGGCCCATTTACCCCTGTTTAAACACAGTTTTGCTGGGAGGTGGAGGTCAATTGGCCAGATATATTGTATCACTCCTTATTCTTTTGTGTTTCTTGTTTTCAGATGGAAAGAACTCAAGTGGATCCAAGCGTTATAATCGCAAACGTGAACCTTCCTACCCCAAAAATGAAAGTTTTAGCAACCAGTCCCGTCGCTCCAATTCACAGAAAAGCAAAACTTTTAACAAGATGCCTCCTCAAAGGGGCGGCGGCAGCAGCAAACTCTTTAGCTCTTCTTTTAATGGTGGAAGACGAGATGAGGTATGGAATTTGAGAATGTCCTTTCTAGAACATAAGAAACATGATATCTGGCCGGGCGTGGTGGCTCATGCCTGTAATCTTAGCACTCTGGGAGGTCGAGGCAGGAGGATTACTTGAGGTCAGGAGTTTGAGACCAGCCTGAGCAAGAGCGAGACCCCGTCTCTACTAAAAAAATAGAAAGAAATTAGCTGGACAACTAAAAATACATATAGAAAAAATTAGCCAGGCATGGTGGCGCATGCCTGTAGTCCCAGCTACTCGGGAGGCTGAGGCAGGAGGATAGCTTGAGCCTAGGAGTTTGAGGTTGCTGTGAGCTAGGCTGACGCCACGGCACTCACTCTAGCCCAGGCAACAGAGTGACACTCTGTCTCAAAAAAAAGAAAAAAAAAAAGAAACATGCTATCTGATCCTCTCACCCCCAGGAGGGGAGAAAGAGGTAGAAGGGTAGATAATCAAAGCAGTCAGTTTTGAGTAGTTGAGGATTAACTAGGTTTGGAACTTTGCTTCCTTTCTTCCCCTGAAGACTATGAAAATTTCCTTGGAGGAAGAAGACATCATAATCATGGATCGTGAGAAATTATGGCAAATTTGGGGTATCTTAATTTGTGTAGTCCTTTTATTATCACTCTTGAATTATAGGTACCCTTTGGGTATTTAGGTGATAAAATGACATAAATTAATGACACCAAACATTTGCTCCTTGCCTACTGTACACCAGATACTATTTAGGAGTTTGGAATACAGTGTTGAACAGAACATTGTCTTTGTCCTTCAGAAGCTTATATTCTAGTTTGGAGAGACAGTAAATAAGCCAGTATATAATAAATCTGATGGTAATTTTAATTGAATTAAAATGTAGACTGAGGGATGTAAAGCAATAGAAACAAGGCATACAGTTCTAGAAAGTGGCTAAGGGAAGCTTTCTAAGGCGGAGGATTTTGTGAGAGATCTGAGTGAAGCAAGGGAGCCCACCATATGGTTTGAGGAAGCGTGTCCTAGCCTGAAAGGAATAGCAGGAGCAAGGGACTGGAAGAGGTAATGT
>VBSM01003044.1:9146075-9159968 GCA_008086735.1 Cheirogaleus medius
AAAAAAAAAAAAGAAACAGGTAATCTGACTTGGAGTCTTAAGGAGGACAGTGGAGGTAGGGAGACTAGGAGGCCATGGCAGTATTCTTGGTGAGAGTGATGGAAGGTTTGAAAGAGGGTGATAGTGGTGGGGGTGGTGAAAGACAGTCAGATTTGGGGTTTTACTTGAAAGTAGAGCCAACAAGGTTTTTTGATTTATTAGATGTGAGGTCTGAGTAGAGAAAAGGATGAGTAATGTTTTTGGCATGAGCTCAATGGGTACCTTTTGCTAGAACAGGGAAGATTTCAAAAGGAATATAAGTTTTTGTTTTGGGGGGTGAATGGGGGTTGAAATAAAGAACTTCAGCTTGGAAATGTTATTGCGTTGAAATGCCTATTAGATATCTAAGTAGAGGTAGGCAGTTAACTATGAATGTGGAGTTTAAGGAGAAGACCTAAGATAGAGAGTAATCAGCATATAGTTGCTTAGTTATGGAACTAAGTGAGATAGATCATTAAGGAGTGAGTGTTGCAAAAATGAATTAGGTTCAAGAACTGAGCCCACAAGCCAGGATAAGGAGCTAGCAAAAGAGGTGGAGCAGAAGTGGTCAGGGAGGGAGGAAGAAGAGAACGGAAAACCGTTGGAGAAAGTGATTAGTTTTGTCGAGTGCTGATAATAGTCTGAGTGAATAGGATTGAAAATGGACAGATTTGAAAACGTGAAGGTAGGTGGTTGGCCTTGAGTTCTTTGGAGTGGTGGAGACAAAATTCTGGTTGGCATAGACTCAAGAGAATTGGAGGATGAGGAGAACAAATAGCAAGTGTAGACAGTACTTTCTAGTGGCTTTGCTCCAAAGGGGAGCACAGATGTGAGACAGCAGCAGCTTGAGGGGAACTGGAGGTCAAGAGATATTTTAAGATTAGGGAAATTACAGCATGTCTCTGCCAGTGGGATGGTTCTGGTGAGAGGAGAAAAGTGATTGAGGGGAAAGGGGAAGAATTACTGAACAGCGTCCTTGTGTTCTTGATCTAGTGCATAACTGGAGGATTTGGCTTAGATAGAGCTTTGCCTGCTCATTCTCAGTAATAAGAGGATGGTATGGTGGTGAGGGGGCGTTGGAGTTCTTTTCTGATTGTTCTTACTTTCTTAGTGAAATATATAAAGTGAACTGAGAGGAGGTTTGGAAGCTTGAGGAATGAAGGAGCTGTCTGGGAAAGAAAGAATGGACTGTGGAAGTATGATAGGATTGCAGTACTACAGGCAGCGTGAGGGTCTACTGTAGTGAGACTGGTATGGTTGTGTTTTTAGCCATGTTTATCTTCTCTGGGGCTGGTGTGGAATAGGCAGAGTTTAATCAGGGGAAGGTTTTGCTGGGTGAATACAACAGACAAATAAAGAAGGGATGATTGACCACAGGATCTAAGCCAAATCTGGGGGGTTGGATTACTGGTTTTGGAGATCCTAGTGGGTAAAGAATTGTTGGAATCAGACTAAACCTGAGTAAGAAGAGAATTCCTGATTGGACAGTAGGATGCTCAAAGTTAAGATGGTGGAAGATGTGTGATTGTTACCAGCATGGTCTAGACCAGGCGTCCTCAAACTACAGCCCGCGGGCCACAAGCGGGTGTTTTTGCCCCTTTGTTTTTTTACTTCAAAATTAGATATGTGCAGTGTGCATAGGAATTTGTTCATAGTTTTTTTTAAACTATAGTCCGGCCCTCCAACGGTCTGAGGGACAGTGAACTGGCCCCCTGTTTAAAAAGTTTGAGGACCCCTGGTCTAGACTATAGAGCAATACTGTCTAATAAAAAAGCAAGCCACATGTGTAATTAAAGTTTCCTAGTTTCCACATTAGAAAAGTAAAAAAGAAAGAAATGAAGTTAACTGTAATATATTTAACCCATTATATCTAAAATATAATTTTACCTCGTGGCACAGGCCACATTTCAAGTGCTCAGTAGCCACATCTAGCTAGCGATTATTGTATTGGACATCACACCTCTAGAAGGTACACCTGTAGGAGTGGGTGGCTGAGATGGGGGCAAGCTGATTGGAAGAGGAGGAGGTTAAGGAACTGAGAAGTTAGCATATTAGGAGGATAGTCAGGAATGATGATGAGTGGTGGTATAGAGAGTGACAGTGGGCCAGCTAGGACAAGGTGAAGGTAGAAGGTTGAGAATGTGGATTTTTGTTGACTTAACAGAAGCTCTTAGATCTAAGTTTGGGGTGTGCAGTTGAAAGACTATCTGATTAGGGGAGATGAGAGTTGTATGGAGATGAGAGATAACGGATGACCTGGAAGTTTTGGGCTTCCTGTGGTGACTTACATAAACAGAATGTGGGGTTATACCCAAGATCTTTTGTTAATAAAAAGGAAGTTGCCTGTCTGCCACTGGTCGTATTTTTATTTTTTCTAATTTAAATTTTTTATTTATATTTTTAGAGATGGGGTGTCACTATGTTGCTCAGGTTGAAGTGCAGTAGCTATTCATAGGTGCTATCATATCATAGCCTGGAACTTCTGGGCTCAGGTGATCCTCCTGCCTCAGCCTCCTGAGTAGCTGGGACTACAGGCATGAGCCACTATGCCTGGCTTTGTGTTTATTTTTAAAGGTCATATACCACAATTCTGTATGCGTAGAATATTTGAGGGTATATTCATCGCCTCTGGAATAGAAACTGCCTTTCACTGTATGCCTATTTTTGTACTCTTTACCATGTATGTGGAAGTGCTGCTTACTAAAAATCTTCAAATTTGACTAAGCAGCAAAAGCCCTAAATTTGCATTTCCTTTGACCCAACAATTCCTTCTGTACATTCAAAAGAAATAACTGTTAAGTGCCTAAATATTTGTACAAAAGGATTTATCAAAAAAATGTGCTTAGCATTATTTTTGTTTTGTTTTTTGTCTTATTTATCTTTTTAGTGATAGGATCTTGCTGTGTCACCCAGGCTGGAGTACAGTGGCCCAGTCGTAGCTCACTGTATTATTTTGTTATAGTGGAAAAGCTACAAATAATCTGTGCCATAGAGTAGGGCATTCAAATTAAGTAAAATAAAATATGGTGTACCCATATAAGGTAATGGTATGTAGCCATTTAAAGTGTCTGGCAAAGTGTATATAACGTTAAAGGGGAAAATAAATTGGAGAAATGCACTAGCTGACTTACAGCACCTGTCTATACCACTTCAGTTTGGGAATGTTGAGGGGACTGAAATACACCTTGATGTGGTTTCTTCCATCTTTCTGTGCAGTGGTATTTCCCATATATGGTTTCCTGCCACTTTCTGAACTGTTTCTGGATCTGTTGATTGGTTTTATTTCTGGACACAGAGCTAGTTTGCCTACATGTTCTAATTCTGTCAGTTTTAATTAACAATGAATAACAGTGTGTATCTTAGATGAGAGGGCTCTGGCAGGATCCAGAAGCTTAGGGCAGTTAGTAGCTGCCTGCAAGTCACCTCCAAAGTATGGCTCCACAGACTGACTTTACCAGAAACAAGTCAAAGAACAAGTAGGCGAACAAGAGTGAAGGTTGCCAGGTCTAAAGATTAATTCAGTAAGTAAATCTGTGCTTCCAGATAGCTAGAGGTGTTTGTGCTGGGTTTTGTCCTTTAATGGTTAATTGCTACTTAGCAGAGCAGACTAAATAGTTTAAGTAATTGTATGTTAAAGGCTCTTTTTCCTCCTCTTCACTCCCATTCACTCTTGGATAGGCTTTTGCATTACCCTCTCCTAGGAAGATTGTTTGCTCTGAATCTGTGTTTTATTTAGTTAATAATTTAAGCTATGTAGGAGGAGGGTTGTGTGGGTTTCTGCTATAAATTGGTGAGTGTTGTCCTAATCTAAAATACCCTGATTCATTCTCATTTTCTCTAGGTAGCAGAGGCTCAACGGGCAGAGTTTAGCCCTGCCCAGTTCTCTGGTCCTAAGAAGATCAACCTGAACCACTTGTTGAATTTCACTTTTGAACCCCGTGGCCATGCAGGTCATTTTGAAGGCAGTGGACATGGCAGCTGGGGAAAAAGGAACAAGTGGGGACATAAGCCTTTTAACAAGGAACTTTTTTTACAGGCCAAGTGAGTATTACTATTCCAAGGAGGAAAGTGAAATTGGGTCTCTCTGGGTAATTGTAGAACTGCAGCAAGGAGGCTTTCTTTAAACTACGTGGGAGAGAGGCAGAAAGGGAATTGGTCTGGTTCTTTTTTTCTTTTCCCCTCCTTCCCTTTCTTTAACTCATTTTCCAACTGGATGTTCTTGATACTTAAACAAATACAGGTTTTGGTTTTTGTTTTGTTTTGTTTTGTTTTTTGAGACAGAGTCTCGCTCTTTTGCCTGTGGTAGAGTGCAGTGTTGTTATCATAGCTCACTGCAACCTCAAACTCCAGAGCTCAAGTGATCCTCCTGCCTCAACCTCCTGAGTAGCTGGTCCTCAGGCATGCACCACCACACCTGGCTAATTTTTTCTGTTTTTGGTAGAGACAGGGTTTTGCTCAGGCTGGTCTTGAACTCCTGAGCTCAAGTGATCCTCCTACCTCGGCCAACAAATAACAATTTTACAATAAATGTCTTAGTATTACGATGAGGCAGAAAAATTACTTGGAATTGGACCCAGATTTGAATCTCATTTTGGCTTTTGACCTCGGGTAATTTGCTTAACCACTTTGAGTGTCAGCTTTTCTATAAAGAAGTGGAAATTTCTTTTTCTTTCTTTTTCTTTTTTTTTTTTTTTGAGTCACAGTCTCACTCTGTTGCCTGGGCTAGAGTGCCGTGGCATCAGCCTAGCTCATAGCAACCTCAAACTCCTGGGATTTGCTCAAGCAATCTTTTTGCTTCAGCCTCCTGAGTAGCTGGGACTACAGGCATGCGCCACCATACCCAGCTAATTTTTTTTTATATATATTTTTTGAGCGATCCGCCTGCCTCAGCCTCCCAGAGTACTAGGATTACAGGCGTGAGCCACTGCGCCCGGCCAGAAGTGGAAATTTCTTAAGGGAGAATTAAATGACAAGTTGAAGTGGTTGGCATACATTTGCTCAAATACTGATATTATTTTGTTTCCTTTTGGGTAGCCTTAGTCATAATGTAAGATTTGACCTTGGATCTAGACTGAAGTAACCATTTTTTATTTTATGTAAACCAGTCTCAAATGATTAAGAACATTCTTTCCTACTACTTTGAATACTTGCCATGGTCTGGGGTTCCGAGTGGTGAGGGAGGAAATCTAGCTTACTGTTGGCTATTGGAGTTAATTTTAGTTCAGGGGAGGTCTACAGGGGGTTTGACTGGGCTTGGAAGCAGAAGAAACAGTCCATGGATTTAGACTTCTGCCTGCTGAGTCTTTGGATCCCTTCCAGAGCCAGGGCTCAGAACTGAGGCTGAAGTCTAGTACAGTGCTTCACTAAGCATGGCTGCTCAGTGGCCTGCATTTGATTTCTAAGTGAAGAGATGCTTGAATTTCTGCTGAGGGCTTAGTGGTGGATTCTGACAGTCTGCCCTTTCCCTGTCTTCCTCCCTATTTCCAGCTGCCAATTTGTGGTGTCTGAAGAACAAGACTACACAGCTCATTTTGCCGATCCTGATACTTTAGTCAACTGGGACTTTGTGGAGCAAGTGGTGAGTAGCTCAGCCAAACCTGTGAGCTGTTAATGGGAGAGAGGACTAAAGAGAGGGACTGTGGTGACACAGCAGCTGTTGGCTGTGTTCACTGCTGATACCATTTTCTGCCTGGCCTTCCTGTGGACATTTCTCAGAGGTCACTCCCTGGTTCCTGGAGTCCATTTTGTGAGTCTCTAATTGGCACTGGCCTGCAGAGATGGGATGTTGAAGGCTCTGATCTGAAGGTGTATGAGTTGAGAAGTAGTAACCAGGGACTCGTTACCCTCATGGCTCGGGGTAGGCTCATTACATAGTCATTGCTTTATTGGCAGCATTTGTAGTAATCAGTATCAAATTAGAAATCAGTTTTGTGGCAGGTGAATGAGCCACACAGTTGAACTTTCAAAGCCACTGCTGCATTGTTTTTCTACTGAAGTTAGGAACTCTAGATATCCCTTGCTAATCCTAATACGGCATCTGATATGGAAGAATTAACTTTAAAAATGACAGGTACTTTTTTCTTTTTTGATGGAACAGGGGCTTTCAGCCCCAAAGCTTGAATTCCCATTACTGTGAAAATTCATAAAATCATCTGATACTGTGTTTCCCTGAAAATAAGACAGGGTCTTATATTTATTTTTCCTCAAGAAGACACCCTAGGGCTTATTTTCAGGGGATGTGTTATTTTTTTTAAGTACGGTACAGCAATCTACGTTTATTCAAATATAGTTAAGTCGTCGTCTTCTGGAACATCATCATAACTCCAAACCCCGAATTCCATCCTGAATTTCTTGCGACTCTATTTCCTTTAGAACCATTGGCCCCAGTCTCTCATGTCAAGCAGTAGAGCTCTCATGGGGCAGATGAGAAGGGCTGTTCATCTTCTTTACCGCTCCGCGACGAAATGCATGGGTTGTGCAGATACGCTGCGTAGCCACGCCCATCACTAGGTCTTATTTTCGGGGTAGGGCTTATATTGTGCAAATGCTTAGAAATCCTGCTAGGGCTTATTTTATGGGTAGGTCTTATTTTTGGGGAAACACGGTAATGACATAGAAGGCCTGTAAAACTTACTTTTTATATGCATTGGTTAAAAAAACATAGATGCACATTAAGTGAAGTCTCGTTAAGACCTTCTCTGTTGGAAATTACTGGGAGATTACTTGTAGACCCTCTTTACACCTTTATGTATGCATGCATATCAAATCTTTTTTTGTAAATGGGATTATATAGTGATTTGTCTTTTTTCCCTTAATGTAGAACCTCCAAAATACCTGTTATGTATGTTTTAATTAAACCATTATGGTTTCCTTAATGATTTGCTTAAAGAGCTATTATGTGTGTACCTGCATTGTTAAATAATTTAATGAAGCTGTGTTGAGTAGGGATATGCAGGGATAGGGATGAGAGAAGAGAGGCTTTAACTTTGACAATCCGAAGTCAATTCTGAAAGCAGTGAAACTTGTGGTGTTTTATTTCAGCGCATTTGTAGCCATGAAGTACCCTCTTGCCCAATATGCCTCTATCCACCTACTGCAGCCAAGATAACCCGTTGTGGACACATCTTCTGCTGGGCCTGCATCCTGCACTATCTTTCACTGAGTGAGAAGACCTGGAGTAAATGTCCCATCTGTTACAGTTCTGTGCATAAGAAGGATCTCAAGAGGTAAAATAAAGACATTTACAAGATTAAACCCCGGTCTGCTAACTCCTTGTCCTGCTACATCTAAATGTCCATGTTACAGTGTTGTTGCCACAGAGTCACGTCAGTATGTTGTTGGCGATACCATTACGATGCAGTTGATGAAGAGGGAGAAAGGGGTGTTGGTGGCCTTGCCCAAATCCAAATGGATGAATGTAGACCATCCCATTCGTCTAGGAGGTGAGTTCTGCTAATTTTGGGGACAAATAATCCTGGGTACACCCTTTTAGGCTGTTGAATATATCCTTCTAGTGTCAGAAAGTTAGTCTTTGGGCAAGCTAGTTCTAGCATGTCCAAATTAGTCATAGCATTCTAATAGGTTAGGGTGGAGTTTTCGGAGAATGGATTAACTCTTGGTTTCAGGTTTGATTCATATACACAGACATTTTTAATTTTTCATTTTACAAGTCTTCATTGAATAATGTCTGGCACTGTGCCCAGTCTTAGGTATTCCACAGTCAGCCAGTCTTGGTGTCTGTCATCAAGGAACTCAGTAGTCTGATAGAAGAGACAGATCTGGGCTGGTCCAAGTGCAGTGGTGTTTACAACTAATTAATCAGAGCCAGTTAAAGATTTCTTTGTTCCTTCTCCACTCCCGCTACTTTGTGTGACTAGCCTTAAAAAACAAAAAACAAGAAACAAAGAAAAAGAGACTCAGTAGACAAGTCATTCGGATACAGAGTGTGATAAATGCTTATGGTGGGGACAATGCCAGAAGTGGTATTCTCTGTGTTCCATGCAGAAGTGAGCATTTAAGTGGCATTTTAATCTCTGGGTAAAAGATAGATTTCTCAATAAATATTGAAACAATTGACTACTACTAAAATTAGATCTCTATTTCATACCATTCATAAAATTAATTCCAGATAGATTGGAGAACTAAATGTAAAAAGTCCAAAACTTTTAAACCTTTAAAATAAAATACAGGATAATTTCTTTCTAAATCTTCAAGTATGGGTGGATTTTTGAACCAGCCTGACACCATAAATACTGTAAAAGGAAAGATTGATAAATTTGATTTTGTAAGAATCAAACTTGTATCTGATTAGAGTCCTTGAAGTTGACAGGTGATAAACTAGAGGAAGATTTACACATTTAAAACTAAAGATTGGCCAGGCGTGGTGGCCCATGCCTATAATCCCAGCACTTTAGGAGGCCGAGATAGGTGGGAGGATCCTTGAGGCTAGGAGTTAAGATCAGCCTGGGCAACATAGCGAGGCCCCTGTCTCTGCCAAAAAATAAACTTAAAAATGTAAAAACAAAACTGCAAACCTCCAGATTAACACCCAGAACCTATAGATGTTCTACTAGTTAAATTAATAACTTAGTAGAAGAATGGGCTAAGGCATGTGACAGAGTATTTCTCAGTAAAGGAAACCAGAATAACCTCCATGTATTGCGGAGGTTTAACTTGGCTAAGAGTTATGGAAATCAAAATGCCCATCAGATTGACACCCCCTCCCCCACAAAAAGACATTGGTAAAACTGCATTTTGGCAGGAATTGGGGAAATGGGTACTCTTGGTCTCAGTGGGAGTGCAAATTGATACAGCCTTTCATCGGAGGGCAATTTGGTAGTATTTAAAATATGCACAACCATTGATCCAGCATTTATACTTAAGTATAAAGAAATAATTTGTACCAAGGGGCATGTATAAGGATTTTTGTTACAATGTAATGGTGAGAAATTGGCAATAACTTAAATGTTCCACAAGAGAATTATAGTACATCATAAGGTGGAGCACTATGCAGAAGGTAAGAATGGAGTAATCTCTATTAACATTATTAAAAGTTTTAAAAGACATTGAAAGATAAGCTGCAGAATGAGATGTGCAGTTATAATTTATGGAAAAACCTTTATGAATATGTGTATTTCATTATATAGAAAAAGATTTGAAGACTACATATTCAAATTTGTAAATGGCTATCTCTGGGTAGGTACTGGGATGTGAGGGTGGAAAAACAGCATTTCAAGGGGGTCTCAAGATAACATTGTTTTAAGCTTTTTAAAAAGTACAGAAAATATGCAGGAGGGAAGTAAAGAAAATAAGTCATCCATGATCCTTTTACCTAAAGGTACCCCAAAATGTTAACTGTAAAATTTTTTTCTATGCATGTATATATTTTTGTGAGATTGGGGTTAGATTTGCTAGTGTGGCATTTGTATTTCTCCACGTCACTAGTTGCCCCTTCTTAGATAAACATTTTTAGCGTCCACAAAATTTTCTTTAGCCATTTCTTTATTAGTTGGACTTACTGGTTGGTTTCGGCTTTTCTGATTACATACAATGTTGTAATTAATAAACATTGTGTGACTAAATTTTTGACTGTATCTCTGGTTTTCTTAGATGTCTTTTATTAAGGGGTCAGAGTTATAAACCTTATTTTAAGACCATTCTTAAATTATTTTCTAGGTAATTATGCTAAATTACCCCATCTTCACCATAGAAAAAAGGCTGTGTATGAAAGTTCCTATTTAGCCGCAGCATCATGAGCATTGAGTATTGTATTTTATGATCTTGCTGGCTTTCTTGTAGATGAACAGCACAGCCAGTACTCCAAGTTGCTGCTGGCCTCCAAGGAGCAGGTGTTGCAGCGGGTAGTTCTGGAAGAGAAAGTAGCACTAGAACAGCAGCTGGCAGAGGAGAAGCACACTCCCGAGTCCTGCTTTATTGAGGCAGCTATCCAGGAGCTCAAGGTGAGAAAATGCATTAGAAACCTAAAAGCAGAAATGCTAAACATTTCCACTGTCAGGGACTCTGAGTGGACGGACAGTGGGTGATAAGTTATTTCAGGCCCACATTTAAGATAATCAGGGAATAGCTAAAAAAACCAATTTGCTCTGGGCTTTGTTTGGTGATGGGAGGAAAGGGCTAACCTAGAGGCTTTTAAGCTCTGAAAGTAACAAGTCAAAATGACATTATAACTAATTGTGACAGTAGAGTTTCTTAGGTTAGCTATGTTCTTACTTAGTTAAGCAAGATTGGTGTTTTTGTTTTCTGGGAAAATTCTTAGATTTGATTTTAAAGGTGTTTTAACAGAGAGATGATGGGGGCAAAGTATTATGGCCTGCCTTAGCAGTACCTGCTGAGGATCATGGAGCAGCAAGAATTATCCAAGGTTAGAATCCCTTAAGTCCTGTGTGTCCTTCACAACAGAGGTTCTTAAACCTAAAGCATCAGAGTCACTGGTTGTTGGGCTCCACCCTGAGAGTTTGCTTTAGTAGATCTGGGTTCAGTAGACTCAGACTCAGTCATTTGCATTGTGATAAGTTCCAGGGTGATTCTGATGCTGCTTATCCCCAGACCACACTTTGAAAACCACTGACTGATGTAGGTTAGAGTGATGAAAGCCCACATTTATTGAGGGATTAGTGTGTGACGGGCAGAGTGCTATACTTGTATTTGTCTCACTTAAGCTTCATATGCTGGTGTAGTAGCTACAACTACCCCTTTCATGGGTGAGGAAGTGGAATCATAGTTAGGTAATTTGCTTAAGGACACTTAAAATAATAAGGGGTGAAGCGGTATTTGAATTCTTTTCTCACTGATTCTCAGGTCTTCCTTAGGCAGAGTCCTGCATATTTAATTTTTATTTTCTTTCTGTCTTGCAGCAATATTTGTTCAAAAGCCATTTCAGGTAGAAGAAAGGCTACATAGAATTAGGGCTGTCCAGGTTGAGGTGTGGAGTTAGCCAGACCTCTGCCTCCTACTCTGGGCCTCTTTCTGAGGGTAGTTTGTAAAACCTAAAAGGCTAGTTTCATGTTGTTTGATTTCTGTTCAGGAAGCTTTTGTGTAGTATTGTCAGTATTGGATTCTAAGCAGAATACCATCCTTTGTGGATACAGATGCTTTTTGCTTCTGTTAAGATTGAGGATGTTAAGTCCATAACTAAACCCTTCCGATTGGGTCTTGTTGCCTTTTTTTTTGTTTGTTTGTTTTGTTTTGTTTTTTTTTTTGAGACAGAGTCCCACTACGTTGCCTGGGCTAGAGTGCCGTGGCGTCAGCCTAGCTCACAGCAACCTCAAACTCCTGGGCTCAAGCGATCCTTCTGCCTCAGCCTCCCAAGTAGCTGGGACTACAGGCACGCACCACCATGCCCGGCTAATTTTTTCTATATTTTAGTTGGCCAATTAATTTCTTTCTATTTTTAGTAGAGATGGGGTCTCGCTCTTGCTCAGGCTGGTTTCGAACTCCTGAGCTCAAATGATCCGCCCACCTCGGCCTCCCAGAGTGCTAGGATTACAGGCGTGAGCCACCACGCCCGGCCTTCTTGTTGCCTTTTAACTTTTGCTCCTGTAAGTGTGTTTCTGGAAACTTACCTTTCTCTGGTCTTCTTTCTGGTGGCCTTAGACTCGGGAGGAGGCTCTATCAGGATTGGCTGAAAGCAGAGGGGAGGTCACTGGTGTCATGGCTGCTCTGGAACAACTGGTGCTGATGGCTCCCTTGGCGAAGGAGTCTGTCTTTCAACCCAGGAAGGTTAGTGTGTCCCTGTTACAGACTAAATGGCTACCATTCCTCAAATGCTATTGAGCTGGTAGGCACTGCTGTGAGACCTGAACTTTGTCAGAAGAGGGAACTCAGTATTTCCTGTGTGTGCTTATTAGTTCTTTCCCTGGGAGTGTTTGATCAGTGAACGTGACAGCTAGATAAACATCCATGGAGCTTGATTCTTACGCCTGCCTTTGCCACATTACTTCTTGAAAGCAGAACACACACTTTCTGTTGACCTAGAGTTTGTTCCAACAGGGTGTGCTAGAATATCTGTCTGCATTTGATGAAGAAACCACAGAAGTTTGTTCTCTGGACTCTCCTTCTCGTCCTCTTGCTCTCCCTCTGGTAGAAGAAGAGGAAGCAGTGTCTGAACCAGAGCCTGAGGGTTTGTCAGAGGCCTGTGATTACTCGGAGTTAGCAGATGACAATCTTGGGGAAGGGACCATTTGTATTGAGTCCAGCCAGCAGGAACCTGTCATCAAGCCAGGCTTCACACACCTGAGCAGTTCTCCTTGTTACTACTTCTACCAAGGTGAGGGGCCCTGAAGAGGAGGGCTGGGTTGCCACAGTGGTGTTTGAGAGAGAGATGACCTGGCTCTCTAAGCT
Source organism: Cheirogaleus medius (assembly GCA_008086735.1). Lineage (NCBI taxonomy): Eukaryota > Metazoa > Chordata > Mammalia > Primates > Cheirogaleidae > Cheirogaleus > Cheirogaleus medius. The sequence goes on from VBSM01003044.1 coordinate 9,158,454, forward strand.
GGGAGGGGTATCTCTACCAGATCCTGGGGGTTTGGATTGCTTGTGCCGTTGGGCATGGGGAGGGGCCAGGGGGCATCCTGAGGGCTGGTCAAGACTATTATGTGATGGAGTCCCTTGTCTGCAGCGGAGGACGGGCAGCACATGTTCCTGCACCCTGTGAATGTGCGCTGCCTCGTGCGGGAGTATGGCAGCCTGGAGCGGAGCCCTGAGAAGATCTCAGCGACTGTGGTAGAGATTGCTGGATACTCCATGTCTGAGGTAAAGCCCTTCCTTTAGAAGTGGAAGGTGGGAGAGGAATACTAACCTCTTCTCTTTGAGGTAGGCCTAGTTGGCCTATGTTTGCAAACCTTCAGGCCTTTAGTTTTTGTATTTTAAGTAGTTTTGTCAGTGATGATGGGGCTCTGATTTTTTTTTTTTTAAAGTTAGGTGCTCTCTCAACATGCTGGGGTTCTGTTATGTCAGTTACCACTGCTACCTGCTTCCCAGGTTCTTTTATTATAATTAGGGTTATAGATTTCTCCTCCTTTTATTCAAGATGGAGTTTATTTTTTTAGAGACAGGGTCTCACTTTGTTGCCCAGACTAGAGTATAGTGGCGTAACCATGGCTTATCGTAGTCTTGAACTCCTGGGTTTAAGCGATCCTCCTGCCTCAGCCTCTCAAGTAGTTGGGACTACAGGCACGGCACCACCACGCCTGGCTAATTTGTAACATTTTTTTAGAGACAGGGTCTTACGATGTTGCCCAGGCTGGTCTCAAACTTGTGGCCTCAAATGATCCTCTTGCCTTGGCCCCCTGAGTCTCCGGGCTATAATAGGCTTGAGCCACTGTGCCTGGCTCAAGATGGAATTTACTTTTGTTTTTCTTTCTACTTATTGCTTGGGAGAAATGTTCAAAAAACTTAAAGTCCTTGGAGGTTTTAAGCTAAGTTATGCAGGTTTGAAGTGCATTTTTAGCTTTGCAGATACCTATGAATTATATTCTGATACTTTTCATATGTAAACTTTTGCCCTTTGGGGGTTATCTCTGTATTGATCAAATTTGTAAAAAGCCTCAAAATTAGACTCTTTGAGTAATAAACTTTTCATCAAACTTAGGCAGAAAAAGGATAGAAATGAAAATTAAACTTAAATTGATGGGCTTCGTTTTTTACTCTTTCAGGCCAAGCTTCTTTCAGTAGGGAAATCTGCTTTACTTTATTTCCTTCCCAGTTATCATTAGTTCTGTCAGTGGTTCATAGGTTGGTGTTTCTGTTTTTTGTGCCAACACATTATCTTCCCTGTTTTCCTACCTCAATTGTTGGCCCTAGAAAATCAGAAACAGCAGATCAGTTTTAGATTATTTGTTGCCAGAGTCAGTTTATTCACTTGCAGCATAAACCAAAAAACTAGATTTGGTTGCTTATTCTGCCTTATCATAGGTCATTTGACAGTTTCTGTTTGGCTTTTCAAACTGGTGATAACTGAGCACTACTCTTTTTTTTTTTTTATGGCAGAATGTCAAACTTTATTTACAC
>VBSM01003044.1:9162497-9182374 GCA_008086735.1 Cheirogaleus medius
AAAAAAACCCACCACAAAACAAAGCATTTTATTATGGATTTTTATATCTAAATGTATAGCAAAATATTACAATAGGCATATTCCAAACTGGTAATAGTGTTCTACTCTAGGGAGTGTGATTAGGATTTACATGTTATTCAAAGAGGCCTTTAGCCTTTTTTTAAAAATACTTTTTCTTAGCTCGAATGGTGGCTCACACATAATCCCAGCAATTTCCAGGACGAGGCGGGAGGATCACTTTGAGGCCAGGAGTTCAAGACCAGTCTGGGCAACATGGAGAGACCCCATCTCTACACACAAAAAGATAAATAAATAAAAAGTGAAATACTTTTTCTTATATAGAGAGAATATATTAAAGTGTTATGAAATTAAACACTTACTAGTATTGACTATGATTTCAGAGAGCTCTCTTCTGATCTTCATCTATCTGGCAGATAGTTTTTGATACTTAAGACTTATTTCTCTGTCAGAATATTTTTTTCTTTTCTTTTTTTTCCTTTTTAATATGAAGGGGCAGGGGGTTGTGAGGAGACGTGTTCAGTTGCCCTTTTAATTTTTTTCCCCTGTTGAGACAGAGTCTCACTCTGTTGCCCTGGTTGAGTGTAGTGGCGTCATTGTAGCTCACTGCAACCTCCAACTCCTGGGCTCTAAACGATCCTTCTGCCTCAGCCTCCCGGGTAGCTGGGACTACAGATGTGCGCCACAATGCTTGGCTGAGTTTTTTTTTTCCCCCTGTGTGTCAGATTATTTAAAACTATTGGTGACCCTTGTGATCCTGTGCTTATCAGTTTGCAGATTAGGAACCTGAGGCTAAGTCAGGGACTTAATGGCAGGAACTGGGATTACCCAGTGGTTCTCGAGGACTGAGTGACCATTATGCTCTTGGGCTTAACTGAGAAGGGAGCTGTTACACAAAGGACTATGGCAGATCATTGGATCCGTTATTTGCGGTATATAAAGATTGTATTTTTACATGCTAGCTTTTCTGAAAGTTTGGGCTTTTAATGTGGTTAGGCAAGGGCAGCTGGACAATCCTAGGAATCAAAGTACTAGACAGCCCCCTGACTATGGAAGGGTCTGCTACCGGGAGGTAGAATAGGCCTCTGGTCCAGCAGTGGTCAGGGCAGTGGATAGACAGATCTGTGCGAAGGAGTGTTCAACTCTGAGTCAGAAAGAATAGAGCAGACGGAGTAGCAGGGAAAAGTTTGCCTGTCGGCCGGGCACGATGGCTCACGCCTGTAATCCTACCACTCTGGGAGGCTGAGGTGGGAGGATCGCTCAAGGTCAGGAGTTCGAAACCAGCCTGAGCAAGAGCGAGACCCCATCTCTACTAAAAATAGAAAGAAATTAATTGGCCAACTAAAAATATATAGAAAAAACTAGCTAGGCATGGTGGTTCATGCCTGTAGTCCCAGCTACTTGGGAGGCTGAGGCAGGAGGATCGCTTGAGTCCAGGAGTTTGAGGTTGCTGTGAGCTAGGCTGATGCCGGCACTCTAGCCCAGGTAACAGAGTGAGACTCTGTCTCAAAAAATAAAATAAATAAAATAAAATAAAATAAAAAAAAGAAAAGTTTGCATCTTCACGCTGGATCTTGTTGATGGGTCTTGGATTCTAATTGAATACTCCCAGGTCATAGACATCTTCTGGCTAGAACATAAAGGTTAACCTGATTAAATTTTGTCTTTTTCTTAGAGCTTCTCCACCCATATAAAACCAGTCTGTGACAGAATACTTAGGCCTTGAGAACCAGCCTTTGTGGAAAGTACAGCATTTTATGACAAACAAGTTTTTCTTACTATGGGAGTAGTTTCCACCATGACTCTTGGTGTTACTATAACCATGAAGCTTTTTCTCTCCCTTTACTGGTCAGTGTTGTAATAGGCGATTTTTGATTTTTTTTTGCTTTACAAGAACATGGTAGAGTTGAAGGTTGGATCAAGCTTTGCTTTTTTGAAGGGAGATTGGTAATTATTCAGACCTGATTCAGGGCTCATCTTGTTAAGAGGACACTAGCTCTTTGGAACTTGACTCATATAATCAGGTCTCTGGTTCCCTTTCAGACTTTCTGCTGACCCCTCTGTCACCCACTGCCGGTCAGGGCAGTCCCTCATTCTGCGTTGGGAGTCTGGAAGAAGACTCTCCCTTCCCTTCCTTTGCCCAGGTAAATCCTATGCTTGTGAGGTAGCCCAGGGGTATTTAACATTAACATTTAACATTAACTTTAACAGGGGTATTTAACATTAACATTTAACATTAACTCTGCTGCTTGTTATTATGGGAACCATAATAACCAGCCAGGGATTGTTACCTGTCATTCTAATACAGCTAGCTGTACAGATTAAGTCATCTGATAGCTGTGAGGGGTATCCACTTCTAGGCAGCAAGGAGTTGGCTGAAAGATTATGTCATGGACATCACCTCTGTTGCAGAAAGAGACAGGCTAATGTTGCACTGACTCCAATAATCATGGGAGGGTTTTAAGAGGAATTTACTCTTCAGATATTATTGTAGACGTTCCCAGGAAAGAGGCCAAGAATAGTTGGAGAATCAGAGTTTTAATTATTTAAAAAATGATTTGAGGCCGGGCGTGTGGCTCATGCCTGTAATCCTAGCTCTCTGAGAGACCGAGGCGGTAGGATAGCTCAAGGTCAGGAGTTTGAAACTAGCCTGAGCAAGAGCAAGACCCCACCTCTACTAAAAAATAGAAAGAAATTAATTGGCCAACTAAAAATATATAGAAAAAATTAGCTGGGCATGGTGGCACATGCCTGTAGTCCCAGCTACTCGGGAGACTGAGGCAGAAGGATCGCTTGAGCCCCAGGAGTTTGAGGTTGCTTGGAGCTAGGCTGACGCCATGGCACTCTAGCCTGGGCAACAGAGTGAGACTCTGTCTAAAAAAAAAAAAATCATTTGATACTTGGCATTGTTGTAGGGTCTGGGGATGCATCCATCACTTTAACTGGTCTCTTATTCTAGGACCTCTAATTGAGGTGGTATTAATCTGTTACATGGAATAAACATTCCTCTTCACTTTGGAGAGGGAAAGATTGGTTATTCTAACTAGCCAAAGCAGCTTCCTTGGAGCAGGGTGGGTAAACACTAGGCTAGGGAGACCTGCTGTCAAATCACTTTATTAAGCTCTAAAACAATAAGCAAATAGTTAGCATTCCTTTGTTCAGATATCTGAGGAAGATGATGGATAGTTTGATAAGTGCCCCTGTAAGAAGTCAGTATTAGCTTGTTTGGGCTAGTTTGGAATCATTACCTTAACAGTTCTTTAGAGCCCTTGATAGGGATACTTCTCATGTAAAAATGGCAGCTGGTGCTGAGAAATAAGTAGGAATTGAACTTTGGTAAGGAGGGTCCAGTAGTCAAGAAGAATAAAGTAATTTGAGGGCAGTCCTCAAAAGTAACTGCTGGACTTCAGAGGTGATTAAAAAGTGGCTCCCAGGAGTTATGCCGAGTACTTGCAGTTTTTTTTAAACTAGGTTTTATGGCCATTGTTTTTTTCCTTTCAATTTTATTTTGAAAAATTTCAAACTTGGAGTTGAAAGAATGATGAATACTCATACCTTTGACCTAGATTCACCAGTTACTGTTTTGCTGTGTTTGCTTTCTCCTCCTTTTTTTCTGTGTCATGAATGACACTTCACCATTAAATACTTAGGCAATGCATGCCAAAGAAAGTGATTCTCCTACAAAACCACAATTATCACGTCCAAGAAATTTAACTGCTACAGTAATTAATATCTAATATAGTGCATATTTCTATTTCCCCATCTGTCTCAATGTCCTTTATTCTTTTCAGTTCAGGGTCCAATCAGAGATTACTCATTGCATTTGGCTGTCAAATGTCTTTAGTCTCTTGATCCATAACGCTATAACAGTTCCTCTGCCACTATCACCCCCATGCTTCCCCCCCAGCATTTTTTTCCCCCTTTCCATGGCATGGATACTTCTGAAGCATCTGGGCCAGTTGTTCTTTAATGTGTCCTTTAGTTTGGATTTTTGAGATTGTTTCCTGAGTGGATTCAGATTAAACATGTAAACATTTTTGATAAGAGTAAAACATAGGTGATATACATATATGTGTGTATATATATATTTTAACTCAGAATTGTACAGAATATATTAATTACCTTTTAAGAGTGAGATGATTCAAATGTCATACTATTTGGACCCTGTCCCTATGTGTTGCTATTCATGAGGCCTCTACCCCCATGGCCACACACCTCCCATTAGGCCCCACCTCTAACATTGGGGATCAGATTGCAACATGAGGCTTAGAGGGGTCAAATATTCAAACCATAGCAGACGCAAGCTCCCAGGGACCAAGGAAGATCACCAAAGCGATACATGGTGAAGAAAGATTATTTAATGAAATCTACATCTGCCTACACAGCTCATATTGAATAATAAGCATGCCTCACTTTGGGACACATGCTTTTAGGGTAAGGCATTCCTGCTTGAATCCTATCAGGCTTGTCTCTTGACATTTATCCAGGAATAAAATCCTCCCTGCCTTGAGTTGCATGGCATATTGGACAGTCAGGACTCACAGTGGCCCTCAACAATTAAAAAACTGGCTTTGGCCAAGTGAGATGAAAAGAATTCTTCAGGGGAAGGAGGATTGTTCTGATTTTACTGTACTTGTAGGAGTTTTACTGGTCTATGGCGGTATCTAAAAGTTAATGATTAGGGAGGTATTGGAAAAGCTAAGATTAAAAGATAGTGAGGGCAGTTGGAGCAGTATCAGGAAAAAGTTTAGTTTTTCTGGCCTTAAGTAACTGAAGTCTGATAGCCATGTGGTTTGTTTTGAAACTGGAGAGTAGTACACAGTGTTTACTCCAACAGGTTGATGTTTGTAGGGGTCCCGTGAAGGGCAGGAAAACTTATCAGAAAGTCAGGATTCCCAACCTGAGAGTCTGAGTAAGAACCTCTTGTGCCTCCTGTATGCAGTGTTCTTTACCTGTTTCCTAAGGAAGAGAATAGCTCACGATTTACAACTTTGTGGGGTTCCCTGCCATTTCCATTTGTCATGGGTCAAGGACATGACTGACAGAGTGTATTAAGAAGATAAGTACTTGGAAAATATTTTCAAAGGAGATATTTGGTTTTCTGCCTCCCCCCTCAGCCAGTTAGTGTCAGGGTAGGAGTCTGGACAAGAGAAGCTGGACGAGTTAAATTCTTTCCCCTCTCTCTCTCTCGAACTTTGGCAGATGCTGAGGGTTGGAAAAGCAAAAGCAGATGTGTGGCCCAAAACTGTTCCAAAGAAAGGTGAGGATGGCCTGCTGGTGAAGGGGGGTGAATTTGGCTCTTTTCAGTAAAAGGCTCCAGCGTTGTTTCTAGAATTGTAACACTGGTATTTTTTAGATGAGAACAGCTTAGTTCCTCCTGCCCCTGTGGACAGCGATGGGGAGAGTGATAACTCAGACCGTGTTCCTGTGCCCAGTTTCCAAAATTCCTTCAGCCAAGCAATTGAAGCAGCCTTCATGAAACTGGACACACCAGCTACTTCAGATCCCCTCTCTGGTAAGGACAGAAAACTAGAGTGCTTAGCCACAGGGTTTGTTGAACATACTACACATGTAATGCCATTTTCATCTGGATCCAGTGGCAGACATCACTAATTGGTCAGGCACTTCTCCATCTGAACCTCTAGGCCCTTAGTCTTCAACACATTCTACCGTCAACTAATGTGTCCAATGGGTATGTTAGATGGGACCTATTTACCACCTCAGATTAATTCTTGAGGCCCGAAGTGAAATTCTAAGGAACTCTTTCCGTTTTCCCCTTCCAAGACATAGTGGAGAGTAGATCTTGCCCACATTTCAGAATCTTGAGTTGGTAAATGGTAGCTAATGGATGGGGAATTCAGGCTCAAAGCCTGGCCTACTCTGGTATTTGTGGTAGATGAGAACATAACACATTTATGGTGTGCTTTCTATGTGCCTACTAGCACTGTGCTAAATTTTATTCTGCCAACCACATTAAATGGGCGTAACTCTCCCATTACAGATGAGGAACCTGAGGTCCAGGGAGATAAAGTGACTTGTCTGAAGACACATGTAGTGTGTGCTAGGACTATTGTTTGAATCCAGGCAACCTAATCCCACAGTCTACACTCTTAGTTCCCATTCTGTGACTCCTAGTGATGAAAATTGGCCAGGGGACAAGAGGATGGCATTTCAAGCTAAGCAAGCTCTCTTTCTGTTTTCCTTTAGAAGACAAAGGAGGAAAGAAAAGAAAAAAACAGAAACAGAAGCTCCTGTTCAGCACTTCAGTCGTCTACACCAAGTGACAGTACTGGCCCAGGCTACTTTCTCCATCTGGTTTTCTTTTTTCCGTGCTTTTGTTTGGCTGCTGTAATTTTTAAGTATTTGAGTTTGAACAGATTAGCACTGGGGGGGAGGGGGTTTCCACAACGTGAGGGGGAACCAAGAAAATTTTAAATACAGTGTATTTTCCAGCTTCCCGTCTTTACACCAAAATAAAGTATTGACACTCACAAGAGATCTCTTCCTGCCAAGGTTTTTAGTTTGTTGCCAGGTTAGTCTTTTTGACCCACATCTAATTAATTTTTCTCAACCCAAAGTAAGTTTGAGTCCCTTTGTCATCCTTGGAATAGCCCAAACCGGAATGGTACAGCACTGCTCTGCTGTAGTATCATATGTCAGGGCTTCATGGTTCATGGTTTTAGCACACCTGTCAGTTTGTCTTTTAAAAATAGTTGAATCTTTCCTACCTATTCAGCCAGTTCTCCTTGTTACAGAAACAGAGGGATGGGAATAAAATCGATTTAGGACACCCAGTTTGAATTGCAGTTCATTTTTCTTGACATCTGGCCAGGCTGTGGTGCCAGCCCTGGGTTGCCAGCCTGATGGGGTAGGTTGTTCTTGGCACTAATATGTGTGAGGGAGGGTTTTGCCTCTTGAACGTGGCTGCTTGATAAGGAAAGCTTAACTGTCATGAAGGAAGCCCTGGGACTTGCCACTCCTCAAATCAAGCTTATTTTATGTGACAGTGGCCCAAGTTGTAGGAACAGGAGCCTGGCACACCTGGAGGAGAGCAGGGCAGTTTGAAAGCAGTAGGGTTGTCCACTGCCTGCCTCCCTCTTACCTAGAGCAGTTTTCTTATGCTTTGGTTTGAGCTGAATTTGAGTGATGTGAATTCTTTTGCTGCTTAATAAAGTGACTTCTAGGTTAACAGAATGTGAAGGCAAATAGTTGCAATAAATTACCTGCACAAGCAATGTGAGCTTTTTGGTTTTTTTAAGTTGATTACAGGTCAGCTAGACATGTTACTTTTTGAATAGTTTAAAGTAAAGGCTGCTATGAACTTGAGCGATTCTGCTATTTCATGGATTAATGTCTTTTTTGGTGTCAGGCCTAAAGGGTTCCTAGAGCTGGGCTTAGCTTTAACCTGCCATTTAAAAAAAAATCCTAGGTTAGGAACTCTCCTGGGTGAATGAGGGTGTTGGGCCCTGAGTTGAGGGGGGAAGCACCACATTGAAGCCAAAATCACAAATCTTCCTGTTAAATTTGTATAATACTTTGAATGTCATCCAGTTTATTATGGAGAAAACAGATCCTAGAAATGTCAGTAGGTAGCAGACCAAACCTGATCAAGTCTCTTGCCCTTCCTAGTTCCTGTAAGTGTGGCAATCTTCCTGTCTTCAGGTGTAAGGCAATAGGGAAAAATGGAACTGTAGAAAACCACCCGAAGTTGGTAGCGGCTAAATGGCCTTGCATAATGAGGTCAGGTGAAGCCAACCCCCCAACCCCAAAGCACAAAATCTGTGTTTTTAAGTCACTTGATTAAGTATTGGCAAAGAAATCTGGTATTTTTAAGGCCCTATGGGTCAGTACTGAGACTGGCTATAGATCTGTGCCAAGTTTAGTAGTTGAGTCTCACTAATATTTCTGTTCCAAATGACTTGGTTAGCTAAAGCCTCAAGTAGAAGGCTAAGTATTCAAAATTCATCTAGTACCACATAGGGAGCCAGTCTGCCCACCAAGGCCAGGGGTAACAGGTAACAGAGACTTGGCCAAACATGAACTCCCTAAGCCCCCTTTTTTGGTAACAAGTATGCTAAATGTTATAGAAACCAAATACATTTATTAAGCCTACTCTCAGCCAGGCAATTACATACAAAGATGTCTATAGCTACAGAGTTCACAACCTACATCACTTAACCAGAGAACACTAGGTAAAGGCAAGTTTAGTTTGAGTAACTCCTCTATTTCAAGTTGGTAATGTGTCCTCTGGTTGGCAGTCATTCAGTCTGGAACATGGTAGAAGATGCTGTTGCCACCCAGAATGTCCTATTCCAAGAAGTGGGTCCGAGACTTGGGGCAAAATGTAGCCTGCTGTGTAGGAGGCAGCAGCTCATTCCATTGCTTCAGCAGCCTCCTCACCACCACTGTCTGAAAGCTCCTCTTCACCTGACTCCTCCTCTAGTAAACAGCTTCTTGTGACAGACTTCTGGATAGCTTCCCGCTCTCCTGGAGAAAGGCAAACAGCAGGGATGAAAGATGTCTTTGGGAATGATCTTACTCAGCTGCAGGTCAGTCATTGCCTGGTGGGCACTGGGCTAGTATAGCTTACCTTCATCAGTGCAGTTCTGCAACAAGATCAACAGCTGTCTCCTGTTGTACTGAATTAGGAACTTCTGACATGTTCTGATTGTACCTGGCATATGAAAGAGTTTTTGTGGTCAACCGCTTGTGAAAGTTCTCTACCTGGCAGACTTTCAGAGCTAGGGGAAAGTATCTTATTCTCAGAGGGATAGCAGTAAGACCCACCTACCACTCAAGATTGAACTCAACTTGTCACATATTGAAAATCAGGAGCCATACCACATGCCATCCCTACCTCCAACATGTAATGTGTTGAAAAAACAAGGGTAACGGTGTCCTTTGTTCTCCAAGTGTGTGATGAAGGGCAGAGCTGACCACACAAGCTGGTAGAATTCCTTTCTGCATCTAAGTAGCACTATTCCAGTATAAGCATTGAGGTATCGAACTGTGAAAGGGGAAAAAAGTCATTTTGGAAGACTTTGCACATGAGCAGGTTAAAAACCTTAGGATAACAGAGAGCCCACTATATGCCAAAAATGTTCTAGGTTAATGGCACTTGGGAGGTAGGTGCCAGTGAGTAGAAACAAAGATTCCTGAAGAAGAACCACTTAAGGACAGACCTTCATTTGGAAGGGGATAACCACCCTTTACCTCGCACACCACTCTGAATTGGTGAATGAATTTATAATTTAAAATGCTCTTCTAGGGCCAGGGGCAATGGCTCACACCCCATAATCCTAGCACTCTGGGAGGCCGAGGTGGGAGGATTGCGTGAGCTCAGGAGTTCGAGACCAGCTCTGCACAAGAGCCAGCCACCCCTCCCCAACTCCATTTCTGCTAAAAATAGAAAAATTAGCAGGGCATAGTGACATGAACCTGTAGTCCCAGGTACTCGCGAGGCTGAGGCAGGAGAATTGATTGAGCCCAGGAATTTGAGGTTGCAGTGAACTATGACGATGCCACTGCACTCTAGCTGGGGTGACAGAGCAAGACTCTGTCTCAAAATAAATAATATAAAATGCTCTTTGAATTCACTAGTTAGTTCAATATATGAGGGCGGTGGGAATATCCATCTTTATTCAATAGGAAAAAACCCTTGCCTGAAGACCAGGTTGTTTTTACTGCAATTGGGCTCCATACGTTCTTGTAGCAATAAGCTGAGGCTCACCAGACATAGGGGAATTTACATGCATTTAACTCTGGAGTTTATAGTAAAAGAAGGAACTAATTTAAATAGTGTGGAAGAAAGGCCCTTCTTTGTTCTGGATTATCTTTACATATATACAACCATGAGTTCTGTGCTTTACCAACTCTAAGGGCTTTTCAGGGAGTAATTTTGACTTTCTTTCCCATGAGATGTCAATGTAATCGGTTTAATAATGGCTTATACTGGGAATTATACACAACTTCATTTAATTCTCCATCCTATTCAATCACAACCCCCAGTTATAGATGTCAAACAGGTACAGAGAAGATTTTTGCCCAAAGTTCCCCTAATCTCTGCCTAACTTCTGGACCTCCCCCTCCAGGTCCCAGACACTTTAGACACCGATACTGCACAAAGGACGATGCACGGGCTTGGCCGCTCGTGCCCCTTCTTTCTCCCTCCCCCGGCGCCTGCCCACTCCAAATCCCGCCGTCCTCCCGGGTTTCCCTAGCGCCCTCGCACCCGCGAAGCCGATCGAGCTGGCGGCTGCGCCGAAAGCCCCATGCACCCGGGCAATCGTGTCCCGTACGAGGCCGCCCAGCACTCGGTCGTCCAGGCTCAGGCGGCAGCGTGGGTCGTCAGACACCAGTTCGCAGAGCAGGTACCTGTGGCAGGTGAGAGGGAGGTGAGCGCGAGCCGGAGCCGCGGGGACCCGACAGGGCACTGGTAGGGCCCAGAAAGTGTTGCTTACCTGTGCTTGAACCGTACCATGGCAGCCTCCTTGCCAGCCGGCCCGACGTGCAAAGCGGATGTGGGCTCCGCCCCCGGCCAATGGGAAGTTTGCCTCCGCAGCCTTGCAGCCACTCAGAGAGGGAGAAAGGATATGGGGGCGGAGCTAGAAAGTTGAGAGGCCGAGCCCTGCGTCAGTCTCTTTCAAGCCCCGCCTACTAGTGCGTGTGTAAGCGCGCATGCGTTCTGCTGAGAGCCAGTCTGACGGGTTGTTTGGCTTGTGGGCTCTATTGAGCGGCGGGGGTGGTTCAGCTCCGCGCCCGAGTTTACAATACCGTGTAGGATGCAGCCGCTGTATGTGGGGTCCTCAGGGCTTTGCAGTTCTGTTATGTGGGCACTTATATTCTCTCCCCACGCTGAACGGTGGAACTTTTGAGGGCAGGACCCTGCCCTCGCAGCCCAGGGATTTACACACGGGATATTGGACCCTTATTTTCAGGTTAGAGCTCTGTTTAACCTTCCATAAAGCCAAATACGCTATTATTGTTTGGGCCTTTGAACAATCTTATGGAGGCGGCTGTATCGTCTCCTTTTTGTTTGCAAAAACAATACGTGGTCATTGTTATTTTCCTTTTTTTTTTTTTTTTTTTTTACAGGAAACACGAAGCCAATAAATTAAAATCGCTTCACTGAGTCTGGGCGCGGTGGCTCACGCCTGTAATCCCAGCTCTCTGGGAGGCCGAGGCGGGAGGATCGCTCAAGGTCAGGAGTTCGAAGCCAGCCTGAGCAAGAGCGAGACCCCGTCTCTACTAAAAATAAAACTAAATTAATTGGCCAACTAAAAATATATAGAAAAAATTAGCCGGGCATGGTGGAAAAAGAAATCCCCTCACTGAGAGAGAATAATTGTTATAATGTAGCGTATTTTCTCTCTTACCTGCAGTTCTCAAAGTGTAGTCCAGGGACCACTGAGCTCAGGACTCATTCTGGGAATTCCCGACGCCAAAATTACTTTCATAATAATACTAAGATGTTATTTGCCTTTTTTCACTCTCAGTGAATAGAAAAGTTTTCCAGAGACTGCTTGACATGGGATATCATCCCTGCTCTAAACAGCTAATGGAATTGTGTGTGAGTTTTTATTTATTTATTTTTTATAAGGACCAAGACTTCCTTGAATGGAATTGTGTCTTAAACATTTTTCAATATTTGTGTGTTTGAGAAAGGGTCTTGCCCTGTCACTCAGGCTAGAGTGCCGTGGCGTCAGCCTAGCTCACAGCAACCTCAAACTCCTGGGCTCAAGTGATCCTTCTGCCTCAGCCTCCCGAGCAGCTGGGACTATAGACACACCACCGCGTCGGGCTCATTTTTTTATTTTTAGTAGAGACAGGGTCTCACTCTTGCTCTGGCTGGTCTAGAACTACTGAGCTCCTCCCTCCTTGGTCTCCCAGAGTGCTAGGATTACAGCCCTGAGGTACCGCCTGGCCTACATTTCTCAGTTTTAATGTCCATGGTAAATATCGATAGATATAACCCACAAAAGTAAAAGCTCGTTGGAATCCTCAACAATTTAAGAGTGTAAAGGGGTCCTGAGACGGAGAAAACAGGTTGAGAACTGTGCTCTATGTTAAATTATGTGTTTCCTTTCCATTTGAATATTTTTAAAAAGCCTTATTGAGGTATGACTACATATTCTTAAGTATACAACTCAGCGAATTTTTGCACATACATAGATTTGTGTAACTGCCTCTAAGATTAAGCTCTAGCGCATTTCCAGTACCGTAGAAAGTCTCTTGCTCAGGCTGGTCTCGAACTCCTGGCCTCAAGGGATCCTCCCCCCCTTGGCCTCACCAAAGTGCTGGGATTACGGGCGTGAGCCACGGGACCGACCTATACTCAATACTCTGATGTGTCGCCTTGTAGCTAGGTCTTTATGCCCATCCCTGACTTTGGTAGGAGTGTCATGACTTTGGCTGGCCCTGTGAGGTCCATGAGGGGTGGCAACGTTCACAACTGATTATTTGCAAGATCTGGAATAAGTTCTCAATTTTCCCATCTCCCACTCTTCTTCGCCACCTTGAAGGAGGGATACCGAGGAAGGGAAGGGAAGAAGGGGAGGAGGGAGCGCTTTGGCCCCGCTGAGGGACTAATGACGGCTTTCTCCTCACCCAAGAGCCACCTCATTCTCCAGCAAGTGTCGCCAGCGTCCTCCTTTGGCCAGTAGGGGGCGCCGGAGGCCCGCAATGCTCGGAGAGCTCAGGCCCGGGCACACTCCCCGCACATTCCGGCCCTGCCGCGTCCCGGCCCTTCGCTCGCTGCATCCCAACGCCCCGCCCACGTGCCGCTGGGCTCAGCCCAAAGCACCCATAAAGGAGCAGGATCCGAATTCGAACCCAAAGCCCCCTGGCTCCCAGAGCCCTCGCTCCAGTCTCGGCGCAAGCTTAGGTGTCCTGTGCGCGGCTTCACGTGTGCACTCACTGTAGTGAGATGGACAGGCGACACGTGTGTTCCGGCCCGCCTTGCCGGCGGGTGCTGTGGGGCGGGTTGACCGCGTCCACGGATACCGGTTTCCTGTGTGTGCAGCGGGGCGACAATGGCTTCTCCCGCCCGGGTGGATGTGACACTCAAGCGGGATGACTCGGGCAATGCCTGGCACCGAGTGCATAGCGAACGCCGCTTCGGCGAATGACTTACTCCTCCCCGCAGGCCTCCCCCCGTCGGACCAGGCCGGGCCGCGCAGGGGCGTCTGGCGGCGGCGGCGGCGGCTCCGCCCGCTCCCGGTGGCAATTAGCCCGCGCCGCTCGGGCTCCGCCAGCCTAATTACACGTCTCCTAATGAGGCCGGCGGCTGTTTGCAATCACCCGGGTCCCCGCCGCGCGGCGCGGGAGGCCGCGGGGGAATCCGCCCGCGGAGGCGTGGAGGGGCGGCGGCTTCCTCCTGGGCCCCGCGCGCCCGGGCCGAGGGCGCTCCCAGGCTGTCCCCTCCTCGCCTCCCGCCCTAGCGCGCCGCGGAGCCTTGCCATCCCTCACCTACCGAGAGGTGGATTCAAGCAGGAACCCGACCCCGCAGTGTCTGCCCCGAGCCTGTACCCTTCACTGCTTCGGGGACCCCCGGGATCCATGGGGTAGCCGCTGTTTACTAGCATTATTGCAGTCGTCCTTCTGCGGCTTCTTGGAAGAGTAGACCCTGGACCACCAGATCGGACTGATTGGGGAGGAGACGGGGCCGGGGAAACCTCCCCAGGGTCCCTCTCCTCCTTCCCAGCTGAGCGTTCCTACTCTCACTTTGCCCTTTTGCATCAGACACAAAAGTAGCTTTAGCTCCGGCAAGGTCTTCCTCGCACGGAACATTCAACCCATTTCACAGACGGGGAAATGTGGAAATGAGGACGTGGGTGGTACAACTGCCAAAAAGTTGGATTGGGTTTGGGCGTGAGAGGCTACAAGCATGTATCTTGTTCCCAGGGCCTTCTGAGGTGGGGCCCAGAGTAGGTGTCTTTATTCTTCATCTTTATTTCCTGGGCTGTCATTGATTACGCTCTCTGTACCAGGCGCTGTACTAAGCACTTTCTGACTTTCTGTGTTTGCCTTCATTTAGTCCCTCGCAACCCCATGAAGGTAGGTCCCATTATTCTCTGAAGCTCAGGGAGGAAAATGACTTGCTCAAGTTCGCACAGTCATTTGGGTCAACCTCTGTCTTCCCCCAAAACCTGTGCTTTAAACCCCTTGCTCTATACACCCTATTCTGGGATGTCTGGGACCTAGAAGGATGTTTGAGGAAGGAGAACCCAATTGGGATGCTTTTCGGAAGTGTCTTTGGCATCCAGGGAGTCCCCATCAGAGCCTGGGTGCTGCCTTGGAGGTTGGTGGCAAAGGAAAATCGTATCTGATTCGGCATTTTGTTAAATAGCTGCTGCTCATCAGGGACTCCTGCTCCTCTAATCCTATCAACCAATTTTCTGTAAAACGCTTTTGGGGACAATCTAGATAAAATTAAGCTCTCCATCTGCTTGGCCAGGGGCTTGGGGAGCCGCTGCATCCTCCAGGTTGCTGGGGCAGATACGGCCCTCCCCGAACCTCAGGCAAAACACTGTATCTCCCTCCCATGTCCTCACTGCTTTGTAGATGTCTTTCCCTGTCCCTGCCTGCTGTGAGGATTCGCTCATCCAAAAATTAATTGAAATTACAAGGGCACTACTGTTTGACCCAGCAATTTCTTCACCCGCAATTTATCCCACAGAGATTCTTGCACTTGTGCCAAATGACAGGTGAATGAGGACGTGTCTTGCAGCATCGTTTGCAATTGCAAAAGTCTACCTCAATGTCTATCAGAAAGGATCCACTGTGTGAGCGTATTTTTGGACAACTATGTGCCAGAGAATGTTCCACACACTTTACACAGATTGAGTCATTTAACCCTCACAGCTACCCTATAAAATAGGCACTTAATTTTATTAACCCCATTATATAGATGAGGAAACTGAGGCACAGGGAAATACATAACTTGCCCAAGCTTCACATAGCTAGGACCCAGCAGGGTCAGCATTTGGACCAGGCAGTCTGTGTTCTTAACCACTATCCTCTGTGGCTTCTCTGCCTTTATTTGCATGGGCAGTTTCCAAAAGGTGACACAAGAAGTTGTTGACAGTGGTTATCTCTGGGGGGAGGACTTAAGGTGTGAAGCAGAAGAGTCTCACTTTTTACTGTGTCACCATTTGTACCATTGTATTTTACCACGTTCTTATGAAGTGAATGTTTGTGTTCCCCAAAATGCATATGTTGAAATCCTAACCCCCAACGTAATGGTATTAAGAGGTGGGGCCTTTGGGAGGTGATTAGGTCATGAGGGTGGAGCCCTCATGAATGGGATTAGTGCCCTTGTGAAAGAGACCCCAGAGAGTGCACTCTCCCTTTTCTGCCATTGAGACCACAGCGAGAAGACGGTCCCCATCAGACACCGAATCTACCAGCACCTCTAAATTGGACTTTCCAGTCTCCATAACTGAAACATGAACGTTTTGTTGTTTAAACCACTCAGTCTGTGGTATTTTTGTTATAGCAGCCTGAACAGACAAACAGACATACATATATGTTTGTTTCTTAATTTAAAGAAGTTACCGAGCCTCAGTCCCCAAAGTATGTTATTACTAATCCTCACCTCAGCTCTGGAAGTGGGTACTGTCTTCATCTCCATTTTATAGGTGAGGGAGCTGAGCTCACCAAGGTGGTCTGGCTGGGCCGAGAATAGCAAGGAGGGACTGACTCATTCTCCTAATTCTCACCCTGGGCTGGGAGAAAAGTGGTGAAAACGCTGGAACCAGCTTGCCTCGGTTCAAGTCCTGACTCAGCCACTTACCAGCTATGTGACCTTGGGCGAGTCACTTCCCCTCTCTGAACCCAGTTTCTTCTCTGTGGGGATTAAATTACTTAGATCCACATCAAGTGCTTAGAACAGGACCTGTTTCATCGTGAGCGCTCAAGAAATGGCAGGTATTTTTATATTACTGTCCTCAACATCGTCTTCCCCAATTTCAAGCTCCGAGCAGTTCCCTCTCCCAGCTGATGGGTCCAGCTCTGGCTGCTGCAGTCCTGCCCCTAAAGGGCAAGGCCCCGCCATGCTGGGAAGCCCCTGGGAATCAGTTCTCCCAGGTTATCCCAGTGCGGTGGCTGTGATCAGAGCTGATCATGTCGCCAGAGCTGGGTAAAGAGGCAGAGCCACAGGGCTGGCGTGGCCCAGATCCAAGGCAAGGCTGCTATGGGCGGCCTCCCAGTTCGGGATGTTCCCAGCACTCACACTTGGAGGGAGAAGGGCCTCAAAATAGCTGTTGCTTCCCCAGCACGGCGCTAGGCCAGGGACAGGAATAGACATCTGGGGGTGGCCGCCGCAGCTTCCCTCAGAGACCCTGGGTGGGGGGAGCTGGGAATAGGCAGAGGCCAAAGCTCCCCAATGTGGGAGGGGGCAATAGTGCAATTGTCAGTGTGCAGTGACCCCCACCTGTGACAGCCCAGCCGATGGAAAGTGTCGCCCCAGGTGTGGCTGGCCGGTCAGTGGGTCACTAGCACCAGTCAGACACTGGCGGAGGCCTGGACTGTCAGACCAATAGGATGTGCCCTTCAGCACTGGCTCCTGTAACCCTGTCATGGCAGGTGGGGAAACTGAGGCCTGGAGAGAGGTTCCGGTGCTCAAGATGATGCAGCTGATTGGTCAGCAGCCGGGCTGACAGGAAAGGCAGGCCTTGGTGCTTTGAGAGGCAGTGTAGGGTGGTAGCTCAATGGTTAGAGGACTCGGGCTGCCTGGTTTAAATCTAGCTTCCACTACCTGTGTCCTGCATGCCCTCAGGCCTCAATGTCATTACCTGTAAAATGGGCACAAGTGTAAAGATTGTACAAGTGTAAAGATGCATGAATACTATGTGCTATAATGATCGTTCTTGTTTTCTCAGCAGATTCCTCATTCATTCATTCACAAGGCGTTGGCTGAGTGCCTGTGTGCCAGGCACAGTGCTAGGCCTAGACCACTGTGGCTCCCAGGGTGACAAGCAGAGACCTAGTTAAAATTTCACGGAGCCCGCCATGTGCTGGCAACTGTGCTAAGTGATTTTTACACGTCATTTCATTTGTTCCTCATGCACAGATGAGGGGAGTGGGCATCAGAGGGGGGAAGTCACTCATCCAGAGTCACATAGTTGGGAGGTGGCAGAGCCAGGATTTGAAATCTGGTCTGCCTGCCTGCGTGACACTGTTTATTGAGAACACTCTTTATTGCGGAGACGGGTACGTCGTTCGGTCGTTACAGTCCAGGTGTTGGGTAGGAGGTACTGGGGACACGGAGAAGGGCTCCTTTCCCCCAGCCTCGACGTGGACCGCCTGGGCCCCTAGCAGTCCCTCCCTGACCTCTGTTCCAGGCCTCTTCAAGTGGCCAAGGCCTTTCTGGGAGGAGGGGGCCAGAGGCAGTCCACAGCTAGTCTCACTCACACCCTGGTCTCATGTGAGACGTGAGCTGGTCCCCAGCCCACACTACAAAATTGCCACCTCCCTTCCCCGGGGGTTCCCTGATACCCACTGTGTGCCAGGCCTGTGCTAGGCTCTGAGAACGCAAAGAAGACTTTGTCCCTGCCCTGAAATTGCTCACGGCACGGAGAGACAGGCAGGTTGGTAAATAGGCAAGAACAGTATAGAAGCAGCCACTGTGATACGGGGACAAGAACAGGGGAAAGGGGCGTCCACGGGAGGTACCTGACTCAGCCTGGGAGAGCAGAGAGAGCTTCCTGGAGCTGGTGGTGTCTGAGCTGAGGCCCAAAGGAGAAAAAGTTAGCCAGGAGAAGAGAGAGGAGGTAGGAAAGAATGTTCTAGGTAGAGGGAACAGCTTGTGCTAAGGAGGTACGTGCCGAGTTCCAGGAACTGTGAGTAGTTGCAGGTGGGGCTTGGATGAGGGGCACTGGGGCTGCAGAGATGTGCAGGGACAGGTCACTCAGGGCCTTGCTGTCCACACTGAAGGGCTTCCATACCGTCTGGAGGACTGAGAAAACGAGATCTGGGGTTAGAAGTTTCCCTCTGGCTGCAGGGCAGGTTGGAGCTCAGGAGGCTGGGCTGGAGGTAGGGAACTTTGTGGCTTAAAATAACAATAATTTATTATTTCTCATGATTCTGTGGGGTGAAAGGGCTCTGCATCATGTGGGCTGGGGGACCTGGGATAGCTGGATGGTCCAAAATGGCCTCACCCACGTGGCTGGCGGTCGGCGTGGCTGCAAGCTGGGTGCTCGGTTGAGGCTGTTGGCTGGCGGCGGCGGGGGGCAGTGGGCGGCTCAGTTTAGTGCAATCACAATCTTGTGCAGCCACCACCTCTTCCTAGTTTCAAAACTTTTTTTTTTTAAAGAGAGGGTCTCGCTTTGTCACCCAGGCTGCTGGAGTGCAGTGGCCCAATCACAGCTCACTGTGACCTGGAACTCCTGGCCTCAAGGATCCCCCCACCTCGGCCTCCCAAAGTGCTGAAATTACAGGCGTGAGCCCCTGCGCCTGGCCCTCAAAACTTTTTTATCACCCCATACTCATTATGCAATCGCTCCCCATTCTCCCTCCTCCTAAGCAGAATCACTAATCTGCTTTCTGTCTCTATGGATTTACCTATTCTGGATATTTTGTATAAAAGGAAGCATACAATATGTGACCTTTGTTGTCTGGCTTCTTTCACTGAGCATGATGTTCTCAAGCTTCATCCATGTTGTAGCATGTATCAACACTTCGTTCCTTAGTATGACTGAATAATATTCCATTGTGTGCATAGACCACAATTTGTCGATCTATTCATCTGTTGATGGACGTTTGGGTTGTTTCCACCTTTTGACCATGTGAGCAGTGCTAATATGAACATTGGTGAACAAGTGTCTGTTCAAGTCCCTGTTTTCAGTTCTTTTAGGAATGGAATTGCTGTGTCATATGGTAACTCTATGTTTAACTTCTTGAGGAGCTGCCAAACTGTTTCCCACAGCAGCTGCACAATTTTACACTCCTAACAGCAATGCACGAGTGCAATGGACTGAGTGTTTGTATCCTCCCAAAATTCATATTTTGAAATTCTAACCCCTGATGTGATGGCGTTAGGAGGTGGGGCCTTTGGGAAGTAATTAGGTCATGAGGGTGGTGCCCTCATGGATGAGGTTAGTGCCCTTATAAAGGGGACCCCAGAGAGCTCTCTTGTCCTCTCTCCACCATGTGGGGACACAATGAGAAGTTGACAGTCTGTAACCTGTGAGATGGTCCCCACCAGAACCTGTCTGTGCTGCCACTCTGATCTTAGACTTCTACCTCCCAGAACTGTGAGAAATAAACTTTTGTTGTTTATAAGCCACCCAATGTATGGCACTTTGTTTTAGTAGCCCCAACTGACTAAGACAACAAAAATTCCAATTTTTCCACATCCTTACCCAACACTTATTCTTCCTCCCACCCCTTTTTTAAGTTAAGGCCCTACTAGTGGGTATGAGGCAGTATCTCATTGTGGTTTTGATTTACATTTACTTAATGGCCAGTGTTGTAGAACATCTTTTCATATGCTTTTTGGCCATGATATCTGCATATCGTCTTTGGAGAAATGTATATTCAATTACCTTGCCCATTTTTTAGCTGGGTCGTTTGTCTTTTTGTTGTTGAGTTGTTAGAGCTCTTTATATATTCTGGATACTAAACCTTTATCAGGTATATGATATGCAAATATTGCCTTCCATTCTATAGGTTGTCTTTTCACTTTCCTGATAATGTTCTTTGATGCAGAAAAGCTTTTACTTTTCATGAAGTCCAATTTATCTGTTTTTCTTTTTGTTGCTTATGCTTTCAAATCTAAGAATCCATTGCCAACTCCGAGGTCATAAAGATTTACCCCTATGTTTTCTTTTGATTATAGTGTTAATTCCTACATTTTACTT
>VBSM01003044.1:9187926-9200951 GCA_008086735.1 Cheirogaleus medius
CAATGAGGTTTATCTGAGGCGCGATTATTGCTAATTGAAAACTTTTCCCAGTACTTGGCTGTGATGATTTATGATATAGTCTGCATTGGCAATTTTTGACAGTCTCTATGGAGACTGAATAATAATAAAAATAGTGAACAATTCAGTGACATTGCACAACCATCACCTCTCTCTGGTTCTAAAACATCTTCATCACCCCGAAAGGAAACCCCACACCCATTAAACAGTCACTCCCCATTTCTCTCTCCTTCCAGCCCCTAGGAACCTCTAATCTGCATTCTGTCTCTGTGGATTTGCCTATTCGGGACTCCTCATAAAAATGGAATCCTTCCATATGTGACCTTGTGTGCCTGGCTTCCTTTACTTAGCATCGTGTTTTTGAGGTTCATGTACACTGTAGCATAGATTGTCACTTTGTTCCTTTTCCTGGCTGAATGCTATTCCATCACTATATGAGCATACCACAATCTGCTTACCCAGATACATTCTTAACCACTATTCTGTGCTACCTCTCTATGTGCCAGGTGCTATGTTTGGCTCTACAGATACAGTGGAGAACAAAAGAGAATAGGTCTTGCCCAACTAGAGCTTAAGTGTCTTCTGGAACTTAGTATTCTCTGTGGCCATTATATACATCCATCTCTGATGGCATTGGGGTGCTGTGAGGGCCTGCTCATTTGTCTCCGTAGCCCTAGTATCTAGCCCAGTGCTATTAGCTGAATAGATGAGTTTAATCTGGGAAGGCTTCATGGAGGAAGCAGCTTTTGATTGGATCCCTGAAGCTGGAGGAATTGAGCCGTTTCCTTCAGCCCACAGGGACTAGTAACAACAGCCACTGTTTATTAAGCACATACCTGTGTTGGGCTCTCCAGCTAGTGAGGGGCAGAGGAGAGCTTGGATTTGAACTCACGCCCCTAATGACTATGCCTCTAAGCCTGGTTCCAGATTAGGGCTTGGGTCTACCTACTCTGTATTCTCCTGTTCCTCTTCTCCTGGGGACATCTGGATGGGACTAGAGAGTGACAAAATAATGTTCGACATGGCCAAAGCCTGGACTTGGCACACCTTGATATCTTGGGAAGGACTCTTCACCTCCTACCCTTCCGGGTCCTTCAGATAGATCTAGGCTTCTCGGGGTTGGGGGGACAGTACCGTCCATCCTTTGAGGTGCCCTCTCTTCCCCCAGCCCCTTCCTCCTCCCTTAGCCCCTCTGGTTCATTGGGCTGTGCCGGAATCTGTGGGGAAAGGAGCAGGATTTCAGCTAAATATAAACCAGGCTGTTCCAGTTTCCAAATAGAACAAAGGAGCAGGGTGTTAAGTTGATTTTTATAAATAAAGAGAGAGGGAGTGAGAGAATATTTTTTCGAGATGTTTAATAAAATCGCCTTGCGAGAGGCAGGAAAATCACTGGGCTGCGGTGGGAGGGCTTGCAGGAGGAAGGGGAGGGGGAGGAGAGAGATTGGGGGGTGCTTCCTCCTTTCTGCTGGGATCTACGTCCCTTTCCTCGGACCAGGGAGAGATGGTGGCAGTGCAGAAAGGGGTGGAGGGGCAGGGTTGGGGCAGGAGGGTCCCTGGGAGGAGGAGGAGGAGGAGGAGGAAGAGGAGGAGGAGGACAGGGACAGCTCATAATCATAAGTTACTGCATATTGAGCGCTCACTGTATGCCAAGTCTTATGCTGGATTACTGCATCATCTCGCCAAATGCGGTCTCGATTCTCGTCACTTGGCGCTCTGTGATCTAGCACCTGCCTACCTCTCTGACCTCATCTCCTCCCTCTCTCCCCCTGGCTCACTCTACTCCTACCACCCAGGCTCCGAATACCAAACTCATTCCTTCCTCAAGGCCTGTGTGCCCCTGGGTCTCATGGCCAGCTCCTTGTCATGTTTATTCAGGTCTCGGAATAAATGTCACTTTCTTCCTGACCACCTTATGGAAGAGAGAGCCCACCCCCACCTCCATGCCCATCATGATCACGTTCCCTTGTTTCAATTTCCTCATTAACATATTGCTACTGAAATTATTTGCATGCTTGTATATTACTTCTCTCCTCTTCCCGCGTGAAAATGAAAGCCCCGTGAAGGCAGAGACTTTGTCTCTTTCAACCATGGCAGTAGTGCCAGAGCCCAGAGCAGAGCCTCATGTGGTAGACGTTGCTTAATATGTATTTGCTAAATGATTGGTTAAGTGGATGAGGCTCAGAGAGGTAAAGGGACTTGCCCAAGGTCATACAGCTTAGAAATGACAGATCTAGGAAGGAGCCCACATTTCTTCTGACCCCCAAACGCATGTCCTTTCTGCTATATTATAAGGCTTCCAGTGTGGTGGAGGAAGGGATTTAAGGGGCTTGCTCTGGGATCTGTGTGCAAGGAGGGCTGACCAGACATAACCCTAAGAGATCGGTGGCAGGGGGTGGCCATGGTGGTTAATGAAACCAAACCGTTGCCATTACCTTCATCTTTAAACAATGTGTGTAACATAAGAATGGTTAAATGAGCCAGACACAGTGGCATGTGCCTGTAGTCCCAGCTACTTGGGAGACCGAGGTGGGAGGATCCCTTGAGGCCAGAAGTTCAAGTCCAGCCTAGGAAACATAGTGAAATGCCATCGCTTAAAAAAATGTGAAATAAAAATGGTTACACAGATAGATCTTTTGGGAGCTATTACGTAGTAAGAGTTTTACTCAGTGGCACCCAAAGGGGAGCTAGTCAGTTCTTTGGGGAGGTGGCAGAGAGTTTCTCACCTTATGAGCCAGAAGGGATGGGCAGAGGAAGCAGAGATACCTTGCACCTCCACCTGTCCCCCCCATAACCTGGCCCCCATTTTTACTCTTTTGCCTCCACACACAGGGGTGAGTCAGGGGTGGGGTGGGCTAGGACAAAGTGGCTGCACATGTCCCAGGGCCTCTGGTGATGTGGTTATACCTTTCTTCTGACATCAGATTCTGCCACACCAGACACAGCATGGCCTTGGACAAGCCACATGGCTCCCCACAGAGTCTCAGTTTTTTTCTGTGTGAGATGTGATGGGTGACATTTGCTTGGTTGTAAAGAGTAGAAATGCTGTATTATAGGTCAGGAACATGGAAGATGTGCAGTAGAATAGATGAAAGCTGTTATTTTCTTATTTATCAATCGCCTATCTCTGGATTATAATCTAATTGAGCACAGGGACTGCCACTGTATTAAGTGAGCAGCTACTATATGCCAAGCTCTGGGCTAAGCACTTTATGTGGGTAATCACATCAAATCCTCCTACCAATTCCATGAAGTAGATGCTATTATTATTATTATTATCCCATTTTCTGAATGAGGAAAATGGAGCTCCCAGGGGTGACATGACTGGCCCAAGGTCACATGGCCAAGAAGTAGCAGAGCTGGGCCTGAAATCTGGGAAGGCCCAACTGCAGATCCTGGTCTTTTAAATATTATACAGTCCTGCCTCTCAGAACTAATGAACCAGTGGGCCTTCTGGTGCTCCAGGGGGTAGAACCTGGGGTAAGCAGGGAGTGACAAAGTCAGAGAGGGTCATGGTGAGAAGCAGAGGCCTGGTTTTTGGTTAAGAGGATGGAGAGGGAGCCCGGGATGGGGTGCGGGAGGGATGCTGCAGTTTGGGGGGCTGTGTCTCTGTGCCTCTGACTCATTCGGACGGAGCAGCTTGATTCCTTGCCGCAAGAGATGCTATTTATAACCTGCAGGTTCTAGCAGCCTCCTGAGCACAGAGCCCTGCAGCTACCTGGGGGCCTTCTCCCTGGGCTGCAGGGCAAGGAGAAGAAGGCAGCGGGGAGCGGGGTGAGGGGGTGGGAGCCAAGGGTAAGGCCATGACTCACCCTCCTTTCTCCTTGCTCTGGATTCTCCATTCAGCACAAAATGCACACTCAGGTGCCCCATGGATCACTCTGGGGTTGTGTGGTTTGTCATCAGCAGAGTGCCTGGCACCCAAGAGGCCCAAATGAATGAATGAATAAATGGATGGATGGATGGATGGATAGAAGTAGCTTCAGCCTTTTTTGTTTGGTCACGTCATATCATTTCTCTGCCCCAAGCTCTCCAATGCTTCCCCATCTCATGTGGAGTAAAAGCCAAAGCCCTGACAGTGACCTTCGAGGCTCCTACGTGATCTGGCTCCTGCTCCTTCCAGCTTCCTGTCCTCCACACCCACTCCAGTGGCTTCCTTGCTGCTCCTGGGAACACAACTAGGTGCATTCCTGCCTCGGGGCCTCTGCTGCAATTATTTCCTCCTCCTGGGACGCTCTTCCCCCAGACACTGGCATGTTTCCTCGCTCACCTCCTTCAGGTCTTTGTCCACATGCCAGCTTCTCAGGGAGGCCTCCCCTGACCATCCTACTTAAAATCGCACCCATGTGATACACTCCTTGTTGCCTTTCCCTGCTTCCTTTTTCTCAGTCGCCCGCCATCCAGCATACTACGTACATTACTAATTCATCTTTTCATTGTCTGGCTCCTTCTATTAGAATGCCAGCTCTGAGAGAATGGGAGGTTTTGTCTGGTTTGATGCTGCTGTATCCCTACGGGCTAGAACAGTACCTGGCATGTAGCCGGCACTCAATAGATATTTGTTGGCTGCATGAATTCACTGGGATTTTCATGGCCTTACTGTGTGACCTTGGGCAGCTAAACTCATCTCTCTGGGCCTCGGTCTGTTGGACTCACTGGCCTTCCTATTTGGACAGTCTGGGGTTCTGTTCCTTCATCCTGGCTCCTGAAATTTCTTTTTTTCCCTCCAGAATATCCACTAAAAGGAGAGCTGGTCCAGGCCTGGCTTGATATTCTTCTCCCAGGCTAGACTTCTCTGTGCAAGATGTTCAAGCCTGTGCCAGCCCTTTTGTATTTCTGTTAGGGGCTTTGAGCAGATACATTTGCATGTAAGACTTTCTGCATGCGTTCGGGAACCTGGCTGAGATGGGACAGTCCAGCAAAATGTCATCACAGGTCCTAATTCTGTCTTTCTGCTGCTTTTGTTTTCAGTGGAGCAAAAAGTAGACATTTCCAAAGGCACAGCAGACCCTTCTCTGATGAACTGATGGGAACAGCCCCTGCTCTGGACGTGCCAGGGAAGACTGCAAATCCCCATACCTGTAACAGGCTGTTCCCGCTTCCTCGGGAGCCAGCTGTGAGAAACCCACAGCAGAACTGCCCACCTTCCAGCAAGGGAAGCCTGCAGGAGAACTGTACAGGCTTCCGTGGGGATGCCAAGCCCGTTTTTAGATCTCATCTGTTTCTAATGGAAAATGGGTCCAACCTTGCCCAGGTTTCTAGAACAGTCCCCGACAGGGCTTTGGAGTTTATCAGCATGTTCATATGCTATCTCATTTAATGACATGATCTCTTCTTTTTCAGTGCATCCCCAGGGCCTAGCACAGTACCTGGCAGCTGGTAGGTATCACTACATTTTTTTTTTTTTTTTGAGACAGAGTCTCACTGTGTTGTCTGGGCTAGAGTGCCGTGGCATCAGTCTAGCTCACAGCAACCTCAAACTCCTGGGCTCAAGTAATCCTCCTGCCTCAGCCTCCTGAATAGCTGGGACTACAGGCATGTGCCACCATGCCTGGCTAATTTTTTCTATATATTTTTTAGTTGGCCAATTAATTTGTTTCTATTTTTAGTAGAGATGGGGTCTCACTCTTGCTCAGGCTGGTTTCGAACTCCTGACCTTGAGTAATCCTCCTGCCTCAGCCTCCCAGAGTGCTAGGATTATAGGCGTGAGCCACCACGCCTGGCTGCTATCACTACATTTTTGTTGGAAGGGTTAATTTTCATAAGTAATGAGAGGCAGGCCATTTGTGTGTGTGTGTGTGTGTATATATATATTTAGAGACAAAATCTCACTCTATTGCCCAGGCTGGTATGCAGTGGCCCGATCATAGCTCACCACAGTCTCCAGCTCCTTGGCTCAAGCCATCCTCCTGCCTCAGCCTCTGGGATAGCTGTGACTTCAGGTGTGAGCAGGAGAGGCAGGCAATATTGTCATCTTATGGATGATGAAACTGAGGCTCAGTGGTAACATGACTTGCCCAAGGCCACACAGCCAGGAAATGAACCCACTCAGGCAGTTTGCTCAGAGTAACAAGGGAAGGAGAGAAAGAACTCCCCCCCAATTGCGACCACATTTTGGGAAAACAAACTTTACTTCTGAATATGGGAAGGCCTAAAAGAACTTGGGCATTTGGGAGTCAGAGAAACTTGGGTTCAAAGCCCAGTACTGTACCTGTGCATTTGGACAAGTTCTAAAGACCACAGGGGTCTTGGTTTTCCCATCTGTAAAATGGACACACCAATCCCTACCACACAAAGCCTCTGGGAGTGTACAGTGAGATAATGCAGTTCAACACCTGCCACTGGGTGGTGCTTAATACACTCCAGCCCCACCCTGACATTTTCTGTGATCTCTCTACTCCTCTTACCATGGCTGCTGCCTCCTGCCCTCAGGCAGGCCAGGATGTTGCAGCCATAGCATCCAGCAGGGGCGGAGACATCCCAGTGAATTGTCACCCTGCTCATGCAAGTCATGTGGGCTTGGTGCTAGGCAGGTCCACAGGTGCGAAGCTCAGGGAACAGGTTGCCCTGTGTCGGGACGCCTATGTTTTCACCTCGGCTGGAGCTCTGGGTCCAGGAACACTTGAGTGTGCACTTGAGGTTGGAAGAGAGAATGCAAAGACCTTCTGGAAGCTCAAATGAGGATTTTGACCTTTCCACGTCTGGGGGAGGTTTTGCCAGGCCCTGGGACCAGAGAAGACCCAGCCAGGGCAATGGCCGCCATCTGGCAGGACTGCCCCTTCCTCATTCCTTCAGTCCCAAGGCAACGAAGAGTACAAGCGCTCAGCCCTTCTCTGGTGTTCAGTAAGGATGCAGCGACATGGGCCCAGCTGGGGAGACAGACATTCCCTGGGAAGTGTAAACTGAGCCAAAACCAGAGGGATGAATCTGAGCGAGTCTGGGGGAGAGGGGAGAGGAAGAGGTTGCTGCAGACAGACCAGGGAACAGCCAGCGCAAAGGCCTTCAAGGAGGAAGAAGCCTGGGTGGCGGAGAGAACAAATGGTGGCTCTGTGAAGAATTTTGGACATGGTCCTGGGAGCAGTGGGAAGCCACCAAAGCTGGGAGAGAATGTAATCTTTATAGTCCTGCACTGAATCATTTTGCTTTCCTTTCTCATTTTTTTTTTTTGAGACAGAGTCTCACTCTGTTGCCCAGGCTAGAGTGCCGTGGCATCAGCCTAGCTCACAGCAATCTCAAACTCCTGGGCTTAAGCGATCCTCCTGCCTCAGCCTCCTGAGTAGCTGGGACTACAGACATATGCCACCATGCCCGGCTAATTTTTTCTATATAATTTTAGTTGGCCAATTAATTTCTTTCTACTTTTAGTAGAGACGGGGTCTTGCTCTTGCTCAGGCTGGTTTCGAGCTCCTGACCTTGAGCGATCCACCCGACTCAGCCTCCCAGAGTGCTAGGATTACAGGCATGAGCCACCGCGCCTGGCCTCCTTTCTCATTTGAAAAACTGGATTTTGAATTCCACACCTGCCATACTATTTTTTTTTTTAATTTTCAGAAGTAGAAAATAAGAGGACAATGGAATATGTGTTTATTTTCAGGGTTAAGTGTGCTAACAGATGCAAATTGCCAAGCATTCTATAGGTGGTCTATAAATGATGTAATTCCCTTATCTTTCCTCTAAATTCCATTCCACAATGTCTGCCATTCTGGGAGCACCGAAGGGGACCGATGCTCCCCACAGACTAAAGATAAATTTCATTCGAAGTACCTGGCTGGATGAGAAATCCGATTGGTTCAAAAGATCAAAGGCTGATTATTTTACAAATTATGATTTAAATGGTAAGAACCCCATGATCATACAACGTATTATTTGATTTATGGAAATGCCGTTTGCATTCGATTTTTAAGGAGCACATTTATTTCATAACACAAGACCGAGTTTCACAAAGTCAGGGCCCCTGTCTGTGGTGTTCCTTACTGTAAGGTCACCTTGGTGGCGACAGAGTAGACTTTCAAATATTTGTGGGATTGATTTAAATACTGGAATATGTTTTCTGCTAAATCTCAAGGCAGGGACATCAGTTCTGAAGTTCTCTCTTTATAGTTGTTAACATGAATTTTGATGGCATGAAAAAGCTTGTTCTCTGAATTATATTTAGCTCATACAAACTCTGCCGCACAATTATGTTGCAAAGAGGAATTAGGTTTTATCTTTAAGTTGTTATTATAGTCTTGGGGAAAGGTGAACACAGAGGATAACTATATATAAAGTGGTACATGTCATATTGTTAATTTTGCTGCTTTTTCTTTTTTTTAATGTAGTGTATGTAGGTCCTAGAACAGACTGTCACGTGTGGTAGGTGTATCAGGCAGGGTCTGTGTAAGAAACAGATGGCATACGCAGATCATTAGAGGAGAATTTAATAAAGGGACTATTTACAAGGTTTGAGCAGGGTGTAGGGAAACCATAAGGGATAATGCAGAACCCATGGGGCCTTTTATCACTCCTAGATCTGAAGGTTGAGGGGAGGGAGAAATGACAGAACCCAGAAAGAGAGTTGCATGGAGAAGACTGCCTTGAGAAAGAGGGGGTGACCTTTTATCAAAAGACACTACCACCCTAAGGCAATCTGGCAGGGAGGGACACCAGGAGAATAAATACTTCAACCACGCTGTCCTCCTGCCCTCCAATCTCCTGCTGCTGCCTCCATCGGCTGTATCCAATTGGAAGCTAGAGGGCGAGGGAGTGAGCCGATGTCGCCCATGTAGGTCAGCACTCCAGGGCCAAGGGCAGGATGCAAAAGGGTGGAAAAGTGGATCGGAAGGGGCAAATGGAAACTATCTGGTACAGTAGCTTCATTTGCATGTCGAATACAGACTTGATATTTGAATCTTGATCTCTTATCTTAGTGAGGCAGTGAAACCTTTAGGAACCACGGCAGCAGGGGTCTCATTCATTCATTCTTCTCATCTATTGAGTACACTAGAAAAAAGTATTGTGCTGGGCATTTAAGAGCAGCCTGGCAACGACACAGATATCTGAAAAAATGCAACGCATTCTCTCCTTCCTGATGCACGTATTTTTAAGAAAATATCCCCACTCTATCACAGCACTTGTTGAGAGCTCTGAATAGTAAATGTGACCCCACTGGTCTCAAAATTAGATGCTGCTTCCCCAAAAGCAAGAGAGTTCAAGGTGCACAGGTTCTAAATCTGTGGCTGGCAGCTGGCAGTTAAGTTCCTTGCCATGTTGGTACCCTCTAGGTAGTAGCTGGGTAGTCCTTTTTTCAGGCAGAGGGACCAGAATAGGATGTGTCAGTACAACTCTGGAAATTGGACTTGCTCTTATGAATGGAGTGGATTGTGGTCTCACGTTTTCTGAATCTGTGAAATCATTCCCCTCTTTAATGAGGTCCTCTTGGAAGAGGAGGGAACAGATCTCCTTTAGTGACATGACTTTGACAAGCAAATCAATTCATTCCATTTGTTTCCTCTTTGAAAACAGCAATCCGCGAGCGTTACATAATCTAATCTTCATGCCTCACTGGTTTGTTCTGTCCTCCTGAGGAATTGGCAGATGGTGCCAATGCGGAGACCCGCGCACACGCCTCGCAAGCCTCCTGGTAACAGGAGAGTTGCTCACAGTGTCTGTCTCTTTGCTGTGGGGTCCCTCACTGGCATTTGTTTCCCTGGATCAGTTTGCTCTTTAGCATTCCTCAGGCACCACTGGCTTCTTGCCTTCGGCTCTCATCCCAAGATTAATTGGAGATGCTGAAAGCAGAAAAAAAAAAAAGAGAGAACAGAAAGTGAAGTTGAAAGGGCAGGGAATTTGCTAGAATTTTTTTTCTAAAAGCCCTCCTCTGTTAAAAGCTGAGTGTCTTTGGAGAGTTTAGCTCCAGAGCTTTGACTTCCTTATTCAGCCTGATGCCCGTGTAAGTCTTTGTTGCTGGGTTACACAGAGCACAGGGACAGGGCTGGCTGTGCCTAAGCTGGGAGAGCAGAGATCTGCTCGATAAGGTCTCTGAATTTCTCTAACAATGAGTTGTGTCCCTGCAGAAATGATTGTTCCCCCGATAGGACAGTTACCTGGAATCCACCTTCAGGTCAGGGATGTCACGCTTGCAAAGGGAAAATGATCTCAGAACTCTGTAAGGTGAGGAGCTTCCCAGCCAGGCCCTGTCGGACAGAACCACAATGTTAAGATGTCCTTGCAAAGGAAGACATTGCCTAAACATCCCATCTAAATACCTAGCAATCGCAGCTTCCCAGGAAGGAGGGAATTCTTAGACTTCCTGGGGTGGGTATAGTTCTACTAATATCTAGGACTAGAAATCAGCTGACATGCTCTAGTATTGCCTTTCAATTGTTAAAATATTGAAATACTTTCATACTGGTTGGTAAATAGTTCTATCTTTGAGCTCCCAAGCACCTCCGGACCCTCTGCTGTAATACTTAAGTCTGTCAGGGAGGGTCTTATTTTAGGTGATTTCATGAATAGCTCTACCTTTCCATACAGCAGGGAAAGCTTCTTTGCTGAGCCCACTTTGCTTCCAACCGTGCGGTACCAGTAGGTCTGCTTGGTGCAGGGCTGGGCACAACTCCAAGTGCTACAGATGTAACCGCCCTGCTCACAGACTGCACTGTTGGCTGACTCTTGATTTTGGATGGAACCTCCAGGCAATTAAAGCATAGAACCCTCCTGCCTGTGGCAAAAACACGCCTGCTCCTTAAAGGTCAAGATACCTTATGCTTGTCCTTAAAGGTCACGTATACCTTTATGTCCCTCAGGGTCCAGGTCGTATATACATACAACAGAAGTGACCTGTCTGAAGGAGAAAAACAACCTACATAGAATCTTATTTTAATTCTACCCTCCCGTCCCTCCACTGAGTGCAAGCATAGGGGACTAATTTCTATGACAAGAATAATGTTTTGTTTTTTAAGATTGGTTTTTCATTCACTAAATATTAGGTGAGCACCTACTATGCTGTTATTTGTCAGTTGCTGTGTTAGGTGCTGCATATTCAGTAGTGAACAAACCAGACCCTGTCTCTGCTTTCATGGAATGTGTAGTCTAGTGGGGGGGACAGA
The DNA here is from genome assembly GCA_008086735.1 of Cheirogaleus medius. NCBI lineage: Eukaryota > Metazoa > Chordata > Mammalia > Primates > Cheirogaleidae > Cheirogaleus > Cheirogaleus medius. The sequence continues at coordinate 9,199,029 of VBSM01003044.1, forward strand.
AAATAAAGGAGGCCACCGTGGCAGGCATGTCATTAGGTCATCATGGGTTGCATTTCATCTAATGGAAACTGCATAGATGTAATGGGTGACTCCTGGCGTGTCATCTACTTACCGCGTGTCTCTACCCTGCTAGAGTACTGGGGTGGCTGTCGTCAGAATAAAGTGGCAAAGCACAGGAGTGATTACTTCCTGCATCCAGTCAAGACCTCAGAGAGGTTGGGGACCACTCTGGATTAGGGAAAGAAAGGGGGAAATATTCTGAATGAGAAATGATGGTGCCAATATGTTCTAATATTTGGAGATCAGATGTGCTGTTTTTAAAAGAAGATGACAACTTCCAAACCAATCAGTCGTCTGACTGGGAACAGAATTTCCTTCATCCATGCTTTTTCTCTCCTTTGCCCTTGTAACCCAGTGAGTTGTCACCACTATTTTGAAGATCGCCATTCATATCCCTAAGACAGTCCAATAGACCATTCTACTTGTCAGTATTCTGTCCTGTTTTTCTTTTTATTGAGTTATAATTTATACACAGTGAGATGTACAGCCTTGAGTATATAGTTCAGTTTTAACACATGTATATATTCTCGTAACCCACACCCCTTTTCATTTTTATTTTAAAAATCTTGGAATCCTCTTAAGTGATGAACATGTAGGTCCAAAGGCAGATTTTTGGAAAAGAATTCTCTATTTAGTCCTCTGACTGTGTCCCTACCCCCTAATTCTCACCCAGCCCTTTCCTGAGTTCCCCAATCACTACAAAGGACTTAAAACCATAAGAACATTTTGTAATCCCAGCTTTCTGCAACCTAACAGAGAGATTGTGTCATCTGAAAACAAAGGGAGATTAAGTACAGAATTTGATTCTGACAACGGCAGAAAGGAACAAGCCAGACAAGGAACGTCACAGAGAGAATTAATTGAAGCACCACCGTGTAAATGCTCCACAACCCACAACCTTTTTCAAGACTCTAAACACGACATACAGTCTTGGTCAGGAAAGAGCAATTTTTAAAGGAGTTTGCTCCAGGGACATGACGTTATCAAACTGAGATCTGTTAAATGGGAGATCCACGTACATTTTAGGAAATTTGCTCTTAACCCTACCTTATTCTCTCTGAATGGATTATCTTAGAAATGAGACAGAAAGACAGGTACACACACTGTTCACTTTAGCCTGATGCAGTGGTCCCAGACCCACCGTTTCCATTAAACCATCCTCATATGCTTCCGTGTCTTTCCAACGCTCCAAAACAGCTCTTCTTTTGCATAATTTTCACCAGTGGTTATACAGTCAAATATATAACATGTAATTATTTAATAATTACAATTTGTGTAACACTTAAAGAAAGGCAAGTGAGAGGCTTTCTGTGAAAATTCTTTTAAAGCTATAAAGATATGCACAGTCCAGAAGGATTCTTTTAAAACTATTTCTACATGGCAGGGTACTTTGGAGTAACTACATTCCATTCTATCTCAAAATCAGTAAGGCCAGCCATTCTCATTTTCCACGTCTAAGATTTTCCACGTCTTAGTGATGGCATTTCAGACATATTTCCTGAATCTGATCTAGTCTCTACATGTAGTCTTCATTACCTCCCCACCAGACTTAAAATCTATGAAGAAAGGCATGCTATTCACTTACTTACTCTCTGTTCCTGACACCTAGCACTGGGCGGGCATTCCGTAATTTTTGTTAAATGAATGAACCTCACTGGTCTTGCCTTCTTGAATGTCCTTCTAGCCCACCTGACGATGCATCAGCATCACATTCAAAAACACAGTTCTGCTTGCGTCCTGTGCACACTCATATAACCTTCAAGGATTCTCCATTGCCTGTAGAATAAAGTACAAACTCCCGAATGTCACGCTCAAGGTCCTTCATGGTCTAGTTCAAAACCACCTTTCTAGGCCCATCTCCTA
>VBSM01003044.1:9206944-9227605 GCA_008086735.1 Cheirogaleus medius
TCGGCCTCCCAGAGTGCTAGGATTACAGGTGTGAGCCACCGCGCCCGGCTGAGATATGGAGATTTTTATAAAGCTTGGCCCAGTGCATGGCCCAGGGCAAGGGCTCTATCAGTATTAGCTATTGTTGTTGCTGTTGTTATTGTTGACTAGCTACCAAGGGCTTCTTCTTTCCATTTGTAATACAGTCTGGGAGAGCCCAGGTTCAAAGTGACACTGAGTACCAAGATAGACACCTGCATTAGGGGAAACAGGAATTAGGATTCTTCCAGTGACCTCATAGAGAATCCGTATTGCCTACAAGGAGATAGCATGGTTTTGAGGCTAAGGCGTGGAATGGTTGCTTGGGACGTAGCAGAGCTGCAGGTTCTAATCCTGGCTCCGTCACTTTCTATCTCTGTGACCCTGGGCATGTTATTTTCTCTCTCTGGTCTCGGTTTCTTCATCCAGAAATGAGATTGACAAAAACTGACTTGCAGAGTTATTACAAGGCTTACACAAGATTAAGGATATAAAATGCCTGGCTCATAGCGGGTGCTAGCTAAAGGGCAGTCCTCATTAATATTATTGCTGTTATTAATAGCGTAATTGAATGAGGGCCTGTGTAAGGTACTTTGAAAGCGGACTCCAAGCCAGGTGAAGAATATTATTAAAGGAAGGAGCTGAATGTCAAAGGACCTTCCCTAGTTCCCTCTTTGTGGCTAGCTAAGGACATGCCACCCAGCCGCCTAGAGAAGATGTGATGTCAGAAATTAACTCAGAATAGGCAGGACCTGGGGCTTTGGGTCTTGGAAGACTATTTTAAGAAACAGGCTTTCTGCTCCTTCCCCTAAGCTTGAGAAAAAAACACGCCTTGTAGAGGAGGCAAATGCAGATAAAACCCACAGCTCTTTCCCATCCTTCCCTTTTTTTCCTGCTGTAGAAACATTTCTTCTGATTTGCATAGACCAGCCCGGTTCCCATACTGCTTTACGCATAGCAGGATCGCAGTATTTGATGAGTGAGGGAATGAATGAATGAATGATTTTGCCAGCCTCTGGACTTTGACAGTTTCGTAGTTCCTATAGTTATATGGGGAGAGAGGCTATGATGGTTCGGGTCCTAGTGGATTTAAATCGCACTAGGCTTGTGTTTCTAAAATAAGGGCTGTGTGTATTCCTCACTCCTGTTTGGGCCAAGTCTCTCCTTATTTCTCCCTGGGGCTTGGAAAGGGGGAAAGCAAAGGTCACCTTGTGGTTAACATCAATCATAGGTGATGGGAGTGGGTAGGAGTCAGTGTGGTGAGAGTCCACTAGGATGTCTGCATTTGCCTCCAGCTGTTTGGGAGAACAACAAGGGTACTTGAGACCTCAGTCTAGAGCCCACTGAACAGTAGACAAAGTATCTTCTCATTATCTTATCTTCACAGCAACCTGCGAAGGTCAGCAGCATCATCCCCCATTTTATTTTATTTATTTATTTATAAAATAATTATTTTATTTATTTATTTATTTTAGAGACAGGGTCTCGCTCTTGCTCAGGCTGGTCTCGAACTCCTGACCTCAAGAGATCCTCCTGCCTTGGCCTCCCAGAGTGCTAGGATTACAGGCATGAGCCACCACACCTGCACCTGGCCATCACCCCCCATTTTAGAGATGAGGAAGGCTCAAGAGAGGAAAGTGACTTGTCCAAAGGTCACACAGTCAGTAAATGGCAGGACTGTAGTAAGAATCGTGGTCTGGCTGTCTCCAGACATACCTGCCTGGCCTGTGTGTATTATGCTGGCTTGGTGGGGAGTCATATAAATGCCTTCCCTGTTTGTCAGAAGCATCTACAAAGCACCTCTCATGTTACGCCCCAGCTTTCCCCAAGCGCCTTAGCACTGGGCTGTCATCCAAGTTCAAATGCTGGTGATAGAACTGACCAGGGCCAAGGCCAGCCTTCCTCCTAATCAGGCATAATCAGCAACGAGTTTATCCTTCTCATCCCTCTGATCCTATTATTCCGTTCCAGGACGCAAAATGTGGCTTCCGGAGACCCAGGGACTGCTGCCAAATGGATAGGAATGGGGCAGTGGAAGGGGAGAGGTGACATGCTTCACTCCTTAGGGAAGCCCCCCACCGTTCAGCCCTTTTTAATTTCTTACTGAAGGTCAAGCCCTCGGTCCCACCTGCCCACCTGCCCAGCTGAAGTTAGCTTAAGTAAGCACCAGATCTGAATCCCTGGATCCCTTGCTGTCTAGTGTCAGCCCCTACCCCTACCCCCAAAGCAGGTTGGGATTTCGTCAAAGGGCGTGACTTTTCCATAGGGGCCTGGTTTTGCCGTCTCTTGTCTCCTGTTTCCAAGGACAGACGCATATCCCAAGGTCGACAAGTAGGTGTTATGCCCTGGGCTGACCTGCAGGGGGCAGGAGTCACCAGGTCTGATTGAGCAGATGCTCTGGGAATGAATGGATGCTACACCTGGCCCTTTAAGACCAATGCCAGGCAGAGGAATGGGGCCCTTTCTAGGTGCCTGGCATGGTGCCATGCCCTTTGCATGTATTATCTCATTAGCTTTTCACAAGATCCCTCTGGGAGGTGCAATTGGAATTCCCGTTTTATAAATGAAGAAACTGAAACTCAGAAAGATCAACTTGTCCTCAGGGTCACATAGTTATAAGCTGCAGGGCAAGATTTGAACCTGAGTCAGTCAGTCTGACTCTGCATTCCAAGCTGTTAACCTTTACATTAGTGGTTCTTGATGCTGGTTGCAGGTTAGAATTACCTGGGGAGTACTAAACAACACCAGTGACTGGAGCCCACCTAAACTTATTAAATCAGAATTTCTGGGGAAGCTCCCCAGAGCTTCTAACGTACAGCTGGCATTGGCGCCTCTGCTTACACTCGCTGCCTTTGCGTGTATCTACCCATTAATTAATATGAACTGGGTTTGTACCTGGAGCCTAACCCAACCTCCTCTCTGGGGTCCCTCGTGAGCCCCATCTTTTCAAAAGAATCTGCAGATGGTCTGTTTTCTAGATTTTGCCTACAAGTCTTTCCTGATCCCCAGACTAAGTCACATTCTCAAAGTTCTTGTGTTTCCCCTTCGTAGCATTTATCTGAAATATAATTCAATAATTATGTTTATCGCTCTTTAATAGCTCTTACCCATCTGCTAGAATGTAAGCTCCCCAAAATCAGAGATGATGTTTACCTTGTTTCTCATAACATTCCCAGAGCCAAGCACAGTGCCTGGCATTTATACATTGAACACATGGATACTTCTTTCTTCCATTTTAATAATTACTTATCTGGTGCCTATTATGTGCCTCACACTTTTCCTTGTATACTTTATAAGCAAGGTAGCGGAAGCCCCGTTTTCCAGTGGAAGAAACAAGCTCAGGAATGGGAGGTGGCCACCCAGTCAGGAACTGCAGAGCCAGGACCCAACCCCTGTGTCCTCAGTGGGTGGCATCTACTCCATCTCCCCCCTCCAGAGGTTTGGCCCCAACTGAGACTGCTGAGTAACTCTCCCAGCTTCCTAGGAGTGAGCCTGTGCTAGTCTCTGGGCAGTGTCCCCAACACCCCTACTTGTCTTCCCTAATGGGAGTTCTGACCAGCCACCCAAAGCTGGATGAAAGTCCCTGGGAAAGGAGGCTTTCTAGGCTGAAAACTCTTGCAGCTGCGCGTGTAAGGGCCGGCCACATCAGCGCTCGCCTAGGAGGAGTTCTGCTTCCCTATCTCTCTCTGCCACCCCCTGCTGGGAAAAGCTGGGTGCAGGGAAACAAGGACACTTCCTCTTTGGGGGCATCTGGCTAAGGCTGTAGGTCTCAAATGGGACATTTGAGGCTTGAGATGAATTCACATCAAAGCTGGACCCTGGAGGGACCAGGAAGAGCAAGTCACCTAAAAAGTTCCAGCAGTGGGACCTCAAAGACCGCTTTGTAAAGGGCTCCCTCTCTGCTCAGCGCTCCAAGGAAGCTGGTGAAAGGTCCTCGCTCAGGAAGAGGCTGAGAAGAGGAGAAGGTTCGGAGACCTGGCTCACTCCATCTGCGCCTGTGCTGCCTCTGTCATGCCCCCCTCAGGGCCATCTCTTGGTTTCCCTTTCGTCGTTGAGATGGCACACAGCAAAGGGACCAGAAGGGTTTGATCTGGACTGTTGGCTCAGCTGTGCCGCTGTGGTCCAGAGCCCCGTCCCGCTTCAGCAAGGAGGCAAGTGTGAAAAATGGAGCATGATGGAGACGTCACAAGACCTCCCAGCCCCTCAACTGGAGCCACAGCTCTCAATCCAGCTGGAATTGCCAGGGGGCAGTGAGGATGTGGGCTTGTCCAGCTCACTGCTCTTGGAAAGGGCATCATCTCTCTACATGCTTATGCTTGCATGTGTGTGTGCACGCGTGCGCACGTGCATGTTTGCGTGTGCGTGTGTGTGTGCGCGTGCGCGCGAGCTCACGCAAGGCTGGGCAGCCTGACTTCGGGGGCCCAAACTAGCCAGCTGCCCCTTCTAGATCTGCTGGCCTAATTCCCAGCTGCAGCTGCCATTCTGGGCCCCCCTCCCTGAGGCAATCTCCCTGCAGATTTGGCAGCCGGAGAGGAGGGGCCGAGGGAAGGGAGGGAACCGGAGAGAGAGAACGACTCAGCTCTAATCTGATGGAGATGATCGGGCAGCCTTCTCCAGCTCTGCTGCCCTCTGCCATCAGCTCTCTGGGCGATTTTCTCTGCGCCCTGCACTCTCTCTCCTTCTGCCTTCATCTCCTTAAGAAAGTGCCTAGAAAGTTAAACCCACACACAAACACATACACACACAATCCACTAAAAAAAATCAGCGAGCAGGAGCAGGCAGACGAGTAAGAGAGCACACGCGCAAGAGAGGGCTCACATCGGTCCTGGAGGAAGAGCGGCACAGGCAGAGGGAGGCTGGGGTTGGCAGTGATGGGGACTGAGGTCCCTTAGCCCCCAAGGAGCCTCCTTCATGGACCCCGGGATCCCAAGAGGGGCTGCCTCGACTTAGGATGGGCAACTGTGTCAAGTCTCCACTGAGAAATCTCTCGAGGAAGGTATGTTTCTGGCGTTCCCAAGACCTGGGGTCGGGAACTGGGGTACCTTGCTCTCTGTCCCAGAGGATGGGCTTGGAAGGGGTGGGCATCTGAAGCTTGCTACCCTTCCCGTGGATTCTATCCAGAGCAGCTTCCCTGTTCTGCCTCCAGACACCCTCCTATGACAGTTTTCTACGTCCCGGGCTTTGGGCATGAGGGGAGGCTGACATGTAACTGGGAATTTGCACAAGATTTAGAAAAGAAACCTTGTAGCTTTGGGGCTTCTGGGTTGTGAAATGAAAAGCATGGATCCTTAGGATATCAGTGGACAGCCCCCCTTGAAACTGGCAGGATCTAAAAACCCTTCTCAGAAGCAGGACCAGGGGCTCATTCATATTCTTTGGGGGTCTATGATCCTCTCTGCTGATCTCTAAGCCTTCAGAATTGTGGGTTGTTATGTAGATCCCTTTGCTACTGAGAGGAGCCAAGCCAAGCAGGGTATCTCCTCTACCCCCAATCATTCTTGTGTTAAGTCAGAAAATCTCAAGTAGGACTAGACTGGTTCAGGGCCTGGGACTGTTTCCATTAAGAAATAGGATGTCAGGAGATATGTCGGGCAGAGGTGTATATAAGTCACTTTCTATACTGGATTTATTCCTTATATACTAGGATAATTTTTTTTTGCAAGAATTCCTTTGGAAAGCAAATAATCATCTCGAGCGCATGTTTCATGCAAGGCTGGGCTCGTATCTGTAGGGTTTAGCTTCACGTGGGCTCTGCCTGTTTTCCTAGCCTTCTGCTGTTAGCCCATAGAAGAGACTTCTAATAAGATTGTATTTAAAGGAAAAGGGAATGATAAGGATGTTTTCCTCCAATTCTTCCACTTTCCAGACAAGGAACTTGATTGCTATTCAGGGGGATTAAGTGACTTCCCCAAGGTCTCAGGTCAGCTAGTGGCACCTGTACCCCCACCCCATCCTACCTCCTTGGTCAGTTTGACAGCCACTCAATTTAGGACATGTTGGGCTTTTCTGCTTGTCGTCTTCTCATTTGGCTAAGCCGCTCACATCAAATTCCTTTTAATCTTCGCTGCTCCTCGGATCCTTCTGAAGGCTGATTGTTTCTTCTGTACACACTGCCTCCCCAATCTGTTATCTTCTTAGGGGCATCTTAGGCATCGGAAGTGCCCCCCATGCTGTTTCAAAGAAGCAGAAACTGATCTGAATTAGTCTAGAGGACTACGGGAGGAAAGCCCTTGTAATGGGTTCTGTCCAGAGCTTGAAGAGGTGGATTTAAGAATAAGAACTATCCTTTTGTCTCAGCCACCTGGCTTCCCTTATATAGCATAGTGCTTAAGAGTCAGACCCCTAAGATCTCCTCTTTCTAGGCATGTGACCTTGGGCAAATTACTTAACCTCTCTGTTCCTCAGTTCTCTTCTCCATCAATTGGGGATACTAATACCTACCTCTTAAAGTGATTATGAGAATTAAATGAAGTGCTATGTATGGTGCCTGACACATAGTACTTTTAATAAATGTTAGTATTATTGTCATTGAAATTATAATTTTTCTACTCAGGTTTTAAGAGGAGAAGGATGGTAGAGAAAAGGAAAATAGAAGAGGTTTTGAGTCCATAGAGTAAGAAGTAAAAGATCAGGAAACTTATTGCCTTCAATTTCATGTTTTTTGTAATAACAATAATAAGTGCTTTTTACTGAATATCTTCAGCATATCTAACATGTTATCTCATTTCTCTTGCTAAATAGTCCTCTTGGCTGTTTTCTAGAGAAAAGGAACTGGCCTCAGAGATAAGAGCCTTCCTAAGAACACACAGTGGACAGGAAGCAGAGCTGGGATTTAAACCCTTGTCTGTATGAAATCAGATCTGAGATTTTATTTTCATTTTTTCCTCCATGAGAGGCTGCCTCTTTCTTTTTCCTGCTCTCAGAAATGTTATTCATAGCTTTCTGGATCTGACCTTAGAGGCTGTCCAGTCCGGATTCCCAGCCAATGCAGCAGCCCCCTCTCCCATTTTGCCAAGTGCTCATTCGCTCAACTTCTCCTTGAAAACCTAAAACCCTCAGCGAGAGGGAGCTTTGACCTGCATCCTCTCAGCCAGCTTGTGTTGTTAGAAAGCTGTTGGGTCACGAGGCATGCTGGCCCCTCCTGTTGCCATGCCACACTCGGGAGGCGTCCCCTTGGTGCCAGGAGACATTGTCAGTCCGTGGGCCGCTGCCCACTTGGCTTCCTGAGTGGTAGCCGGGGAACAGGTCATGGTGAGAGGCGGCCTGCTCCAGGCTCTGAGCTGGGCAGGACCAGGCTGTCAGGTGCCATCATTGGCTGGAGAAGAGCAGCAGCCTCCGGGGCAGCTCGGTGCCAGGTGGTATTATGATCAAGAGATGCTGTGGAAATTCCCCGGACACCACTGGCTCATTCTTCATGGCAGCAAATTCCTCTCCATCCTTCTCATTTCTGTTCTGATTGGCAGATGTTCCCCCACTTCCTCCGGAGCCAGAAGTAAGTGCCTCCTGGCACCCAGCAGCTCTGAAGTTGCATCATCACCATCACCACCATCAACATCATCATCATCATCACTATGGCAACCCCACTTATTCAGCTCTTACCACGATCTAGGCACTGTGCAAAGCACTTTCTGTGCAGTAGCTCATTCATTTCTCGCAGGAATCCTGTGAGCAGTCATGAGTGTCCCCATTGTATAGAGAAGGAAGCTGGAGCACAGAGAGGTGAAGTGACCTGCCCAAGGTCACACAGCAAGCAGATGGCAGAACGAGGATTTGTCCCTAAGACTGTTTGAGTCCAAAGCCAGCACATCAGAGCTCTCCTCCTTCCTCAGTTGTGCTCTTTTTGAGCCAAATGTGCAAGATTCCACCAGAAACTCAAAAACTGACTCTTTACAGATACCTCCTGAGATCATGTCCTGGGGTTAGGCCACTGTCTACTCCAAGGCTTCCTTTGATCCACCCTCCCAGATGGGAAGGGGTCTGTTGTTCTGCCCTAGCTCTAGCCTAGGTCCTGGAAGTCTGAGTCAGTACAGCTGGGACTCTGAATCTTAACTCTTTGGTGCGTCAAACTGGAATGGGCCGTTGGCCTATCTGATGGCCCTCAAGTTTTGAGATTATCTGAGACTGACCCTTATTGCACTCGCTGAACTTGAGCCTCGGGCTGAGTTCCTTCACCTTGGGTCTGAGTTGCTGCTTCCGCTTTGAGGAACTGGAATACTGCACCTCCCACTCTGGGCATGGAAGGGGCTTGGGTAGTTGGAAGGGGGCCTCAGTCTAAAGCCCACCCCAGGGTGGGGCTTTGGAAAGAAGAAGTAGGAGAGGACAAGGTGCTCCAGGGGCTTGTTCTGCTTCTCAGGCTGGAGGGACAGGCTGTCCCTGAGTCTTGGGGTCTTCTCCTAGGCGTGGCCTTCTTTGCCCTGGAGGAACCTGGCTGCAGGTGGAATACAGTAGGAGGGAAGTATGGGGGTGCAGCTCTGAGGTCCTCAGACAAAGACAGCTCTCAGGGTTTCAGCTGCTCTTTCATTGCTTGGGAAGGTTCTAGTCCAAACCCCCACACCAAGGGGAGGCATCCAAACTTAAGGCTGAAGGCAGAGTGCTGTGACCTGGATTCTGCAGAGGCACTGGCCTTCTGGGGGTGCTGGGAGAGAACTGAGTGTTGTGTCTGTGTGCCACTGTTGTCCTAAGGGGAGGGTCCGTGGGCAGCGCTGACTTTTTATAGCTGCATGGGAACCTTCAGGCAGGAGGAGGGCTTGGCCAGGGCCTGGGAGCATAGCTATATTCGGTAAGCAGAGCAGGCCCCTGCCTCAGCCTCTGGAGGTCCAGCGCTCTGGGCCAGGCAGGGAGCCAGGGAAAGCGGGAGGGAGGAAAAGGAGAACCGCCAGATAGCAGAGAGTGTCTAGTCTTCAGGTCACAAACTGAGTGGCGTCTGGCCTACAGATGTGTCTTGTTTGGCCCACCCGGTGCTTGCTTGCTTGCTTGATTGAGACAGTCTTGCTCTGTTGCCCTGGGTAGAGTGCAGTGGCGTCATCATAGCTCACTGCAGCCTCAAACTCCTGGGCTCACACGATCCTCCTGCCTCAGCCTCCCAAGTAGCTGGGACTATAGTCATGTGCCACGATGCCCGGCTAATTTTTCTATTTTTAGGAGAGATGGGGTCTCGCTCTTGCTCAGGCTGGTCTCGGACTCCTGAGTTGGGAGCACTTTGGGAAAGGATGTTCCATGAGGCTCTGAGGGAACACTTGCCATTGATTAGAACATAATCCTTCCTCTGTCTGCACTTGTGTCTTCTGCACTCATGTGAGCGTGTGATTCTGTGCATATGTGTGTATGTGTATGTGCATGCATGTGCTACACAGTGGGTATCACATTCAGCTCTCCCTGGAGCGACTATTTTAGTCAAGGATTGGACACTCCATCTGTTGGACCAATTTGATGCCCCCAGGCATCCCAAGGGCTCTTGGAACCCCGCTACTCAACTCTCCAGGGTCTTCTCTTGAGGAGAGCCCCTTCTGGGACCAGGAAGCAGCCTGGGCAGGGAGGTGACGTCCTGCCTCTCTTTTGTATTTGCTTGGTGCTGGCTGAAGATGCGCCAGGAGGAGCAGACCAGCTACATGGCGGTGCAGACGAGCGAGGAGGGGCTGGCGGCTGGCGCTGAGCTCCCTGGACCGCTCCTGATGCTGGCTCAGAACTGCGCCGTCATGCACAACTTGCTGGGCCCTGCCTGCATTTTCCTGCGCAAGGGCTTCGCTGAGAACAGGCGCCCTGTACGTAAGTTGGCCCGGTGGAGCCCCCGACCTTGGCTTCACAGGGCATGAGGAGGTGCGGGGAAGAAGAAGAGGTCTGTACACAGCAGTCCCTGTGCCCTGATGGATGCACCTCACACCCCCAACTCGTGAATCTGATCCCCAGAGTTTCTCACTTCTGGCTGCAAAGTCCATATCCACCAGCAAGAAATAATAATAGCAGATAAGTTGTTTTTGAGCCCTAACTATGCTAGTGTGTGATGGATTGCCTAGGCACTGTGCTAGCGTGGTGATGGATCGCCTCATTTAAGCCTCAGAGCAACTGCAAGAGGTAGGTACTTTTATCATGCCCATTTTACAGATGAGGAAACTGAGTTGGAGAGGTAACCTGCTCAAGGTAACAGCTAGTAGCTGGTAGAAGTAGGGTTCAAACCTGCATAGTCAGACAAAAGAGCCTCCTGTGCTCTTAATGACAATTCTATATACAGAATTATCTGGTAGAACTTTTGATGATGATGAAAATATTCTAAATTCTGTGGTGTTCACAGTAGCCACTTGCCGCATGTGGTTATTAACTGCTTGAAATGTGGCACGTGCAGCTAAGGAATTGAATTATTCATTTTATTTCATTCTAATCCAGATTTACATAGTCACATGTGGCTAGTGGCTACTGTATTGGACAGTCTCTTACAGGTATCTGAATCGTCATGGGAAGGAGGCAATAATGATAATCTTACAAATACAAATATTCGCATATTCCATTTATGGAATGTCACATGCTAAGCACTTTACGTAGCTTGTCTCATAGAAAGTGCACAAAGGCCCTGTGAGGTGGCTACCAGTATTAACCGTTATGCAGATGAGAAGACGGTGGCTCAAAAAGCAGAAGTGACCTGCCCAAGGTCCCACTGCTAGGAGGTAGCAGATCTGGGCTTTGTACCCAGGTCTGTTGGACTCTAGGACCCAAGCATTTCTCCCCAGTCACATAAACTGGGGAGGAATGAGTGTTCATGCTCCACTCCCACCTGACCCCCTGAGTTGGTGCACGTGGTCTCCCTGCCCCATAGGTGGGTATACAGACCCCTGCTGCTTTACATGGGGGGGGGTTGTGGTCCTGGGACCAGCCACCGGGGCTCAGCGGACCAGCTCTGGTCACAGGTGCGCTGTGAAGGGGCCCCTGGCTTTGCTGCTCCCTGGGCTCTGGGCATGCAAGAGGAATGGAGGGGCTGCCGTGGTGATCACAGCACCTGTTCCCCTTCTGGTCCTACAGAACTGGGCCCTGGAGAAGTGGGAGGGGCTTGAAGCCTTATGGGTGGGAAAAGCCTAGTTATGTCCCAGTAGCCAGTCCTAGTGAGTGTGCTCTGCACGCATGTCTACATGTGTGTGCTCACTCGCTTTCACATACAGGTGGGGTGACTTATTGCAAAAAAAACCATCCTTTTTGGTCACCCAAGAATATCTAGGAACATATGGGTCTGTCTAGGAATGGGAGTGACCTGTCTTTGCACTGTGCACCACGACAAGCTTTTTAAGTGACAGTTCATGCAGTCATCTCACAGAGACACACCTCCAATTAGGTGACTCCTGTCCTTGGCTAGAAACACCACCTGGAGGACCTGGCAGTTCGCAGCCTGCTCGTTCCAAGCTCACACAGACTCTCAACACTGTCCTGTCACGTGCAGCCACCTCTGAGCTCTGGGTCCTGTGACCGGGTTGTCCCACCAGCTGTTGCTCAGCAGCTCCTTCCCCTTCTAGATGATCTTCAGATTGTCTGGTGCTGGGGTCCCTTCCCCTGGGGCCAGGTTGGAGTGGCTGTCTCCACCCACCCTGGCCCTGTTGTCTGGAACGGCCGGCGTGCCCAGCTGAGATGACTGACGCTCGCTGTGGCACACCTGCAGGTCTGTGCTGTGAGCCTCTCAGGGCGGGACACCTGCCTCGTGTTCTCCGTGGAACACTTGGGGAGGATGGGCCCTGCGGACCACGTTGGGAACCTGCTGACCAGATCCAGCTGGGCACCCATCTCCATTTTGTGCCAGTCCGTGTCCCTCCTGGGCAGGCCTGGGGCGACCAGCACCTCACCAGCCTGTGCTTGCCTGGGGCCTGCTCTTTGGAGGTTTCCCTGCCATCTGTTCTGACGCCGAGACTCAGGGTTTCCTTGACTCCCCAAGGAGTCCTGGGCTCTGCTTGAGGCTGGAGACATGTGTTGTGGACCCTGGCAGCAGCCAGCGACAGTGGCGGCCCCTGGGGTCCTACGCTGTGTCCTGTGACAGGGCAAGGTGTAGGGATGGGGGTCACACTGGAGAAGGGGGGCAGTGCCCAGGAAGCAGGGCATAGCACTAATTCTGCTTCTGCATCCCCTGACTCCTCCCATCCGCCCCCCTGCCCAGCTGGTCCCTGCTGTCTCTCCCCTGCGACCCCTTTTCTCCCATTGCCTTGCGGGCCTCTGCTCCCTGCTCCTTTTGGTTTCACTGGGTGCTACTCTCTTCTCTGCCTTGTGATCTCCCCTGGCCCTGTTTGATTTGCAGGTTTTTGCCTCCAGACCAACGCTGTCCCCTGACCCATTCTTGCATCCAGAATAAGGGGCTGGGGGCACAGAGGTTTTGTGCCCAGGCCAGTGGGGCTGTTGGGTCCTTGGCCGTCCCTTACCAAGGGCCCAGGAGCTTCCATGTCTATGGAAGACGCGGGGCTGCGCCTTTTCCCCTCAAGGTCGTGATCCAGGCACGCCTCTGCTGCGCCCATGTTGCTTCCCACCCGGTGACTACTGCCACTTGGATGGCCCCCACGTTGGGCATTTTGTGACTTCCAGGTCCCTCGCTGCGGCTAACAGGACACGTTCTTTTGTTTCAGGACAGATCACTGCGACCAGAGGAGATCGAAGGTAAAACTTGGTCCCTTGGGGGAAAGGGCTGTCTAGCCCCCCAGGAAGGCGTGGGGAGGGAGGCTGGTGGGAAGACAGGCAGAGACACTTTGGGCTCCTGGGAACAGGGCCTGGTGCAGAGCAGGGCATCTTCTGTGAAGCCAGCCATGGAGCAAAGAACAGGAGGCAGGAGAAACACCCCAGAGTCCTGGCCGGCTCCAGGGTCCGTCTCTCCGAGCTGGTGGGCCTTGGACTGCCTTTGCCCAGAGGCCTGTGGGTCCTGCCCCCAACCACGTCCACCTTTGTTCGCTTCTCCAGAGCTCCGAGAGGCATTCAGGGAATTCGACAAGGACAAGGACGGCTACATCAACTGCCGGGACCTGGGCAACTGCATGCGCACAATGGGCTACATGCCCACCGAGATGGAGCTCATTGAACTGTCCCAGCAGATCAACATGAACCGTGAGTCCCTCCGTCAGGCACCTCCTTCCCTGCTGGCCCTCGCCCTTGCGGTCCTCTGCAGTCAGACAGGCCTGGGTTCAAATTCTGCATCCACCTCTTTCTGGCTCTGTGACCTGGGGCAAACCACTTACCTTCTCTGGGCCTCAGTTTCCTCACCTGTAAAATGGGAGTTGTGATAGGGGAGTGGGGCACAGAAAGTTAATGAAGAAACAGATGTAAAACAGCCCAATGCCTGGCTCACAGTAAGAACTGAACAGAGGGGTGCTATTATTGTGTTTGTCTCTGTCTGATGAGCAGGTCAAGGATGGATCACAGTTCCATCGGTTGCCTAGTTGGAGATGGGTATTGGGGGAATCAGGGGTGGGTGACCTAGCCCTTTCCTCTTTCTCCAGTGGGTGGCCATGTGGATTTTGAAGACTTTGTGGAGCTCATGGGGCCTAAACTCCTGGCAGAGACAGCAGATATGATCGGAGTAAAGGAACTGCGAGATGCTTTCCGAGAGGTAATGCACAGTGACAGGCAGGCGTGGGTGGGCTGTTAGAATCCCATCTCCAGGGTGGCTACGTGAAAAGAAGCCTGGGTCCTGAGTCCCAGACCAGGGGAGGGAGCTTGGACAGAGAAGGGTCTCTGGTGAAGGTGGGACAGTGCCCCTGGAGAAAGAGCCCAACCTTAGGATCTGCTGCTGTCTGTGTCCATGTTGGGGCGACTTCTCCCTCCTTCCCGCCCTCTCTAGTTTGACACCAATGGTGATGGGGAGATAAGCACCAGTGAGCTGCGAGAGGCCATGAGGAAGCTCCTGGGTCACCAGGTGGGACACCGAGACATAGAGGAAATTATCCGAGATGTGGACCTCAATGGGGATGGGCGAGTGGACTTTGAAGGTAGGTGGAGCTCGGAAGTGTGAGGGGAGCCAGCAGTGGCTATCCGGAGCCCTCCAGTGTGTTCCATCACACAACCATTAGTCCACCTAACTTTCCATGCCCTGTCCTTCCATCCTCCTGTCCCAGCCTCCCCTCCCTCCATCTATGCACCCCTCTTAATCCACCTCCCATCTCTACCCATCTATTCATGTCTCTATCCATGCATCTGTCTGTCCATCCATCCATCCATCCACCTCTCCACCCATCTATCCATCTTTCCATATCTATCTCTCCATCCTCTCCTCCATTCATCTCTTCATCTGTCTAGATGCCTATTTATCCATTCATTTATCTCTAAACAATCATCCATACAACCATTTATCCATGCATTTATCTATCCATTCATGCGTCTATTCAGTCATCTATATATTTACTCAAGTATCTGCCCACTCATGTACATGTCTCTATCCATTTATACTTTTACACGTCCATTCATCCGTCCATATATCTCTATCAATCTGCTTATACTTCTACCCCTACTTCCATCGATCTATCCGTCTGTCTGTTCAGTCATTTCCCCATCTATGTGCATCTACTCATCCATTCGTCCATCCCTGTGTTCATCTCCCCCCATCCATCTCTATTCATTTCCCTGTCCACGCTCTCATGCATCCATCCATGGTAGGCATTTCCTGAATACCACATTGCTCAACTTGACACTCAGGCTCCCTAAGGTCTGACCACAGCTCACCTCCCTAGACACAGTTCCTAGTGTTCCTTCACTCATACTCTACCCAAACACTTGCCGTCCATGAACCTGCTAGGCTCTCTTTGGAATATGCGTCTTTCTGCCAGGATGCCTTTTATTCTGTTCCTCACTTGGGCTGAGTTCTATGAGTCTGGGGGTCATTCTTCGAGACCCAGCAGTGGGACTGCTTACCGCAGCCCTTCTTCCCTGGGTCCTCGCACTGAACATCTTCTTTCCTGGGCTTTCCCAGCTGCCCAGGCTCACTGTTCTTCACATTGTCCCCTAACTGCTGGCTACAGTTGCCTTCCCACTTGACTCTGAACTTGGAGAAAAGATGAGCCCCCTTTTCTTTATCTCTGCATTTCCTGCATAACAAGCACCTAGCACATAGCTAATGCTCAGTAAAAGGTTTTTCTTTTTAAAGAATCAATTATAATCATAATAATTGTTATTTACTGTACACTTAGGTACCAGTCATCACACTAAGTAGCTTTACATATATTATCTCATTTAATTCTTACAATGACTGTATAGTCATTGCACTTTTATAACGTCATGTGACAGATGGGGAAACTGAGGCTCAGTAATAGAACTTGCTCAAGATTGCCTTTTGAGAAGCAGACCTGGGGCACAAAGCCAGCTATACACAATTGTCAGAACACAAAGCTTGGGAGGTTTTCTCTGGGGAGTAGTTGGCCTTCAAGAGAGGGTGGAGAGTGTGGAAAGATGGAGGAAAGCTTTACTACCACCTGGTTCTGAAAACCTCAGGTCACCCTGTGTCCAGGTAGAGCCCACCACAGATGACAGCCCTTCCCTGAAAGTCCGGCATCCCCCATTCATTCTACCAAGATGTAGCACGCGGCTGCTGTGTGCTGGGCCCTGGTCTGTCTGTGCCTTGAGCAGCCCAGGACCAGCGAGGAGAACAGAAACAACAGTGTGGCTGGGAGAAGTACAGTGGGCTGTGGCGTATAGAGGGGACACCTGTGCCGAGCTGGGGGCCGGGATTAGGGAAGACTCCCTGCAGAAGATGGATATAGACAGAGAAATGACTGGACAGAACCTTAAATGCATATCGGAGTCCTGAAAGATGCTAAGAGCCACTGGGCGAAAAAGAACGGAGGGGTGTTTACCCCATTCAGTTGAAAACTTACATCCACACAGAAACCTGAACACAGATGTTCATAGCAGCTTTATTCATAATTGTCAAAACTTGGAAGCAGCCAGGGTGTCCTTTCTGTAGGTGAATGGATAAATAAACTGTGGCACATCCAGACAATGGAATATTATTCAGTGCTAAAAAGAGATGAGCTACCAAGCCGTGAAAAGACAGGGAGAATACCTTTGATGCATATTACTAAGTGAAAGAAGCCAATCTGAAAAGGATACATACTATACGATTCCAGCTATATAACATTCTAGAAAAAGCAAAACCAGGAAGACCGTAAAAAGATCAGTGGTTGCCAGGGGTTAGTGGGGAAGGAGGATGAACAGGTGGAACACAGAAGATTTCTAGGGCAGTGAAACTATAAGACACGGTAACAGCGGATACACATCAGGATACATTTGTCCGAACACACAGACTGTACAACGTCAAGGGTGAACCCTAACGGAAGCTGTGAACTCTGGGTGATAATGACGTGGCAACGTAGGGCCATCAGTTGTAACAAGAGTACCACTCCGGTTATGTTGATGGTGGGGGAGGCTGTGTGTGCATGGGGACAGAGCATCTTTCTGCTCCATTTCGCTGGGAACCTAACACTGCTCTAAGAATCAAAGTCTAGGAAACAAAAAAGGAAGGAGCGGGGTCGGGTTGCAGGAGGGCTGAGAGGTGAGAGCTGCACTAGTGGTGCGGGAAAGGGGGTCTGTGTGGTCAGGGCGCAGAGATGGGGGTGGGCGTGAGCATGAGTGGCGTGGCTGGAGATGTCAGCTGGGGCCACATCAGGGAGGGCCCTGAGGCAGAGTCAGGGGGACACGTTCCAGTGGGGATCGGCGGGAAGTTTAAACACAGGTCAGATGTGCAGCTTAGAAAGCACTCGCTGGCCGCTGTGCACGTTCTGGCCTCCAGGGGACAGAGTGGCTGTGGAGGACCAGCACGCTAGGTGGGCTAGGCCCTGACTGCAGCTTTCTCCCTGCCCACTCGGGCGCCCTCGCAGAGTTTGTCCGGATGATGTCCCGCTGAGGCCGCGAGGGCCCCTCCAGGACTGCCAAGCTCCCACAGGCGGGGAGAAGAGGAGCCAGGGCTCGCCTCCCCCGCCACAGCCGCCGAGAGCCCAGGATGCACTAGTGGATGGGGCCTGCCTGCACCCCGGGGCGGTGCCCACCCCGGACCCCCACCCCTCCGCACTGTGAAAGACTAACTCCTGCAACTGGAAAGGGGGCGCCCGCCGCCGAGGAGGCCGCAGTGCCAAGCCGGCAGAGGTCATGCCAGGCGCTAAGTGCCATGTACCCAGCTGCTGCTGGCTGGGTGGGCCAGGGAGCCTGCCAGCAGACCCCACACAGCATGTCCGCCCCAGGGCAAAGCCTCTTGCCGCCCTCCTTAGCTCTGTGCCCGTCCCAGCTCGCCTCAGCCCTGATATCTCAGAACCAATAAAAATATTTCCAAGAGAAAGACAGCTATGGTGGTTTTTGCTTCTTGGGCCTTGTTAGAGGATATACGTGTTTCCCAAGCACCCACTGCACGCCCAGAACTGGCTGAACATTCCTGCCTTCAGCGTGCATTTATTGAGCAGCTATTATGTGCCTAGTAGCTTCCATTCTCATTCATAGGCCAGAACATGAGACCAATAACTGAAGGAATGTATTACAGCTGGGGACGCAGCTGCCTCAGACACAGCCAGATTCAATAAGAAGAGCAGGATGGCACTGGGTAAGCATCTAGAAGGGTCTGTACCACTTCCTGACTCCCCGGACCTTTCATACTGGTCGGGGAAACAGACATGACATAAACACATCATCTGTGGTTACAAATTGTGATACTGCTATTAAGGGAAAACACAAGGACCTTGGGTAGGGTATAATAAGGAGGGCTGGGGAGGTCGGGGAAGGCTTTCCTGAGGAAGTGATGACAAGGGTTTGGCCCGGGAGGAAATCCCAGTGTGTGCGAGGAGACAGACATAGAAAACAGCTGCTGTCCTCGCTCTGCGTGGGAAGAAGGTGGAGAGTGGATAGGCTCTGGGTTTGCTGGCTCTGTGACTTTGGGCCCGTCTTGTTCCTTCCCTGAACCTCATGTTCCTCATATGTGATTTGGGGATAGTGAAGGACGGAGTCTGTGCACAGTAAGTGCTCTCGGGGGGCACTGGGCATTGCATTGCACGCCCCTAGGGGGTGCTGTTCAGGCTGCAGTGTGATCCAATATTGAACAGATCTGTTCTAATCATTGTAATTAGCTTCCACCAGTGAACGCTTGAAGGAGCCTGAAAGAGAAGTTTATGGGTAGAAGTTGCCCAGAATCTTTGACAGGCTTGGGGCATCCTTGCACAGGTATGAGGGGTGGCCGGTGGGTGTACTCCAAACCATTGCTTCTCGAACTTTAGCATGTGTAGAACACCTGGCAGATTTGTTAAGCCACAGGTCTGGGCCACACCCCAGGGATTCTGATCCCGTGTTTGGGGTGGGGTCCATGAACGTGCGTCTCTAACAGGTTCCCAGAGGCTGCTGATGCTGCCAGTCGGTGGGCCACAACCTGGACAGCAGCGCTGTAAATCCCAGACATGGGGGAGGCAGGCGTGCCTCCAGGCAGCAAAGGGAGGCTGGGAGGCCAAAGGCTGGAGCTGCAAGGTAGGCAGGGCCTCCCCTACCCCCTGTGCTGTGGCAGAGGGAGGATCCTCGTTCTCAGACCTGGCGGGGAACGTGGGAAGGACTGTGGGCCCCAGCCAGAGGCCCGCGTAATCCTCATGTCCCTGAGGCCAGAGAGGCTGGAAGCTCCAACTTCACTCTAATAATCCAATTCTGAGACTAAGCCCTTGGCTCCGTGCCTCACTAGGCAGGCTTGCAGCCCTGCTTGCCCCTGCAGCCACTTGGCTCTGCCCAGAGTCTCCAGACCTACACAGTTTCAGAAGTGCAGTGGCTTGGTGGGCGCTTTGCAGAAAGAGAGCTTCTGTGGACATCTCTCTCAGCTGGCACAGTGAGCCCCTAGGAATGCCACAGGGAGAGGATGGAGTTAGGGGTAAACCAGGAGTCCTCTGTCCCCAGTGTGTGGCCTCCAAAATCATAGCTATGGCAGCTGTGATAAAGGGACTTGAGAATATAGCTTGGCCACTGTGCAGAGGCACCTTAATGCTCAGGGGAAGGGGAGGCCCAGGGACAGAACTTCTCCCTCCAATGATGACACTAGAACTCTTCCCCTTGAACTTGTCTTTTTTTTTTTGAGACAGAGTCTCACTCTGTTGCCCGGCTAGAGTGCCGTGGCGTCAGCCTAGCTCACAGCAACCTCAAACTCCTGGGCTCGAGCAATCCTCCTGCCTCAGCCTCCCGAGTAGCTGGGACTACAGGCATGCGCCACCATGCCCGGCTCATTTTTTCTATATATTTTTAGTTGGCCAATTAATTTCTTTCTATTTATAGTAGAGACGGGGTCTCGCTCTTGCTCAGGCTGGTTTCGAACTCCTGAGCTTGAGCGATCCGCCCGCCTCGGCCTCCCAGAGAGCTAGGATTACAGGCGTGAGCCACCGCGCCCGGCCTTGAACTTGTCTTATATTTTGGGATTCCTTGTAAGATTGTTTGAAGAAAGGGTTCTGCAACTTTTCAAGAACTGAGATGCACTTTCCTAGGCAGGAATTCTTTCTGCAACCTGTGCCACTGCTAATGCCTTCCCTGGTGGGGAGCTCTGGGTGTGTCATCTTAGAAAAACTCTCATCATCTTAAAGGTGCTAAATTGAGCCTGGATTTGCTGCCTCATGACTCATAACGTCCAATTATTCACTCATGCATTCATGCATTCAGTTGATATTTATCGAACTCCTACTGTGTGCCAGGCTCTGAGCCAGAGTCCCTGTCCTCAAGGAGCTCAAACTCTAGCAGGGGAAATAGATAAGGAAACAGACAAGTGTGATGTAGTTGGCATAAGTGCTACCAGTATGTAGGTTAGGCTAGGAATGGTGAGGGTACCTAAAAGGCACCCAGGCCGGGCGCCGTGGCTCACACCTGTAATCCTAGCACTTTGGCAGGTCAAGGTGGGAGGATCCCTTCAGGCCAGGAGTTCGAGACCAGCCTGGGCAATAGCGAGACTCCCATCTCTACAAAAAGTAAAAAAAATCAACCAGGCATGGTGGAATGCGCTTTTAGTCCCAGCTACTCGGAAGGCTAAGAATGGAGGATCACTTGAGCCCAGGAGTTTGAGGTTGCTGTGAGCTATGATGATGCCACTGCTCTTTAGCCTGGGCAACAGAGCAAGACCCTATCTCAAGGGAAAAAAAAAAAGGCACCCAATAGAATCTGGTGGGGTGGAGTGGGGGTGGGGAGGAAGAGACAGATTTGCTAGGACCTGAGGGATCAGCAGCAGTGCTTAGTCAGAAGAGGTGGGAGGCCCATGTGTCTGGTAGAGGGAACAGCATGTGCAAAGGCCCAGAGGTAAGGGAGAGCATGGCCCCTTTGGGAAACTAAGTAGAATTCTGTCTGCCTGGCGTACTGGGCTGGCGGGAGGAGCAGAGAGAGGTTACACTCAACAGGGAGGCGGACCTTCAGTGTGGAGGGGCTCAGACTGGAACGCTGAGGAGCTGCCTTCTTGCTTCAGCCAGGTCCACGGCCGCAGAAACCCTGATGCCTATGAAAGGCTTAAAGGCTTGTTTTGGGGACAAATCTGCCCAGAAGGTAGAAGAAAACTCAGGAAGCCGAGGGTAGCCAGGAAGTGTCCCCATAGCAGTGTGGTTAAGAGCACGAGCTCTGATCAAAACACAGAAAAACAGACCGTAGATGCCCCCGATGAAAGACCACGACACTACTTGGGATTTTGCCAAAAGGATCAAATCTGAGTCTGAT
>VBSM01003044.1:9230030-9247269 GCA_008086735.1 Cheirogaleus medius
ACTCTGTTTCAAAAAAAAAAAAAAAATTTTTTTTCTTTTCAGTTCCTGCCTCTGTTCATTCTTTCATTCAACAAATATACTCTGAGCATCTACTCTCTGCCAGGTCTCCTGCTGAGTGTTAGGGATATAGGAGGAAAACAAGATTTTATTCCTGGTCTCATGGAGATTGTAGTCTAAACTATGCTGTCCAACATGGTAGCCACTAGCCATATGTGGCTATTTAAGTTTGACTTAGTTAAAATTGAATAAAAATTGAGTTCCCCAGACACACCAGCTACATTTCATGTGTTCCATAGCTACATGCGGTGCAGATATAGCACCTTCCCATCACCGCAGAATGCTCTGGGCTAGAGGGAGAGCTGACAAATAAACCAGCCATTTATAATCCAACATGCAAGCCCTGCTATCACGTTTCTTCCTGTCGTCTCCCTAACTTGCCCAGCTCTAGGGAAGCGACTAGAAAGAATAAAACAGCTACTTTATTTATCTATGTGGTATTTGGGGTACGTGTTAAGTCCATTTTTTTTTTCTTTTTTTTTGAGACAGAGTCTCACTTTGTTGCCCAGGCTAGAGTGCCGTGTCGTCAGCCTAGCTCACAGCAACCTCAAACTCCTGGGCTCAGGCGATCCTTCTGCCTCGGCCTCCCGAGTAGCTGGGACTACAGGCATGCGCCACCATGCCCGGCTAATTTTTTCTAGATATTTTTAGTTGGCCAATTAATTGCTTTCTATTTTTAGTAGAGACGGGGTCTCACTCTTGCTCAGGCTGGTTTCTAACTCCTGACCTTGAGCAATCCGCCAGCCTTAGCCTCCCAGAGTGCTAGGATTACAGGCATGAGCCACCGCGCCGGGCCTTAAGTCTGTCTTTACGACCACCTCATTTTATAGGTGAGGAAACTAGGAACTTGCCACGCTTACACTTACAGTAGATAAAAGAGACCATCCTCCAATACACTGTATCCTTAACACAATGAAAGAGTCTGGGAGTTGATAATAAAAACAGCTGACATTTATGTGTAGAGCGTGTACCGTGCCCCGCATGGCACTGTCCCAATGTTTGCTTTCTATTAATACTATCCTCGTCCCAAGCCTAGGAGGCTGAAGGTCACCATCACCTCATTCACAGGTGAGTTGCAGAAGGAAAGTGACTTGTCCAAGGCCAACCAGATGGGAAGGCGCTTGCTTTTTCTGTCCTTGACCGTGCTAGGCCTGGCTGGCTTCTTCCCTGTGACTCATATCCTCCTGGGGGAAGCGTAGACACGCCAAGTTCATTCTCCCTCCTGAGAAGTTGGAGACCCAGCCAGGTTCTTCGGTTCAAGTCGCCCACCAGGGGCCAGAACCGAGAGACACGGTGGGCTGCCTCCCTGTCGCTCTGGGTGGCTCAGGTTCCCCTGTGGTCTAAATCCCAGAGGCCCAAGATGAGGAAACTTGGCTTTGAGACCAGACCACCCACCCCAATGTCCAAGGGCTGACAGGGTTGGCTCCCACTTCTTCTCCGTGTTGACCTTTTGAACTTGTATTGTGAGCTTATCTTTAAGGGGGGAAAATATCCCATAAACTTAAAATAGGCAAGACTTAATTAATAGCGTGCTTTGTTCTTCTGATCTTTATCTGTACGGGAAGATACACCCCTTTTCTGTTTTATGGGTCAAGGTGAAATTGCCTCTGGGGGCTCCAAAAACAGCTGCTCCATCTTCCACTTTTGAACTCTGGCTCCCTTTGGCTGTTCCCTCCCTTGGGTGGAAGATTCTTCCAAACTCTTCAGCCTGAGTGCTTCACCAGGGCCTTTTCTGTAATACTTATCAGATTGCCTGCATTACATGTTATAATTATTTCTTCATATATGATTGATAGGTACTGTGCGCTGGGGACCTGCTATGGTCCAGGCACTCTGCTAAGGGCTCCTAATAGCCCTGCATAGTAGGTCTTCTAATTATACCCATTTTACAGATGAGGATATTGAAGCCAATGACTTTCCAAAGGCCACGCAGCTCTAAGAAGTAGACCTAGGCTTTGAATCCATGTCTTTATGCCTCTAACACCCATGACTATGATTTATGGAACACTTAGTTAGTGCTCAATGGTCCCACAATGCCAGTTTTAAAAAACATGTCCTTTTTATTTTCCTTGTTTAAAATATGTCTTTTCATTTCTCACAATCCTATGAAGTACGTACAATTACTATCTCCCTTTCACAGATGAGGAAACTGAGCCTCAGGGAGGTGAATGCATTTACCCAAAGTCGCACAGTGGTTAATGGCAGAGCTGTGATTTGCACCAAACTGTGTCTGATACACAGCCAAGCTCAGAGGAAAGGTAGTATTAATAGATTTGAATCCAAAAAGCTAGATCTTGGCTCTTCGTTGTGTAACTTTGGGAAAAGCACTTAACCCTTCTGAGCTTTAGCTTCTACTCTGCAAAATGGGGACATGACCTATTTCTCCAACTTTTTGAAGTGGTTATGAGAATCAAATGGGTAGGAACCAATGATTATTGAGCACCTGCTCTGTTAGCGCCTAGGTTTATCTGCCTTGTCTTAGTTTTGGGTAGAAGGATGGTGAATTTTATCTTTTAAAAATTCTCTTCCATGTTATTTGCATTGTCTGCAAAAAGTGTATCTTTCTTCCACAAATAGATGAAAATAATCAATATCATTTAAAAACTATCTCATTTAGTCCTTGCAGCATTGTGAGGTGGATCATCTCATTCATATTTTAGGAGAGAAGAGACTCAGAGGGAAAGGGAACAACATGGCTCAGAAGCCACTGAGAGAGGAACTGAACCCAGTTCTGTCTGTCCCCAAAATTTTGGTTCCTGTTGTAGCAGAGTAGTCACCCCTCCTCCCATAGATATGCAAGGGAAATATTGACAGTGGAGAATATGTAACAGGGAATGGCCTGGAAAAAATGGCAGAAATATTTTCTGTCTCTTTGAAACATCCTCCACTCCTTTTTGAAAGCTAAAACCTGCACCCTTGTCCCAGGCCAGGGGTTGGGAGGTGCAGGGTAATGTCTTTTGTTCTTCGTGCTATAGGAGATGGCTCAGCCCAGACCTGGTGGAGGGAGGTCATGGGTGGAGGTCACGGGAATGTCTTCAGTGGAGATGGGACAATTAGAATCATCAACTGTAGTCGGACAGCAATTTCCTGAAGCTGAGAACCCACCCTTCAAAAGCTCTGTATTTGTGCTTATTATTAGGATGATGGCATTTCGGAGAGTAATCTCCATCCTCCTCCTTTGCCGGCAAAGTAATAAACTTCTTTTTCCTTCTCCTCAAACCACTTGTTCTCGTTCTTCCGGATGCTGCCTCTGGCCTTGAGGACAAGTGCTGAGCTTTTGTTAACACTGTCACTCCACAGAGGACAAGTCTTCCATCCTAGGAGGGTGCTGGAGGGTTCGAAGAAATGTTTATATAAAATCAGCCCTAAGCTGGGTGCAGTGGCTCATGCCTGTAATCCCAGAACTTTGTGAGGCTGAGGCAGGAGGATCGATTGAGCCCAAGAATTTGAGGTTGCAGCAAGCTATGATGATACCACTGCACTTCAGGCTGGGCAACAGACTGAGACCCTCCCTGTCTTTAAAACAAAACAAAACAAACAACAGCTTATGAATTGGGAGACTATAAACAGAGACCCTATTTTGTAGGCAACAATTTCTGATCGCAGGAGCAGTGCCTGCCATTTGAAAACCTCTAGCTCCTATGCCTCTGGGTGTCAGTTTCCTCAATTATATTTACATTTATTTATTTATTTATTTAGACTGAGTCTCACTCTGTTGCCCGGGCTAGAGTGCCATGGCATCAGCTTAGCTCACAGCAACCTCAAACTCCTGGGCTCAAGCAATCCTTCTGCCTCAACCTCCCGAGTAGCTGGGACTACAGGCATGGCCACCATGCCTGGCTAATTTTTTCTATATATTTTTAGTTGGCCAATTAATTTCATTCTATTTTTAGTAGAGACAGGGTCTTTCTCTTGCTCAGGCTGGTTTTGAACTCCTAAGCTCAAACAATCCACCTGCCTCGGCCTCCCAGAGTGCTAGGATTATAGGCGTGACCCAGAGTGCTAGGATTATAGGCGTGAGCCACCACCTCAATTATATTTAGGTCACTAAATATGAAATGTCCTATTTCAAATTAAAAGTATAGTTTATTATATCTCAAACAAGAAGCAGTACAATTAATCGAAGTATGCACCTAAACTACTGACATAGGTTTGCCTTCTCAATTGTATCTTGTTTATGCCAGCAGTGAAGAAGCCTGGAGAGCGAGTGGCAGTGAAATCACAAAAGGCATTTTCCACAGCTTGTTGAGAATTGAATATTTTTCTGTGCAAGAAGTGGTCCAAAACCCGAAGAAGTGGTAGTCAGTGCAAGGTCTGGTGAATACAGTGCATGACAGAGAGTTTCCAATTCCAGCCTCTGTAGTTGGAGCAGCGTTGTTTGTGCCATATGTGGTGGAGCGTTGTCTTGCGAGAGGATTGGCCTGTGTCTGATTGGCCCGTGTCTGTTAACCAAACTCAGCTGCTTAATCTCAAGCATCCTCATCATTTTGTCCAGTTGGCTGCAGTAGACATACGCTGTAATGGATTGACCAGGTTTCATGAAGCTGTAGTGGATAATACTAGCGCTAGACCACCACACAGACACCATTAGGTTTTATTAATGAATATTCAGTTTTGGATTGTGTTTTGGCACCTCATCTTTATCCAACAATTGTGCCGAATGCTTGTGATTGTCAAAAAGAATCCATTTTTCATCACATGTAACAATACAGTGTAGAAATGGTTCGCCTTTATGTCGTGACAGCAAAGAAAGGCAAGCTTGGAGACAATTTCTCTTCTGATGCTCGTTTAATTCATGCGGAACCCATCTATCCAGCTTCTTTACCTTGCCAATTTGTTTCAAATGGTCCAAAATTGTTGGACTAGTAACGTCAAACCTTGCTGCTAATTCATGCATATGTTGAGAAGGATTCACTTCCATTTCAGCTTTCAGCTCATCATTATCCACCTTGGTTTCAGGTTGCCCATGTGGCTCATTTTCAAGATTAAAAATCACCAGAACGGAACTTCTCAAACCATTGACCTACCTCATGTGACCTAGCCACATTCTTCTCAAGCACTTTGTTGATATTTCAAGCTGTCTGTGCTGAACTGGTTCCGCAATGGAACTCATATTAAAAAATAACACAAGTTTTTGACTTATCCATGGTTTCACAAAAATTGCTCTAAAAAAAAAACTTGAAAAATAATCACAAGCAAAACCATGGGGTTGAAAGGCGGAGGATGTGCCTTCACAATAAAAATGAAACAAGAAGTGTCAAAGTGAAATATCAGAAATATCAACTGTCAAACTTAGTACTTAAGGGAATCGGACATTTCATATTTACTAACCTAATAAATTAGTGATAATAAGTTATGGGGCTTTCATATGGTGTAAGAACCTCATGAGATAAGGCAAGAGAAAGGGTTTAGTAAATTGAGGGGCCCAGTACTCTGTTAGGAAATCCCCTGTTGAATGGTACCACACATTTCACTAGCCCTGTGGCAATTGCCTACCATCTACAGAAGAAATTGTCACCCTCAAAGGGCACCTGGTCCTTCAGCAGAAAGTGGTTTGAGGAGAGTATAACCTCAGAGATTTTAATTGTCAAGACCTCTGGGGGCGTTCCTAAAGAATAGGTCTGGCAACTTTTTACAATACAAGGTCAGAGTCCAAGTTGCAGAAAGCAAGAACTCAAGAGTCCTTTTCATTTCAGGATAACAATTGGTTGAGTGCTTGCTTGTGCCAGGCACTAATCTGTCAAAAATCAAATCAGATCAATCAAGTTAAAATTTCAAGTTTATTGTGCATACAAAAAAACAGCCTGTGTTGGGAGGATCCCTTGAGCACAGGAATTCAAGGTTACAATGAGCTATGATTGGGCCACTGCACACTCTAGGCTGGGCGACAGAGTGAGACCCTGTCCTGTGAATTGGAAGATTACAAACCAAGATTGGCAAGAAGTCTGAATTTACAGCAGTTATAGCGCAGTTTATAAAGCATAAAAGAAGAAGTATTTTGACCCTTTTTATGATTGGTTGTCATATGTTCTTTGGAACATAAACAGATGCTGCTTATTTGTCTATAGTTGATTGATTTAATTCTACTGAATCATTTTAATAAGGACAAAAATTTATGTTTGTGTTTTATGTTTAGAGTTAGCATTTTGGGGGAATCAGGATGGCTTAAGTTTTGGTTATATGCAGCTATGGGTGGTTGATATTGTAGAATCTAAACCGTGGTCTCCATTTTTATTTATTCATTTAATCATTCTAATGACTTTATTATGTGCATTGTCACCTTCTCCTCCACTTCCTCTTTTGGTCGCATTATTTTCTTTAATCCTCATGTCTACCCTTTGGAGTAGGAATTATTATTACAGCCATGTGCCACATAATGATGTTTTGGCCAATGGTGAACCACATATACAATGGTGGTCCCATAAGATTATAATACTGTATTTTTACTGTACTTTTTCCATGTTTAGATATGTTTAGAGTATTCAGTAGAGTAACATGCTATACAGGTTTGTAGTCTAGGAGCAATAGGCTATGTACCATATAGCCTAAATGTGTAGTGGGCTATACCATCTAGGTTTGTGTAAGGACACCGTATAATGTTTGCACATGATGAAATCACCTAATGCCACGTTTCTTAGAACATTTCCTTGTCGTTAAATGACAGAAGACTATATCTCTATTTCACAACTGAGGAAACAAACTCAGAGAAGTGTATCACTTGCCCAAGGCCAGGCAGTGGGTAAATGGTGGAACTGGGCATAGAACTCAGACAGTCTGACCCAGATTCCACGCTCATCCTGCCCCCAGGGTCTTGGAACTTAAGTTTGACTGAAGAGACAGCCTAATCCACAGCAGCTGGCTCTCAAAAGCGGGGCAGGCTTCTTGGTATAAGCATGGCCCAAGCAGGAATAGAATCTGAAGAGGCCAACTGGGCTAGCCTGGGGTGATCGAAGTTTCAAGGGACTGAGAGAAGGCTTAAGGATAGGCCTTTTGGGGTCTCCCCAAAAATTTAGTCCTTTTTTGTGATTGTTTCTCTTGGACTAGACTGCCTTGAGGATAAAATAAACATGAGCTCCTGGAGGCAGCGTAGTATGTGGCTGAGATGTGGGCTCTGTGGGCCAGCTGCCCGGGAGGTAGGAAGTCCCATCACCTCTGTTTTCTGTCCCCCATTTGAACAATGTGCCTCTGTCTCCCATTTGAACAATGCCCCTGCTCTGAGGGCTATTCAATCTCTGAGTTGTTAGGATCTTCCAAAGACCACAGTTTTCAGAAAGAGGAGAGTAGAATTAGAAACCCCAGTGCAGGGCCCGAGACACACCTTGGAAGGGGAAATGTGTCCATGGGAGGAAGCAAGGCCAGATGCTTGCAAAATAGGGGGAAGAATGAGCTAGGAGGGGACATCTCCAAAAATTACCCCTGTGTGGTCTGACCTAGGGAACTGGGGAAGGAATTCCAGTGCATTTAATACCTCCTACTCCCCAACTGATATTCTCCATTTTGGCACTCTGTTTTGTTCCTTTATAGCACTTATCATTGTTCTAACTAAATAATTAATTGGGTCATGGGTTGTTCAAAGTCTATGATTCTCACATGAGGTCTCAGGTGTGCTTTTGTTCACTGTAGCACAAAGCTCATTGCCTACCATGTAGTAGGTAGGGTTATCAGATAAAATACAAGAAGTCAGGTTTGAATTTTAGATAAAAAATGGATTTTTTTTTAGTGTAAGTATGTCTCATTTGTTTATCTGAGATTCACATTTAATTGGGCTTCCTGTATTTTATCTGCCAAACCTGACAACCCTAGTAGTAGGAACTAGAAAAGTTTTTCTATTTACGGAACAAATGAATAAACGGTTTTTTTGCCTTGACTCCGCCCTAAACTTGCGATGAGACCCTTTGGCAACGATCCGCCTTTCTCTGGGCCTCAGTTTCCCCAGCGGCAAAATGGGAGTTTGGGCAGCGATCGAGCCGCGGGGATCGCCAATGTAGGAAAGCGCTGGGTGAATTGCCAAAGAGCAGGCAGGGAGCTCGGATCGTGCTCATACGGGATAGCCCAGGCCTCCAGACTGGGCACCGTCGGCGACAACTCTGGTTCTGGCCGAGGATGCCTCAGCCCCGCCCCTATGTCGCCGAGGCGGCCAGAGGCTGTCGCCATGGAGACGTGGGCAGCCTGGAGCCCTTCCCTCAAAAAGCCACGCGTTTCCGCTGCGTTGGAGCCTTCTGATTGGACGGCTGTCTGGACGCTACCACCCGCCCCGAGCCCGCTAAGGGGTGGGGGCGGGGCCCTAGCCTCGTGGGACTCGCGCTCTCAGGACCTGTGCATGTGGCCTCTCTGGAAAAGGATGGGTCCTCTGCCCCACGCGGGGAAAAGGACTGAGTCTCCTAGGTCAGGAGAGTGTCCATTACTTCTCCTACGAGAGCTAATGCTCATGCCTCTCCCTGAGAAGAGGGGCGGGAAAGTCAGCAAGCCCCCTCCAGAGCCTATTTGGTCCCAAGATATGGAGCACCGGAAGTGCTGGCGACGTGTCAGTGCGCCCTACCCTAAACCTTCCCCCCCAGGCCACCTTTCCCATTCAGCTGTGGGATTCCGGGGCCGCCTGGGCGCTGCACCCGCCACTTCCGCACCGAACCGCCGCTTCAACCGAACTCCCTCCCTCTGAGCGCGCTCCTTCTCCGGCCCGATGGTTGGGCTGGCGCCTAGGAGTGGCCACGCCCTTTCCCGCGCCTGGAAGCCAATGGGCAGGCGGATCCCGGCGGGGTGGTGGGTAATTAATGAGGGCCGGTCTCTGATTGGCTGTAGGGTCAGGGCCGGGGGCTGGGCGGCGGGGTAGGTTGTTCCTGAGGTGGGAGGTGGCACCCGGGGCTGAGGAGGAGGCCTGAGAGCGACATGTCTCCGGCGGCTGAGGCAGAGCGGCCCGTGGCGCTGTCTTTCTGAGACCGGGGCGGCCTGGCGGCCGGCCGAGGACTAGGGTCGGCGGGGGCTGCCCCAGCGGTGGTGGCCGCCATGCTGGGGGCCCGGGCGGTTGAGGGAGCCGCTGTGGCGCTCTTGCAACTGATGCTACTGCTGCTGCTGCCGGCGCTCAGGGGGCTGGGGCTCGGCGTGGCCGGTGCGGCGGGGGCCGGGCTGCCCGAGAGCGTCATTTGGGCAGTCAACGCGGGCGGCGAGTCGCATGTGGACGTGCACGGGATCCACTTCCGCAAGGACCCCTTGGAAGGCCGGGTGGGCCGAGGTGAGAGCCCCTCTGCCGAGAGGCGGGATGCGGGGCCTGCCGTGCTGGGCGCGGGCTGCGGGCCCCGAACCCCTTCCTGGACCCTGGGGCCACGTCTCTGGAGCGAAGTTTCTCTCTGCAGCTTCCTCAGGGGCCAGGTCAGAGCTCAGGGCCTGGCATTAGCTCCAAGCTACCAAGAGCCATCAAGGCAGAGAGTTGACGAGAAGTTATATTTGGACCTCTCATCCTTCATTTTCTCAACCTCTCGCCCCCATCCGGGCTGGGAAAGTAATGAAGAGGGCGGCTTCTTGCCACCTCGAGGCCTCTCGGGTTGTAGATCATCGGTGCCCCTGCTCTCCTAGCTAGACAGTTCCTGCTAGATTCTTGCCGACCCAGAAACCGCTTCTCTTGCTCCTTCTGCAGGAGCGGGGTTGGATTCTTAGCCAGAACAGAAAGGAATCTTCGAAGACGATGGGCCAGGAAAGTTTGATCGTAGCTCCCTCCCTCGCCCTCCTTTGGAGCGAAGAATATGTGGGCTTAAAAGTAGAAGCTGCAGGCCGCCCCCAGAGGGTGGTTATATTGAAGCCATCCTGCACGTGAGACTGACTGGTGGCTGTGTATGAACTGGGTCAACCAGTGTAAGAATCTGAATATTCTATCAGAGAGTGCTTACAATCTATCCCAGGTGGTTCTGAGAGGTATGATTCCAGCTTAGACGGATAATGATTGTGTTTTAACTGGTTGAGCAACAGTAGATTTTACAGAGCTGCACACTTCTCAAAGTTAGTGTAAGAATTGCAAGGGAAGCTGGTTGAAAATGCAGATTCCTAGTCCCCCCTCCCAATCTGATAGGGACCCAGGTTTCTGCACCAGGGGCTCCTGATGTAGATTCCCCATCAAGCACTTTTTGCTCTAGATTCTGTTTCTTCTGTAAGTGGGATTGGAAAACAGGTTTAAGAAGGAAGTTCCTTGCTTTATGTGTTGGAGGGAGATTTATGCTGTATGCTGGGTTCAGAGGCTGCCAAATTGGCAACATTCCCTCTCCAGACAACTAGGAGACAGACTTTTCTCTCACTCTTTTTTCAGGACGCCCAGATTTGGCTCTTGCTTTTACTAAAGAGTTTAACTTAGTTCCTCCAAGTTAATTACAATGTCCTGGAGTTTATTATATCAGGGAGTTAGTTTATTGCTTTCATACATGTGAGGGTCTTGGGACACAGGACTGTTTTCTGAAGTTCTATGTTTGTCTTGGAATTTGTTTAGCCCTGGCATGCAGAACGCAGTAGCCTGGGTTCAGCTGAGTCAGGCTCTAGTCTTTAGCAGTCGTAACAGCAGCCAAAGCCAGGCTTTATAGCAGGAGGTCATTACTATCTTCATCCTGGACCCTTCCTCTTTCATGGGTGTGGGCAGGGAGGAAGGAGCCCTTTGAGGAAACTAGAGGCAGTTTGTGGACTTTGCCTCTTGAGATAGCAGTGGTGAGGGCAATGCGCAGATGGTTTCCTTCACTTAGCAGATACCAGGCCTTACCTTGATTACATTGTCCTGTTAGGTCCATTGTGCAGAGGATAAAGCTGACTAAGACCATACAGTTTTAGTCCCCAGATAATGCCCTTATTCAGAAATTCTGGTTTTAATTTGCTGGTTCAGGTGGTGGTGTTTTGTTTTGTCTTTGGCCTGGTCAGCAGTCAGCAAGGCACTCTGTCCTTGGGTTATTGGCTCATAGTTGGCAGTTTCTTGGGAGGAGTTTACTATAGCAGGTAAAATTACATGAGATCTACCAAAGTTCATGTGTACTGGAGTCCTGTTTCTACTGGCCCTTGGGCACTGTATAAATGGAGGTTGCCTGTTCCACTCTGCCAATCTGGGTATGAATTGTAGCAGTATTAAGGCATGGATGAGGTGGGGGGTGTCAGCTGCAGTTTGGAGGAACTTGTTGCAACATTGCACTTAGCAGGTTCCTTAGAGTAGTATTTTGCTGGCATTAGGTGTGGGGCTGAGATGTATATAAACTTCCATTCTCAGGGGGCAGCTCTCTAGTTGCTTTCTGCTAAGGAGTCAGCCCCACCAAGGGAAGTGCAGCTGTTCATTCTGCCTTTCCTTCTCTGGCCCTGTTTGGATAAGGGTGTGCCAGGTATTTGGAGACCCTTGCCTCGTGCAGCTATGTACACTAATTGCAGTAGGAACTGTGTGCCTCATTTCTTTTCCCATATGCCTGTGACATTGTTTCCAGCATGCTGAGGAAAGTGCATTTTATGTTGAATGAATTCAGATATTTGTTGCCAAGTAGGTCCAGATAAGAGTTTGGCTTGCTTTTGAACTTGCTGTTTCTCTATAGTTTCTTTGTAGTTCAGCATTCTTGTAACTGTGAGTGGCCTAGGGCATCTAGTGGCTTATGCTTTCAAACGTACGTAATAATGTTTATTGGATTTCATTTCTGCCTTGAGGATACCTATATGCTTGCAGCCTGGGAAAGGCTTTTTCAGTGATGGCGGTACTGCTACAGAAAGTGGTTCGGAAGCGCTCCTCTTGGGGTTTTGGCATGCTGCACATCCCAGGTTCTTGGTCATTCTGGGCTCCTCTTCACTCTCACTAGGAGAAGACCTGGTTATTTGGCCTGAGGGCACAGAACTTGGCTTGGTTTCAGAGGGAGCCTATTTCCTCTTCATAGAAAGATACCTGCTCAAGTTGAATGAACTTGAGGAACTTGCTTTACCTCTCTGAGCCTTGTTTTCCTTCTCAAACAAAGCTTCTCATGCTTTAGAAATCTCTCACGGGACTTTGAAAACTCTCCTGTCAAGTAGGTTAAAGTGTCTCTAACTTCGCTTGATGACCTTTTACATGGAATTAAAAATAGGGCAGAACATGGCTCCAGTGGGGAAAAAAGCTGGCGGGGAACCTGAGCCTATCCGATTCTGATTTGCTTAAGGCCGTGGGATTTATTTAGAATTCTCTTCCTGTACTGTCACCTAATGGGCAGGCTTCATCTGCAGGCCCTCCAAGTACTAAAAGTTCCCAGGTAGAAAATTCAGATCCCTGAGTCCTTGGGTTCAGTCCGTTCAGAAATATTCTCTAGGGAACTGGCCTCACTTGAGAAAGAAGTGGTTCAGAAGAATAATCTGGTGGTTGGGAGGTTTAATATTGGGGTGGAGAGTGGTGCTGGAGCACCAAGGAGAGCTTTGCAGTCGTATTCTCACTGGAGTGGAGACATTTATTTAGTGCTTATGGTATGTATACCCTTGCCCAGCTAGCATACTTATGTGTCTGTGTCTCCACATGAGGCATTGTATTAAGCTCTTTACAGATTATTTTATCCTTACCACAGCGCTGTGGGGTAGGTGATACTCCCATTTTACAGGTGAGAAAACAGACCTTGAGAAAACAACTTGTTCAGCATTGCTTAGTGGGTGGCAGAGTGAGGATTCATATCCAGGCTTGTCTTATTCTGAAACCCGGGCTGAATTGTCTAAGGAGCCTGGCTGCTCCATTGTCTAAAAACTAAGAAGCAACAGCCACCATAATGTAGGCCCTTTGCCCCCCTTCCTTTCTGGTTAACTGTCTGAGCTATATTGTGCCAACTTCAGCAGTGTGCTGACTGTACACTTCATTGTATTAGAGAAATCTGTTTGGCTGTGAATGCATAAAGGCTAAGGAGGGAAGAAAAACCCTTTTTGCTGCTGCACCTCTTGGGACTTGGGCAAATTCAACTTTTCATGTGGCAGATCTCTTGGGAAAGCCACTTGGGCTTTAAAGGGAAAATATTTAAAGGTAATTCCAAGGTTGTTGAGTAATTTTTGTTCACATGGCAGAGTTTTCTTCGCTGTGGGACTGAGACTGCCATAGATTACGTTACTGTCGGTTTCTCACTTTTTCCACTTGGCAAGAAAAAAAAGATTCCCTACACATGCACAAAATTTTCAGTGTATCTATAAATCAAATCTAGTTAATGTTCCACATTTCTAAGGATCATGGTCCTCATGGAAGAAGGAAATTCTTAGAGCTCAGTTGGAAGAGAAATAGCAGTCTTTCAATCTTTATAGGTTTGTATCCCAGGGTAATGGTTTTTTGAGCCTGGGAAAGAGCTGGGGCCTGTTAGCAGGACATCCTTTGTAGTGCTGCTCAGCCACCTTTCTTTGATTTCTTGGGGAGAAATAGGAAGAAAAAAGTCTGAAGACAAAAGTGCAATGAGTTTCCTGTTCCATTGTCTCATCAGTCCATCTGATCTCGTGGCTGATGTCGTTTACAGGAACTGTTAACAGTTATGTTTATTTTTTTGAGGGCTTGACCTCAGCCAGTGGGTCTTTTAGTTAATCTTTTACCTTTTGCCATGTCCTCTCCCTTGAAGTTGTGGTGATTCAGAAGATAAGGCTCTGGGAATAACTACTCCTGGGTATCTCCTAAAGGACCAAGGTGCCCAATGTTTTCAGGGTCACCATGTGAGATTGGAAGGCAGTCTTGGAACCTTAATTCCATGGAGGAGGAGAGACTAGTGCTAGATCTGTACTTTGGAAAACAGATTTATGGAGCACTGGAAAGCCTCATTGTGTTTATAGGATAAAAGAGTCAGGCTACTCTCTGAAGGAGGAAGCATAACTATTCATCTCTGGAGCTGAAATGTGATATCTTATGTTTGATGAAAGATCTCAGTTTAGTTTGTTATGTGGGAGGAAAAAAACATACAACTCATCTGCTACCAAGGTTGGGAGGGGGCTGCAGGCAGTAGAGGTTTTTGGCTCCTCCAATACTGACCCACGGTTAAGTATCTTTTTACTTTTACCTTGCCTTATTCCTTGTCAGTTTGTGAAATGGGAAAGGTGGCTCCCCCAGGACCCAGGACTCGGTCATCTTAAGCCAGAGGTACCAGTAGGACCTTGGGAGATTTTTTTTCCCTGCAGGATGCTCTAGCCTCGTGGATAGAATGGCAGGTCTTCGCTGCTTTGCAGGTACCTCTTTAATTGCCATTGATTCGTTCAGCAAACCGTATCGAGTGGCTACTATGTGCCAGGTACTGTGTTAGGTGCTGGAGATACAGTAGGAACTTTTTTTCTTCAGTTGGTTTATCTGGGGGAATGTTCAAGAGAGTAGGTGAGATAGAGTCTTGTGAGTCTGTGGTAAGTAAGGTGCTTGGACTTCAAGGAAATTAGAGAGCATCACACCCCTCATTTATGAGCCTGTTTCTGTTTACTAGCCTTTGAACTTTTAAAATGAAAATTATTTTACAAAAAACACAACAAAACTAAAGCTGGAATCTTATTTGTGTAAAGACAATGAAGAATGACTTTCCTAACCAGATATCCTGTTTGTTTTAGACTCAGAGCCTTTCTGAATGAGAAAAAACATTCTTTGAACTTGATCACCTTGTATAGAGTTCCTGGCTATCCCCCTTGTTTAGGAGGTTTCTCTGAAGCTATCCCTTTCAGGGAACTGGGCAGCTGCAGCGTAGCACTTTCTCGTAATAATGAGTTAGACAAGCTCTCTTCCCCTCATTCTCCATGCAGTTGGGAAAAAGTCATTTTAATGTGCTTCCAGAAAGTTCTGCTCTGAGGGTTTATAGGGGTTGTTGGAGTGATTAGTGTTTAGTTTCTTTCATTTTATTCTTCCTTGGTAATGGCTGTCTGATTCCTGCCTTTGTTTGAGTTCTGTTTGGAGCCAGGTGCAGAGGCGGTGGCCCCTTGGGTGGAGAGGGTTATTAGCACTGCCCTGGAAATGCCTATGGCAGTTTTGGGGTCTCTACTCTTCTTTTATGTCATGCCTCTGATGTGCTTTCTTTTTGTCTTTTTGTTCCCAGCCTCAGACTATGGCATGAAACTGCCAATCCTGCGTTCCAACCCTGAGGACCAGATCCTATATCAAACTGAGCGGTACAATGAGGAGACGTTTGGCTACGAAGTGCCCATCAAGGAGGAAGGGGACTACGTGCTGGTGTTGAAATTTGCTGAGGTCTACTTTGCACAGTCCCAGCAGAAGGTGAGGCCTGGTCAGGCCTCTGCTTGACCAGTGGGACATGCTACTCTTGGACACTCTTCTGCTATGGGGCTAGAGAGTGTAAAAGCCTCCCTAGAAGGGAGGAACAGATGAGCTCTGAAGAAGAGCTGGATTCCTTTTGCCTCTAGAGAAGCTATATCCCATTGCCCACAAAGCTGCACCTGCCTGGGGGGTTGGTGACAGAAAGCAATGCCAGAATCCTAGTTTTTGCCACTAACTGATCCTATTAAGGCCTTCCTGGTTACCGCTTCCACCATGGTTTTTGACAGCTTGTTTTTAGCTTTATTCTTTTCCTCTTTCCCTTCCTGTGAATTTCATTCTTTCCGTGCAGAGCTTTTTGTTTGTATTCTTTGTTCCTTAAGGCCAGTGTGAAACCTCCTTGGCAGTGAAGAAGGAACATAGCATTGATTTGGCCCAGGTAAAGAACTCTAGCCACCCTAGGCTCATCATTTCTTCTTTTTTTCCCCCAACCCCCACCAAGGCTCATCATTTCTTACATTATTTTTGAATTTGAAGCCCAGGCAGGTGCATAATGCCCAACTGCTTGAAGGGATGTGAAGCTGATGGCTTTGACATTTGTCTCCTTTTCTAATTCTGGAAGGTATTTGATGTACGATTGAATGGCCATGTCGTGGTGAAGGACTTGGATATCTTTGATCGTGTTGGGCACAGCACAGCTCACGATGAAATCATCCCTATGAGCATCAGAAAGGGGAAGCTGAGCGTCCAGGGGGAGGTGTCAACTTTCACAGGGAAACTCTACATTGAGTTTGTCAAGGTAACACCCCAGCCCTGCCTCACAGCTGAGGATGAGCTGAAAAAAGTGGGTGCAGGGGAAGATGCCTGCTGCTGTGTGGGGTTGACCACTGTTTCCCATTTCTTAGGGGTATTATGACAATCCCAAAGTCTGTGCACTCTACATCATGGCTGGGACAGTGGACGGTAAGTTGTGTTTTGATCTGCTTTTTGATTTTGGCTGAAGGATGTGGTTGAGGAAACCCTTGGGAGATAATTTAGCTGACCACTATTTTTGAAACATTTAAAGCCAAATTGTGGGGAATTTGGAATCAGATGGATGAGGATAAAGTATAATATGATGTTAGCTACAAGCTTTAGAGTAAGGTCTATGTTCATATCTACTTGCTACCATTTGATCAGCTATTTGGTCTGGGATAAATTCCTTTAACTTACTTGTAAATTGGGATTAATAATGGTACCTATTGGTGTGTCCTGACCCTTGTAGTGATTTGGAATCACCTAAAACTTGTCCTTAATCTTTTTCTTTGTTTGACATCTGTTTCCAAGCTTTCCTAGGAGAAAAAGGTAAAGGGAGTAGTGCTTTAGAGTTTTGGTATGCTCTGAGAGATTCCAGCATCGCTGGACTACACTGGGACAAAAGTTCACTTATTTTTGTCTCCTGGTCCTTGGGATCCAGCCTTAGGGTGTGTCTCTTTCTCAGGGTTTAGATTATCCTGGCTGCCACCCTCCCAAATTTTTTGCAGAGAAAGCTTGTGTCTTAGTGGCTTTTCTCCCCTGTCCTTTCTCCTCTGTGCCTTTTTCTGGCTCATCTTGAATGCATTGAGGATCTCATCCTATTGTCTTGATGTTCCCCCTAAATGCTAATATTATGACATCTAGGAAGATGTCTTACCACCAAACAGACCTGTCCATAAGGAAGAAGCAGGACAGAGGGGTAATATGTACTGAGAACCCAGAACTCTGGGGACCAGCTTCTCTTAAGTTGCTATGTGAATCAAAAGGGAATGTGGGCCAGGCACAGAGGCTCACGCCTGTAATCCTAGCACTTTGGTGGGGGCCGAGGCAGGAGGATGGCTTGAGCTCAGGAGTTTGAGACCAGCCTGAGCAAGAGCAAAACTCTGTCGCTACAAAAAATAGAAAAATTAGCTGGGCATGGTGGCGCATGCCTGTAGTTCCAGTTACTCAGGAGGCTGAGGCAAGAGGATCACTTGAGCCCAGGAGTTTAAGGTTGCA
>VBSM01003044.1:9247674-9269681 GCA_008086735.1 Cheirogaleus medius
AGACTAGTTTTTGTAGCTCTCTGCTGTTCTGTATGCCAGAGGCTATTTCTGCTCCTTCCGCTCCTTCCTGTGGACCCTGGTTAGGTCACAGGAGTCTCTTTATTATAGCTCATTTGCTACTCTTAAAGATCTCACTTCAGTGCTGTGGGTCTTACTTAACAAGTGTTTTCTTTCTTGTGTTAGATGTACCAAAGCTTCAGCCTCATCCAGGATTGGAGAAGAAAGAAGAGGAAGAAGAAGAAGAAGAATACGATGAAGGGTCTAATCTCAAAAAACAGGCCAATAAGAACCGGGTGCAGTCAGGCCCTCGCACACCCAACCCCTATGCCTCGGACAACAGCAGCCTCATGTTTCCCATCCTGGTGGCCTTCGGAGTCTTCATTCCGACCCTCTTCTGCCTCTGCCGGTTGTGAGAACAAATGACCATCCTGAACACGGTGGAGGGGTGTGGGAAAGAAACCAAACATGATGGTTTTGGTTTCTGTACTTTTCACAATGATTAATGGAGAAACAAAACAAAACAAACCACACAAAAATTAAAGGAGATAAAAAGAGGCAGAGTGAGTAGAGAGCAGCCCTCATCCACCACCTGGTCCCAGACCTGCTTCAATCCTAGTCCTCTCTGTGGCTGGCCCCCAGCCATTTCTTTCCTCTTGAGGGTACTTAGGGTACACTGGATCCTTCCTGTTAAGGATCCTCATTTGTGTACCTGGTGCAAAGGACTCTGAACTCAGAACAGTCACAGTTCCTTTTTTTAGCTTGGAAATTAACAGCAGGGAAATGTCATCTTATTACCTGAAAAGACCAGTACTGGGAGTTGAATATGCTCTGAACTCATGTCCAGATATGTTTTCATATGTCCTGGGATTGAGAGTGTGTATGTCAAGTATATAATTTATATGGTAAAGACAAAAGGCAAAAAGAAGAGTGATTTAAAAAAAGAAAGAAAAGTAAAAGCTTCCTTATTTGGAAGCCTTTCTAGATTAATCCAATGATGGTTCCACCTTAAGTGTTTGAGCTTTGTCATTGCTTATCTCCCTGACATGTACTAGTTAGAGGACTGTCTGGTATCCAAGACAATTAGTTTATGTCAAGTCCTCAAATTGCCTCTGACTTGTTACCACAACAAATCATTTTGATTTCAGTGCCTGTTGGGGATTTCTTCTCACTTTGTTTCTTAATCTGACTCATTTGAAATCTCTTCTTCCTTTCAACCATCCCGCTAAGTTATTACCAAGAAGGGAAGGAGATGTGGGGATTTGGGGTTCTCTGCGTGAATGTCTTTTCCTTTAACACCTCACCTTGTCGGTACCTCCCTCCCTGGGTCTCTGAGCCAGCAGCCAGGAGGACCTGACCCAGAAGCTCTTTACTGGCCCCTTTGAAGGGTCTTGCTGCCAGAGGGCAGGGATGCTTTCTAGCTTGCAGCAACAGAACACTTGACCTTAAAAGCCTCTTCTGGTTTTTGGATTAGAAAAGGCTTATATTTGCATAGCTTAAGAGCAACCTCAGAGACTTGAGCCCTACTAAGTGACTGACCACTGTTTAGATTGTCTAGAATCTGACGTTCATTTATTTCTATGTCCTTGTGTGTCACAGTTCAACCAGGTTTGATTTATGCCCAGAGCTGCCCCTGAGGAACTAGACTGATTGGCTATATGGGCCCAGTGATCTTAACAGTATGCACCCCGCTCCGCCCCGTCCTTTCATTTCCCTATCCAGGCAGCAGTCGGTTTTAGTGTGATGAGCTGAAATAGTTCCAGTCAGCCACAGTTCTTGCGGCTCTGAAGCTAACCTTAGCTTCTAGAGTTTCTGTCTTGAATTCCCTGGAAAATTTTCTGCAGGAAATGAAGCTTCCCTGGTCCCCTCCTATTTTGGTCACCATTATCCATTTCCCAGTTAGGGCAACAATGAGGGAGGATCTGGCCAAGCTAAAAGGACTTTGGTGGATGACAGACAGCAAGATTAGCTTCAGTGTGGGTTGCAGTATAGAATCTCAAGCTAGGGCCATCTTCAATATGTTTTATTTTGAGTTTGCCTTATTAGATATGTTTTTTAATAGCTCCATACATTTGAAGTGCTCTTTATGTGACAAAGTCAGTAGCTCTTGGGCTCATGTCCTGGGTTTTAGCTCTTAGTGATTACTCCAGGCCAGCATTTAGTCATTTGAGAATTATAGCCCTTTATTATTTTTGCTGTGACTTGCGTCTCAGTACTAAGGTACTGAGTCGGGCAGCTGGATGGTTGTGGCCTGAGGCTGCAATCAGAGGAATACTTCTTGGAGTGCTTCATGAAGCTCCCCTGCTTCTAAAGGATGAGGTACTGTAGCCTTGGTCTTGGACCACCTGCCTGGGGCAGTGGACATCCTGACTAATTGGGCTTCTGGCAGTGGCTTTGGTTCCTATTCTATCATAATTCCCCAAAGCCATGGGCCACTGCTAATAGATTAGATAAGATGAAGAAGGAGGACTTGCTGCCTCCATTTTGCCTTGTTTGTTAGTTTGCCTGGGTCTCTCTGAGGAGGGAGGGGGTCCCGCCTCCACCTCAACCCATCCCTTTAGTGACTCAGAGTCTCAGAAGGAAACCCTGACCCCTGGGGCCGTTTCCTAATGGTACTGTAAGCCAAGCAGCTTTGCTCCTGCCTCTGTTTCCAAGCCCACCCCTTTCCCCTGAGCTCAGGGATAAGGATGGGCGCTTTCCTCTCTGGTTGTGCCTAAAAGGAAGGAACATCTTTCTATGGCTAACAAAAACCAGGGGAAGTGAGGAAACAGGAAGAAGTATGGTGGGGGCCAGGGTAGATTCCCCTGGAGCCAAGCCCACCCAGCTAACAAGAGCTGCCTAGGGCTGGCTGCAGCTGGCTCATGATGCTTAACTTGAAAGCTTTTTTTTTTCCTCCTCCAAGATAAAGGTACATGAAGTTTAGGTTAAAGGGGTGGGATGGGGCACTCTTTATTTTTATTTTTGTATGTTATGTGTCAAGAATTACTCTGTTGTTCATCTTTTGCTCTTTGCACTGTTTGTTCCCTGTCTGTATTTTGAGCTAGTGCTGGGACGGAGAGGCTGCACGGGGCTTGGGAGGTGATGAGGGCTGCCAGTTAGTGGGTGGGGGGAAGAGAGGCCTGGCTCTTCTATTGGATCTATGCTCTGTCTCGGGTTTTTAGATCCCACTCAGCCCAGCTGGCCAAAGATAAGAGCAGACAGTCTGGGTGAAGCTCATTTTGCCAGAAATGTGGCCTCAGTTGAGTTTGTGGAAGGGCCATGCAAAGCCCTCTGCGGGAGATGGGCCGAGAGTCTAGCTCTGGTTTGGGTCAGGGGCAGCTGGTCTCTAATCGGCCTTTTTTAGGTCTCACTCATGCTTGCTTACTGAAACATTGTGCCAAGAAACTGGGATTATCTTTCTTAAACCAGATCCATTTTTCTAAAAAATCTCTACTGTTGTGAGGCTGCTCAGTGAATAACCTGAGTTCTGGTGATTTGAAAGACAGTTATCTTCAAGTGTCCATGGTGTTAGACTCTCAGGAGGACTACCCCCTGCCTGCAGGGCTACCTGTTGGGTTGAGAGTATGATCATGTTCTCTTGCTCTCACTGCCTAAGAGTTGCTGGGATCACGTTAGAAGTCACTTAGGCTTTAATGAGATGGAGTGAAGTTCGAGTTAAGTTTACCTCCCCCTTTCTGTGCCTGGGAAACTGTTTGGTCCAGTTTTAGAATTATGATTTGACTTCTTTCTCTTTGGGGAGAAGCTTCTGTTTTAAGGAATTTCTCTTTTTATCCTGCCTCTAGCCTCTCCTGGAATGGCCTGGCCATGGCTTCTAGAATCTTAGCTGAGAACTTCAGAAAACAGCAGCATTATTTTCCTTTACCTAGTGCTAACATCTCTTTCCCTAGGAATGAGCTCACCTTGGGAAGCCCAGGGAAAGAATCATCAGGTTCTCTACCCTCCCTGGGGATTGGGGAAGGACCCACCCCTGGTCAGCACAGTGCCTTTTCCTCTCCTGCTCTGAGCCAGGGTGGGCATTCCCTCTAGATTCAGGTCTGGGCAGAGGTCCTACAGTCCTTGCCATGGGGCTACTTTCCCATCCCTTCTTCCCCCTCCCCTTTGCTGGCCTACTCTGACATAATTCTTCAAGTGTCTTCTTGCCTTGAGGAGTCTTAATGGCATCAACATGTAATATTGTCCACCATGGCTCTCCAAAAGAACCGAGGAGAGCAAGTGAGCTTTCTAAAGTGAGAGACTAATAGATGCTCCTATTTTTTTTTTTTTTTTAAAGGCAGGGTCGGGAGGTATGTTTTGGGCCTCCTTCTGCTGTGGCCCCTGAGGAAGGAGGCTGGGGCAAGGCTGTGATAGTGACTGAAGCAGAACCAGAAACACCCAGGATCTGTTCAGAAATCTCAGCGGAAACCGGTCTCTTTTCTATGGAAAGATATAATTAGGGATCAAAGAGCTCTAAGGAAATTGCAAAGAAGCCTTAATGTTCAAGCTTTGGAGAGATCAGAGCAATTTTTCCTTTTCAGTCAGAGAGCTAAAACTCTTTCTCTATTTAGACCTCTCCTGAGGCAAGAGGGTTAGATTTCCTCATTTTGTTATAAGACTAGATTGGCACGAATGGGTCAGCTGCCCAGCAAGGGCGGGTTTCTCCTTTGCACATGTGCAGCTTGCTGCCTATCTGGTTTGTCCTCAGCTGCCTTTTGTTTAGCCTGCTTTGGGTGGCCAGAGCATCTTGA
Organism: Cheirogaleus medius; assembly: GCA_008086735.1. NCBI lineage: Eukaryota > Metazoa > Chordata > Mammalia > Primates > Cheirogaleidae > Cheirogaleus > Cheirogaleus medius. Next base: position 9,252,396 of record VBSM01003044.1, read on the forward strand.
TAAAAGCAGGTGATGTGGGGACTGGCCGGGTTGGCAGGAAAGGAGCAGGATGGATCTTTCGGGACAGGTTCCCTCAGGAGTATAAAACAAGGAGCCAGGATTGTGCTGGCAGCCGGGGAGATAGTAGTGCCTGTTTGAGTTGGCAGAGAAGGCCTTGGCACCTCTCGCATCCAGGCAGTGTTGTGAGATGGGGGCACACAGCACTGGGAAAAGCAGAACTCCATTCTCACCTCTATTTTCAGCTTCTGTGCTTTATTTCAGTATGAAGAAAAACAACAACAAACTGAAGTGTGCTTTCCGTTCTTTCAAAGGACAACTGTCGGGAAAGGAGAGCTGAGTTGCCAGGTGGGGGGAGAGAAATTGGTGGGGGGGAAACATTCTTGACTTCTCTCTTCCCTGGTGTGTCATGATCCAGGGAATGAAAAGAAATTTGACCCTGGATTAGTTCCCTCCTTGGATTGAAGGAATGTTACCTTTTCCTTCCATGAAGTTCTCCCAGGCTAGCACTGGCTGCCCATTCTGAGCTCAGGGCAGCCTCTCCAACCATTATTGGCCTAACCTGGCTTGTTGGGAAACCAACCCTACCCCTCCACATTGGGCCTGGCTGCTCTACTCTGTACCAAGTACTGGAGAAAAAGTGTCAAGTTCTTAGTAGCCCTTGCAGCTCCTACTCTATTTCCCATCCTTTCTCTGCAGGGTCCAAACCAACTCTTTGTAGCCACAGCACACATTTACGGTGGCACAGTGAGATGTAATCAAGGGGCTTTGAACCTGGCTGGCCGGGGAGACCATAGGGGTGGATAGAGCCGGCTCTGTTTTTGGGCTGTCTCCATCTGTCCCTACCCCTTCCATGCCCCACCCCACTCCCACCAAAAAGTAAAAAATCAGGATGTTTTTCACTGTCCATTGCTTTGTGTTTTAATAAACAATTTACAGTGACACTCTGTGTTGGGATTGAGTTTGACCTTGATCGCAAAAAGCTGAACTGATGGGTTGGGAAAAGGGAGACCCAGGGGTTCACTTGGCTGTGAAGAGTTCTTTTCTTCTTTCCAGGATGTTTGGTTAAGGGAATCATGCTCTGTAAAACCCTGCCTATCTATTTCAACCAGCAATGCATTCAAGGAAAAATAAAGTGATTTGTTTTTATTTTCACTGGAACACCAGACACTGACTATCCCATTCCTAAGGTACACTGGGCCTGTAGCTGCCTCTTCTTACCGTTCGCTTAGCCTCTGTGACAGCCCACGGATAAAGTAAGCCATAGGATATTTTCTCTGCTTCCTTTTCTGATGTATTGTCAGTGTTGAGTGTATGTGAGAAGGGCAAAATGCAGGGAAGATTTTTTTCCTATAATATATCTGCTACATTTTACAGCTGAGAAATGTGAAGCTCTAAAAGGTTCGTTAGGCCAGCCACAGTGGCTCACACCTAGAATCCCAGACTTTGGGAGGCTAAGGTAGGAGGATGGCTTGAGCCCAGGAATTCAAGACCAGCCTGGGCAAAATAGCGAGATCCCCATCTCTACAAAAAATTGTTTTAAAAATAAGCTGGGTGTGGTGGTACATGCCTGTAGTCCCAGCTACTTAAGAGACTGAGGAGGGAGGAATGCCTGAACCCAGGAGTTTGAGTCTGCAGTGAGCTATGATGAGGCCCCTGCACACCAGCATGGGCAACAGCAAAACCTTGTCTGTAAAAAACACAGAAAGTTCAGTCATTTATCCTAGACTGGTCAGTAAGTCATCAAGCCAGGATTCAAATCCAGTCTATGTGTTATCAAAGCCCATGCTTTTTCTAAGGCTATAAAAATAATTACAGCTAGTCTTTATTGAGCTCTGGAAACGGGCTAGGCACAGTGCCAAGCATTTTACAAATGTTATCTCTGTTTAATCTTTAACAAACCAGTTGATGTTGCCCTTTTAAGAGGTGAGGTGACTTGCCCAAGGCCACACAGCCAAAGGCAGAGCTGAGATTTTAAACCAGGACTCTTGCTCTTAATCTGTGCTCCCCATTGCCTTCTGAGTCCCCATGATGCTGTGTAGCATGGCTCCAGAGCCTACCTGCCTATTTCTCCAAGCAGGAATGGAAGCTGCTGGCTTGTGGAGGGTGGGGGAAAGTGAGGGAAAGAGTTTGGCCTGACTCCCTCAGTTACCCCTTGAAGGGCAGAATGTAGTACTCAGCCCCAAGAATGAGGCCAGTGTCCATGAGTCTGTTCTCTGGGCCCAAACAGGCCAGGTGGCCCACAGAGCCTCTTTCTTAGGTTGAGCCCACCCATAACTGGAGTTCTTTACTAATTCAGATTTGGCTGTTACTATTTCAAGGAGCTTTGCATGAGCTGCCAAATGGGGAAGAGACCTGAAGAACTCCTGCTCTAGGGAGTTGCAGGGAGGGAAATTGTGTGACAGAAGATCTTGGGCCAAGGACAGGGGTTGGGTTGGACCACTCTGGGTCCAGATCTTAATCTTGCTAAGGAAATCAGGCTCCCGGTTGGCTGGAGCCAGTGTCAGACCTTTCTCCATACTTAGTACCCTTCCCCATCCCCCACAGAGGAAGAGATGAGTTTTTCCAACACTTACTGGAAAGCGTGTTGCTGTAGAGGTCAAGGCAGAAAGAGGGCAGGGCATGGAGCTCCGAGACTTGTCTCTGTTCTCTAGCAACCTGAGGCAGTAGGCACCTCACTCTGCAACTCTGGCCCCAGTCTTAGTTTTGTTTGTTTTCACTTACATTAGTGAAAAAGAATCCCACTTGCTTTCTGGCTAAGGCCTTGTACTAAGACTGGCTCTCCTGAGTCTCTTCACTGCTTCCACTTGAACCTGTCTGTTTCTTCCTCAAGGCTCCTTTCTTCTCAGCTCTGACTTGAGTGTTCCTTTCAGTCATCACGCTCTCCCATCCAGCTCTGTGGCTTCTCCTTGCCTAGTGTGCCTGACCTCAGCAGAGGCCTCCTGGAGAAAGAGGCTACTTATGTATATTGCTATAGTGACCATCCACAGGACATGCTCCCTGGCACCAGCATAGTGCTATTTGTTGTTGTTTTGCATGTCCTCTTCACAACCACCCCAGGAAAGACGTGTGACTGGCCTGACTTATAAATGAGGAAACAAAGGCTCAGAGGGGAGAAATGACCTACCCAAAGTCACATAGCTGGTAAGTGGCAGAGTGAGGACTGGGACTCAACCCTGTTGAACCCCCAAATCTGTGCTTTTAATGCCATGATATACTATTTTTAAAAGGGAACCTTTTGAATGTTGATAACTGATAAAGCTATGGTTATGTGGGGGTTTATTGCAGCCTTTCTCTGAAAAAGTAGCTTTTTAAGACTTAGTGAGATGACGCCATTGCATTTTGCACTCTAGCCTGGGCGACAAAAGTGAGACCCTGTCTCGGGAAAAAAAAAAGACTTAGTGATATAAGAATATATAAATATACATATAAATGTATTTTTAAAAATTATGTAGAATGCAAAATGTGAAAAGTTATTTTTATTCCTATCCCTCTAATCCCTAAAGGATAATACATGTGACAGTCTGGTATGTATCTTTCATTTTATATGTATTTACATATATATCATCTTTTTAAACAAATGGGAATATTATGTACCATTCTTCACCTTGCTTTTTTATCTAATGAGACTTAGAGAGTTTGTTCTCATAGATAGATCAGTACATAGATTTTCCTCAACCTCAAGGGCTGTACAGTATTTTATGGTTAGATTGTAACTTATTTTACCAATCCCCTATTGATGAACTTTAAGATTGTGTTCATTTTTTGTCAGTACAGACTGCTGCAGTGAACATGCTGGTACATCTTCATGTGTATGCGCAAGTATTTCTTTAGAATTCCTTTAAGAAATTACTGGATCAACGATATATGCATTTAAAATTTTGAAAGTACTTGCCCTGCATAAGGCTTTGGTGAATTTTTACTCAGTCTTGTGCTATATGACATGCCAGAAATCTTTTTTGAAAACAGGTGGGATATAAATAATGAATTAATGCTTTTATCCTCAGCCAGGGATTAAAGTGACTTGGGTACTAGGGAAATTACTAGTGATCAGTCCCAGACCACAAGGCATGCCTGCAATCCCAGGCATGACTTACTGATTGGATGCATGCCATTTTTAGGGAGGCAGCAGAAAGGAGGACTGAACTTCCAGTCTCGGCAGAAAAAAGCCTTCTGATGTCTTGTTTACCTTGCTTGCACCAGCTCCGGGCACCTCCTTCCTGGCCTGATTTGAGACAGACTGCCTGGCTACTCTGGGACTGCTCTGGAAAACAGCCACTGTCACACCTTTTACAGGGAGGAGGACAGCCAGCTGGAGGGACTGTCTGGGGCAAAAGAGAGGCTAGCTTTTCTGCTCCAGGCTTCACGAATAGAAACTTTGGGGTTACTATTTAATATATAACTATTTTTTATTTCTATTTTCTAGTTTTCTGTTTTCTTTCTTCCCCCAAAGAAGGTGTTAATATATATACCTTGCAAAAAACATATTTAAAAGAGCCTTTTAGATTGCTTGAGCCCAGGAATTCAAGGCTGCAGTGGGCTATGATTGCACCATTGCACTCCAGCCTGGCTGGCAGAGTGAAACACTGTCTTGAGAAAAAAAAACAAAGAAGGAAAGAAAATTTAAAAAGCCCTTTAGAAAGATTTGGTGAGGAATGTCAGATTGGAGTTTACAGCCCTAATTGTACCTGCCCCTTTATATTTATTATATGTATAATATATAATGATATATGTTAAATATGTAATTATATATATATTTTGTTTTTGTTTTCTATTCTCCAAAGATATAGGCTATTCTTTTTAAGCACAGTTCATAAGTAGTGACCAGAGAGAGTATGGGCCCTGACTCCTTCTATATGGCAGTATTTATTAATATTTAATTCTTTTTAAAACACAAAGAGTTGATTACGTTTGAAGTTGCTTTCAAACTTTTAAAGTTTTAAGAGAAAATAAGGCTATTTTGGCATACAGTCTGCCTTCCAGACACAGAATCTAAGATATTTTCTTTTTAAAAAAGTATATAGGCCGGGCGCGGTGGCTCACGCGTGTAATCCTAGCACTCTGGAAGGCCCAGGCGGGTGGATCGCTCAAGGTCAAGAGTTAGAAACCAGCCTGAGCAAGAGCGAGACCCCCCCATCTCTACTAAAAATAGAAAGAAAAATTAACTGGCCAACTAAAAATATATAGAAAAAATTAGCCCGGGCATGGTGGCGCATGCCTGTAGTCCCAGCTACTCGGGAGGCAGAAGAATCCCTTGAGCCCAGGAGTTTGAGGTTGCTGTGAGCTAGGCTGACGCCATGGCACTCTAGCCCTGGCAACAGAGTGAGACTCTGTCTCAAAAAAAAAAAAAAAGTATATAAGCAGCCCATGGTCATATGCTGGTGATAAAATAGTACAGAAGTAGCTCTAAATAGTCAAAAGTGAATGAATATATTCCTGTTAGTCTCTTCCAATGCTCTTCTTCCCAGAGAGGGAATCAAGGTTAATGTTTTAATATGTAACCAGACCTTTTCCTTTAGTTATAAATGCACATCTATTTATTTATATATTCTCTATTTTAAATAAATGGGATTCTGTGCCTTGCATTTTCCTACAGGTAGTATCTTTGAGCTCTTTTCATACTAGTATATATATTAATATATCATCTCATTCTTTTTACCAGCTGTATAACACGAATTAATACAACTGAATATAACATGTCAGTGTTACAAATGGTCCTGCAGTGAACATCTTTGTGCATACGTGTAGGCTAAATTCCTGGATGTGGAATTGCAGATAAAGGGGTTACATTTGCTGTCATCCCTACAAAGTAAAAAGCCATGGGTGCTCTGAGAACAAAGGTTTAGTGAGCAAGTATCTGGAAATGGCTGCATGCTAAACCACCCTCTTGGCAGTTCACAATCAGGTAGCATATTAAAAGTTCTCAAAATTCTTCAGTAACTACTCACTGTTGAATGGTTTAAAAAGAGTTGTTGCAAAAGGAAAGACTTTAATTCTTTGTATACATTTATTAAAATCTCCCAGAACAGTTTGGTAAGTGCCACCATATGCTAATCTCTCAAAGACAGACAACATTGAGGTAGGAACTTGGCCACATACTGTTCCACCCAGCTGGGCAGCTGGGGTAGTGGTAAGGTTTGGACTTTGTCCAGGAACCAAGAGAGGCCTGTCATCCCCTCCCAAACTCCTCAGGTCAGCTGAGAGGGACCCAGCAAGGCCTGGCATAGATTAGATCTTGAGGCTATGGGGGAGGGGTGGAATTTCACTCTAGCCTGTGTCTGGCTGAGAGGAGACATCAGACCTAGCAGACACACTTTGCCTCCATCAGGCCTAGGCCTCCAACACAGAAGAGTGTAGATCCAGAATCCCTTGAGAAGGGGCTATTGAGGGTATGAAAGGGCAGTGCTCCACATTAGTGAAAATGGTTAATTTCCCGTTAACTTCCAAGGCTCAGTGCTGATGTCACTTCCGTGAAACCTCTCTCCGACACCCCCCAAACTCTTACAACCAGGTCAGACAGAATAGACTACTCCCGTGTGCTCTTGCAGCACCTTTGCTGCGTCCTGTATGGCATTCAGTGAGTTTTGTCTTCCAGTTCATACTTACCCTGGTTGTGAAGCAGAAGGGTCACATAATGAATAATGTGCTTCACCGTCTTCCCTAACAAAGTGGGAGCTCTTCCATAGTGGGGTACTGCTCAGGCTTTCACTCATTCATTCATTCATTCAGTTGTTATTGAGCACGTACCATGCATCAGGCATTAGCTAAACTGCTGGAAATAGTGGTGTGTCATGCAGACCCAATTCTTGTCCTCATTCTTATATTTCCTGTAGCCTACCCAATGTCTAGCCCAAGACCTGGCACAGTAGGGCTTAGGGATGGCAATCTAATTGGAAATCTTGTCTCGAAGCTGCTTTTGTATAGCAAACACTTTTTAAACTTACCTTCTATGCTAAAGGTATTAATAAACATTTTCTCAAGATGCACTGTTCACAGTGTATATGACAGAAATTAATTTGGCCATTCTATATATTTTTAAACATCTGGAGTGACCTTGGGGACCTGATGGAGAGTGTGGCGGTATTAAGGCCCTTTGGCCCGCCACCTGGCCGGACCAAAGTTGGTAAGAGCGGCAGCGCTGCGTGCCCGCAGGCCCCGCCCCCGGGTGCCGCCCGGGCCCCGCCCCCGCTCTCCATAGTTACGGCGCTGTGGAGGCGGCGGCCATCTTGGCGGCGGAGCGATGAACTGGTCGAACTCGAAGGCTGCGGCCGCGGGGTCTGCGGCTGGGCCCGGGGGGCTGGTGGCTGGCAAGGAGGAGAAGAAGAAGGCGGGCGGCGGCGTCCTGAACCGGCTCAAGGCGCGGCGACAGGCGCCCCACCACGCGGGCGACGACGGCATCGGGGCAGCGGTCACCGAGCAGGAGCTGCTGGCGCTGGACACCATCCGGCCAGAGCACGTCCTGCGCCTCAGCCGGGTCACCGAGAGTGAGTGCCGGGCGGGCCGCGCCCTCCCCTCCCGCCGGGTCCCCGGCCCCTGTAGCCTTCGGCAGACCCGGCCGCTCGACCGGCACGGGGGTCTCCCGGGGCCCCCTCGGAGGGCCAGGCCGTGCTTCCACGGCCCCGCCAGCCGGGTCTGCCCTCGCCACCCTCACCTGGCCCTGGCGGGGAAGGGGCTTTTGAGCTGGACCTCCTTCCCCTGCCTGCGACCACGCCAGGCTTTCCCTTGGCCGGCCCGTTCCCCAGCTCTGCTGGACCTGGTCGGGTAGGGGGCCTGTTCAGCTGAGCCAGAAGATCCTCCTGAGCCGGCCGGGGACTGCAGTCCCCTAAGAAGTGGGTCCCTGGCCCCTCAGCCTGGAACCCCCCAGCCATCAGTGAAGTTCCCGCTCAGCCAGGCCCCTCTCAACCGGCCTAACCTCAGCTTCCGCAGCCCTCTGCTAGACCGGAATCCCTACCTGCTTTCTCTGCGTTTCCCTCCGCTCCGGCCCCTGACAGCCCCTCCCCCATTCCAGCCTGCCTCGGCCCCCTCCCCTTTTTGGTCCCATGCATTGCCCCTTTGTGTGCAGGTGGGCTCTTCCTCAAAACACATGGCCGTGGCATTTCGTGCACATTTAAAACTATGCCACATAAAAGAAAAAAATTAAAGTTCCATTTAAAACTATGCCACATAAAAGAAAAAAATTAAAATAAAGTTCCAAACTCCAACATGTGGAGCCTGCTTTTGACATTTGTTCTAGTGAATTAAGAATTATTGTCAGGATTTTAGAAATGCGTTTCCTGGCATAAAAGGCAACCATCCTAAGCTTTTTCATTGATGTAAGGAAGAGTGGGAGGAACTATATTGCCCACTCCCTGTCCTGGGTGAGCTTCCTTTTTCTCTTCTCTGCCAAGCCCATGCCTGACTTGACACCCTTTCTCCTGCTGCTGTTCCCCCGCCCCCCAGAGTTTGCAATCACCTGGTTATGGCTGCCTTGCCCTGCCCATCCCCCCTGCCCTGCAGGCTTCTAACCCTGGTAGCAGCAGCAGTACCCCCTTGGTGGATGGAGCTACCATGGTGGTGGTGTTTGCTGAATGGAGTCAGCCCAGGGCTGCTCAGGTGTATCTCAAGAGCAGCTCCAGTCATTTGGGGATGGGAGTTTGGGGGAGGTGAGCCTTGGTCTAGCCTATGTGAAAGAGAATTCCCATCTCCTAAAATAGTTTTAATTTGATTATAGGTATTTTGATGCCTTCATTTTTCCTCACTATTTAGGTTGAGACTGCCCTTTGCATGCCTGAGTGTATCTTTAGACAGCCTTGCTATTCAGTTTCATTGAAGCATTGTGAAAAGGCTGCTTCTGTTCTGACCCATTTTTCATTTGGGGCTCTGAGAATACAGAAGTGCTCAGCACCTGACCTCTGTAACCTCATGCTCTCTCTTGAAATCAGAGGTGAGTTAGGTCATTCTAATGCCTGGCCCTAAGCAGCATTCTCAGTGGACACTCAGGTCCTGTTTGGGGGCTTGCAATTGGTACCATTGCCCAAACCCATCTCTGCAGCTTCTTGGAGAAAGCCACAGGCCCAAGCTTGGCAACCTCTTTGTTACTCTTCTTACCATCTTGTTCCCTCTGTTCAACAAGGTATGTATTAAGTACCTTCTAAAGGCCAATGTCAGGTTTTTTTGTAGTTACAAATAATCAGTAGCTCTCAAGTTTGCTATCGTACTGGAGAGACAGCTTGTAAAACATGAAACAACTAATGTAAGCAAGTAATATGAAAGAGTGTCAAAATGACTTGTGGAGAAGATGCTGTCAAGAGTCATTGTACAAAGAAATCAATGAAATTTCCTGTGATTGGTGCTATTTTGATTAGCTGCTCAGGTTGTTGTGGCCTTTGCTCACTTTGGCCTAATGCCCTCACTGGCAAATTTATCCTGCTGCTTGTGTACATATGGTCCACTGTATGATTTTGTATGGCCCACAAACTAAGACTGGTTTTTACATTTTTAAGTAGTTGGACATTTTTTTTAAATTTTATGACATGTTTTATAAAATTGATATTTCAGTGTCTATAAATACAGGTTTATTGGAATATAGCCACATTCGTTTGCATATTGTCTGTGGATGCTTTTGTGCTACAATAACAGAGTTTAGTTGTGACAGAGACCATGTGGCCTAAATTATTTATAATCTGGCCTTTATAGAAAAGTTCACTGATCCCTGCTTTTTTAACACTGATGGTTGGCAAACTAGCACTGCATTATCTGTTAAATCAGTTTAAATGTTTTAAAATAGATTTCTCTAAAAAATTCTATCCTTTTCTGACATCCAAGTTGATAGATTATGATTTGTAGGTGTTTCCAAAGAAATCCCCCTTTTCTATCCCCATTTCTAAAAGTTTTATGATAATCTTTCATCCAAACCAAGTCATTATTTTTTTCTTTCTTGGATCCCCTAGTTCTGTCCACACAACTGTTGTTTATGACTGTATAAGAGGAAGTTTTGGGGGATATTTTAAGTGAATTGTGTAGGGAACAAACTTGAGTTTGCCTCAAAACTTGAGAACTAAATAAATGGTAGGATTATTCGAGGATTATTTAACAGCATTGATTTCTCTCATTTTCAGATTATTTATGTAAACCCGAAGACAACATTTATAATATTGATTTCACCCGCTTCAAAATTCGAGATTTAGAGACGGGGACGGTGCTTTTTGAGATTGCCAAACCTTGTATTTCAGGTAGGCCTCAATATTGTAGTGACCCCTTGACAGTTTGAGCAAAAGGTCTTTGAAATAGGATGCTGCTGCATCCTATTTCTTGGACTCCAGTGTGTCCCACTTCTGTGACCTCTCCCCGTGGCCTGGCCTGCGGGGCTTGGTTTGAAGCTGGGTTAAGAGGCTGATATTTGTTGAGTATTTTGTGCTGGTCACTGTGTTCCACATCAGCTTATGTGACCCTCACTTATTATTATCCTCATTTTACAGAGAAGGAGCTGAGGCCCAGAATTTCCAAGTGACACTTTCCTAAGGTCCCGTGCTCTTTCATCTTATCATATTGCCTCCAATTAGGAAAGGAATCCTTGAAATTAAATTATAATGAGGAAAACTCACCCAAGCCTTGAGTCCTCTGGAAGGGTGATACTGAGGATTCCAGTCCAGACCATGAGGCAGCTGTACCCCAGTCTGCTCATTCTCCTTTAAATAGTGTCTTGTATTTCCCAGTAAGTCGTGGTTTGGATTTTAATCTCCACCATTTTCTGGAAAAACAGACCCATGAACTCATCTACTTGGATTCCTTAAATTAGCCTTGAATAGATGCTTCCTGTGCTTGTAATACAGTTCAGGGTGATTCATTCTGGCCAGGGGACCACATAAGTCTTTGGAGCCTATCACTGGAGGTTTAGTGCCCCCTGGAGTTAGTCGTTTGTTAGAACACCAGTGCAGATAGATACCCTTTGCAGCAGTCCCCAACCTTTTTGGCACCAGGGACTGTTTTCATGGAAGACAATTTTTCCACAGTCTCTGGAAGTGTGGTGTAGGGGTGAGAGTTTGGGATGGTTCTGGGAAGATTCAAGTGCATTACATTTACTGTGCAGTCAAATATCTCTACTAATGATAATCTATGTTTGCAGACACTCCCCAGTGCTAGCATCCACCACCTCAGCTCCACCTCAGATCACCAGGCATTAGATTCCCATAAGGAGCGTGCAACCTAGATCCCTCGCATGCGCAGTTTCCAGCAGGGTTCGCGCTCCTATGAGAATCTAATGTTGTCATTGCTCTGAGAGGAGATGGAGGTCAGGTGGTGATGTGAGCAATGTAAATACAGACAAGGCTTCGCTCACTAGCCCGCTGCTCACCTCCCTCTGTGCAGCCCAGTTCCTAGTAGGCCACAGACTGGTACCCATCTGCAGCCCCGGGGGTTGGGGACCGAAGCTTTATAGTATCAACTGTGGTCTGTAATAATAACTTATTTTGCAAAGTTTCTTTCATTTGATTTGTGACTCAGAAAGAGTTTCAAAATTTGATAAGACCCTGGTCTCCTGGTCTCACCCCTACCCAGTATTTTTTTTTTCCTTTTTTTGAGACAGGGTCTCATTTTGTCGCCCTGGCTAGAGTGCAGTGGCGTTGTCATAGCTCACTGCAACCTCAAACTTCTGGGCTCAAGCAATCCTTCTGACTCAGCCTTCCAAGTAGCTGGAACTACAGGTGTGTACCACCATGCCTGGCTAATTTTTCTATTTTTTGTACAGAGTGGTCTTGAACTCCTGAGCTCAAGTGATCCTCTCCCGCCTCAGCCTCCCAAAGTGCGGCGATTACAGGCGTGAGCTATCGGCCCTGGCCCCCAGTATTCTTTATGTTATCATAATCTAGTACTGACTAAGGTACCTTGTGGATATTTATCTTTTATTGGTATAGTCAGATCAGGGCCAGCTAGCTTTCTGGGTCTGTGGTGTTTTCATCTCTATGCCACATGTCCTAGTACTTAAGGATGTTTCAAGGACCCCAGGGCTACTACAGATATGTAGATCTGGATAGAGTGGGCTCAGAGTAGTCATTTCAGTACAAAACTTAACTATTTCAAGAAGATCAGCTGCAGATACTGTAAAGTATCTTGATTTTTGACCTTTCCAGTCTTTACATTTAAGGATATTGATTCAGGGCCAGGCGTGGTGGCTTACACCTATAATCCCAGCACTTTGGGAGGTTGAGGGAGGAGGATCGCTTGAGGCCAGCCTGAGTGACAGTAAGACCCTGTCTCTACAAAAAATAAAATTAAAAAGGATCTTGATTCACTTAGAATATCTTCACATGAGATCAGTACCTTCATGCAGCACTTGTTCTTTTTTAAAATTATTTTTAAAAAATAAGGAATGCCTCACAAATTTGCATGCTATCCTTGTGCAAAGGCCACGCTAATCATCTCTATATTGTTCCAGTTTTAGTATATGTGCTGCCAAAGCAAGCACAGCACTTGTTCTGATAAATTTGAATCGCTGAGATTTGGTCTGACTCTCTTTGAATCACATCGTCGTAGCCAGGGCTCTAGAGTCTCTGGGTATGAACCCCTACTCAGTCTGGTTGCCCACTTGCTCTTGGGCTAGTCACAGGCAGAGATGTTTGATGCTGAAAAAGTCTTATATTATACCCACGTTCAGCTTAGACCTGGAGAAAATGTCCTTACTGGACACTGGGGGAGGGGGGTGGATACTAATTCCTTGTTCACATTAGAATGCTTCTCTGATTCATCTCACGAATATTTCATCTCCTGGGTTCAGGAATGGACTAGACCAGAGACCAGTATTAACCTTGTGGAGGCCCCACATGTTCCGTCATTGCCCATCTGCCTCACCCTTTGGTGAGGCAGACCATCAGGTGGCCAGACCATCAGGCCTGGTATGGCCTGGAATAGACATCAGTCCAAGGAAGTATAGTACCCCCAGGCCGTATCAGAAATTTTTGTATTCTTTGAAGGAACATTTTGATTAGTGTCAACTTTTGTAGTCCCATTCTTTTGGTTAGTGGTTAGCACTTCAGCTTGGTCAACAGCGGACCTAGTCTGTATAATATAGACCATGTCAGGGGCCTAGTACCCAGCTTGTGTTTCAGGCTTTACCCTTAGGATATGGCCTAAGTCCCCAAATAAAAGGCAAATAGCTTAGTGTTGAAGAATAGACCTCGAGTCAGGTGGACCTGGATTCAAATCCCTGTTCCCTCCATTTACTTTTTTTTTTTTTTTTGAGACAGAGTCTTACTTTGTTGCCCAGGCTAGACTGAGTGCCGTGGCATCAACCTAGCTCACAGCAACCTCAAGCTCCTGGGCTCAAGCAATCCTTCTGCCTCAGCCTCCCAAGTAGCTGAGACTACAGGCATGCGCCACCATGCCCGGCTAATTTTTTCTATATATTTTTAGTTGGCCAATTAATTTCTTTGTATTTTTTTTAGTAGAGACGGAGTCTCGCTCTTGGTCAGGCTGGTTTCGAACTCCTGACCTTGAGCTATCCACCTGCCTCGGCCTCCCAGAGTGCTAGGATTACAGGCGTGAGCCACCGCGCCCGGCCTCCATTTACTATTTGAGGGACTTTGAACATGCTACTTAACCTCTCTGAACTTGAGCTTCCTGATCTGTAAACTGGAGATAATAACACCTCACAGGGTGGTTGTGAGGATTCTGTGAAGCATCTAGCACAGGGCCCGGCATACAGCAAGTGTGCAGTAAATACTGGCCATCCTTACGGTTGGCGTTGGTACCATGAATCGGTTGCTGTTGTGCTGTTTGGACTGATGTTAGAACTCTTAGACTCTCGGTGCCAAGATGGTGCGCTGAAGATTCTGTGTGCTCTTTCAGACCAGGAGGAGGAGGAGGAAGAGGAAGGTGGAGTTGTGGATGTCAGCGCAGGACGCTTTGTCCGCTATCAGTTCACACCAGCATTTCTCCGCCTCCGGACGGTTGGGGCTACGTGAGTACCATTATTTCCTGAGGGGAGAACATTCTACTTATTCACAGTATTCTCTGTTGGGTTTTGGGTTGGCTTTGGAGGAGGGAGGAGGCAAAGTAGGGCTCACAGAGATTTATTTTGCAGGGTGGAGTTCACAGTGGGAGACAAACCTGTGTCAAACTTCCGGATGATCGAACGGCACTATTTCCGGGAACGCTTGCTGAAAAACTTTGACTTTGATTTTGGCTTCTGCATCCCCAGCAGCAGGAACACTTGTGAACATATCTATGAGTTTCCCCAGCTTTCTGAGGATGTCAGTATGTATGCCCTGCCTCTTACAGCTTTCTAGATCTGAGGGCTAGAAGGAAGGGACCTTGAAACCCATTTGGTCCAGTCACATGGCAGTGACGTGATGTGGATTTAGTCACTTGACCTCAGGCTTCTCATTTCCTATGGCTCCTGGCTCCCGTTTCAAACCCTGACTCTGCCTGTATGGGAGCAATGAAGGTTTCAGTAATACAGGCCATCCTTTTAGATGCCTGCTGTGGGAATGGCAGTGCCTGAGGGAGCTAGGAGGAGCCTGTGATGACCCCTGGAATTCCCATCAGATAAAGTGCCTCTCTTGTCCACTGTCAGTCATGGTTTTCCACTGTGTCCTAGCCATTGGCCCTTCACTTTTTCCTTAATCAGAGCTGGATGCAAAACTGCAGGCTAAATAGAATCAAGGCCTGAGGACCTCCTCTTTTGCATTCTCTGCAAAGCAGAGGGCCGACTGGATAAACTGTTAGGCTAGCAAGAACTAGGGAGCTCTTGTAGGTTTTGGAGCAGGAGTGAGAGGATGGAAGCACTGTCTTGGAAGAGTGGCCCTGTAGGTCTCTGGAGGTGGAACTGGGGGAGGCTCCAGAGGGAGAAGGCTGCCATGAAGCCTAGGTGAGGGAAGATAGGACCGAGTTAGAGGAAAAAGCAGGCTTAGTTTGTGACTTTGCTCTAGCTGTCTCGGGTTAGCGTTCTTGGCATCAAGGCATTTATGAGAACGTGAGTGGAATCCTGTATATAGTGGTGGGCTTTAGTTGCACTGTGGGGAAGGATCCACATACGCTGACTGGTTCTCTCAGAATCTCAGGTCCTTGAAGGTTGTCATTTTCTGAAATGCAGGTACTCTTTACTCATGTGGCAGTGCTGTTATCAGGTAAGAGGATTGCTGACATGAAGGGCAGGGTGTTTATGTCAGCATCTGATCCTGGCTTGAACGCTTCTCCCCAAGCTGGCAGGAATATGTAAATACTTGCAAGAAAAGATTATATATAGAGTTACAAGTTTTACCCAATAAAACCAGATCCGTTAAAAGAGTGTAGAGGTCGATAATTCTGGATATAAACCAAATAGCGTTGGCCTGGATGGGTTCAAACAACTTTAAAAAATCCGTTTCACCTTTTGAGAACTCTGGTGAACAAATAGCATTTCCTCCAGAGGACTCAAATGGCTTGTAATCATTAACTATAAACCGATCACAGGTAGTGACTATTAATTATCTTTACTCTCCAGTATGGTTAAAGAGGTCTGAGCAATTACCTGAATAAACAGTAGACTTCAGTGTAGATCCCAAGACAGGCAGACCTATTGCTGGATCATTTGGGAGTTAATACCCGAGCCGTCTCTGGAGAAGGCTGCTTGCCCTGTGTTCCCCATGCTCGTTGACAACTAGGATTCCTTTGGTTGCCTGTGGGATGTGGGCACAGAGAGGCACAGCTTTCTGAGCTGGGACTGGACTGTCTGGAGGTGAGGCACAGATGAGAGGTCAGGGCTTGCTTCGGTCAGAGCACTGAGGAAAGAGGCTGCTGTGGTCCATGTTGGTGGGAGGGTGTGAGAACCCAGGCTGGAGATGACTGAGGAGGCCTTGGCAGAGAGGTGGTTGCTTCTTTATGTTGAAGGGGAAATCACGTTCAGTTAGAGGACCTCTGTGGTCTCCCCAGCTGGCAAGGGCTGGCTCCCTCTGTTCCAATCTCATTATTCTGGTAGAGCATACTCATATTTTCTGGCAACGCTGGCTTATTTTGGGTTGAGGCATCAAGGCATAGGTAATGCCGCCAGACCGAGAGGTCCATTTTGTGGAGAGGCCTGTCTGACTCCCAGGGTCCTCAGCCAGTCTTCTTGGGGACAGACCAAGGTTTTGGCCTGCCTCCTGTCCTCATTTAGGAGGGATGTTAGGTTTTTTCCCCCACCTAGCCCATGTGGCAGACTCACAGGTAACTCCACTCTTTTTTCTTTCCCTGACTTGCAGTTCGTCTGATGATTGAAAATCCTTATGAGACCCGCTCTGACAGCTTCTACTTTGTTGACAACAAGCTGATAATGCACAACAAGGCTGATTATGCCTATAACGGGGGCCAATAACTGCCTCAGGGATAGGCAGGGGAGGTGCAGCCACAAGACCCTGACACACAGAGGCGACTGAAGCTGCAGTTTGTCAACACACATCTGGAACCTTGCCCCAGGAAGCCAAGGCTGAGGTGGCAGTTTCCTGTGCTCCATGGGAGGTGCCATGCAGTGCTGTGTTCTCTTCTGCAGTATTTTTCCTTCCCCTTCTTCCCCTGCCCCTTAGGTCGCAGAGGTACTATAGGAAAGTAAAAGATTAGGATAAGGCTCCTGGAATCCAGATAGAGAAGTTGATTTTCACGTAGTTCTAGCTGTTTACCGGTTGTGCTGCCAAGCCTCGGTCTCTCCAGGCATGGCGGTGCCTGGGTGAGAAGGCCGTGCTGGGCCTGCCTGCAGTTGCGCAGCGCTTCTCCAGGCCCCTGGCTGCTCTGGGACGCTGGAGGGTAGGCTTCTCCCAGCACTGCCTCCTCTCACTTGCGGTGTCACCATCAGCACAGTCTGCCCTCAGCCTCTGCTGGGTCTTAAACCAACTGGGAGGAACTTGCAAGGGGGTGGAGGGGACAGGGGGTGCCGAGGTTGAGGCCTCAAGGCACGGGCGATGCTGCCAAACTGAGAGGTCCGTTTTGTGGAGAGGCCTGCTGACCTGTCTGATGCCCAGGGTCCTTGGTCCGTCCTCCTGGGGACAGACCAAGGTTTCGGCCTGGCAGTGCCTTCCTGTTCTCACTCTGGAGGACAGATGAGCTTGCTCTGCTTCTCCTGGCTCCTAACTTTTGAGCATCTCGTGAAATAGAACTTGTCAATTTTGCTCATGGA
Source organism: Cheirogaleus medius (assembly GCA_008086735.1). NCBI lineage: Eukaryota > Metazoa > Chordata > Mammalia > Primates > Cheirogaleidae > Cheirogaleus > Cheirogaleus medius. The sequence goes on from VBSM01003044.1 coordinate 9,269,494, forward strand.
AAGCCAGTATCTCTTAAGGCCAGAGCAGGTCTCGTATTTTGTTTTTTCATTCCCAAGCTTCTTTGTAGGAGGTTTTATAAAATGTCAGTGGTGTTCCCAGCATATGTGATGTGCGGGTAGAGTTCTGATGTATTAATCAGGCTCCCAGGGCTAAGCTGGCTCATGTTGGGGAAAGTGTACTTATGAAC
>VBSM01003044.1:9281807-9311663 GCA_008086735.1 Cheirogaleus medius
AAAAAAAAAAAAAACCCCACAATATCTGCAAAGCGCAATACAGCAAAGCACAGTAAAGTGAGATATGCCTGTGTGTGCTTCCCCTCCACAAACGGCCCACACTCTCTGCATTACTCAGCTTTCTTTTCACTTTACATTTTCCCATACAGCACATCTGAACGACTCATCCTCTTTAATTTTTTTGAAATACTCAGTTGCATGGTCACCCCTCAGTGCTGTCAGTTTGCTCTGCCAATTCCACTCCCACCTGCTGCTGGAGGCTCCTGAGTCTCGTAGCTTCAACACCAGACCTTACCAGGTATCTAAGTTTTGCCAATCTCATGGGCAAAAAATACCAACTCATTTGTAGTTCCTGAGGGAGTGTGAGCATGTTTTCAAATGTTTGTTGTTTTTTCCCCATGTTGTTGTTTCATAGCTTATCAGTTTTTTCACATCTTTGACCCTTTTTTTCTTCTGAGATTCTTGTCTTTTTCTTGTTGGTTGGGAGAAGGTTCTTATAGTTTAGATGTTAATAATCCCTGGTGGTTTTGGACATTGCAGGCATTTTCTGGTCTAGGATCTCTTTGTTAATCTCACTCCAAAGAAACTCATCTACCATGCCTTTTTTTATTTTTATTTTTTGAGACAGAGTCTCGCTTTGTGGCATCATCATAGCTCACTGCAGCCTCAAACTCCTGGGCTCCAGGCATCCTCCTGCCTCAGCCTCCCGAGTAGCTGGGACTACAGTAGGCACGTGCCATGACACCTGGCTAATTTTTCTACTTTTGGTAGAGAAGTGTCTCGCTCTTGCTCAGGCTGGACTCAAACTCCTGAGCTCAAGTGATCCTCCCACCTGGGCCTCCCAGAGTGCCAGGATTACAGGCATGAGCCACCGCGCCCGGCCAGGAGATGCCTTTTATAAGGGTAGATTTTTAACTGCTTTTCAATTTGTTCTAGACTTCCTGGTCTATTCTGTTTTTTTTTTCCTGCCTTCTCAAGGATCAATTTTGTTTGTTGGCTTTTCTAGAAAACAGACCATTTACATAGATTTTAAATTTCATCAGCACAACTATTATAGGTTTTGATGTTTTCATTTTATATTAACGTACAAAAATGAAATAGTATTACAAGGCGTGTGGCAAGAACATCAGTCTCCTCACTCACCCTTCTCACTGCTCCAGAGTCTTAGAATTTATATGTTTGTGCTTTTAAAAATATATGTAAATTAATGTAGATATTTGTAATTCATGCTATTTATTCTGTGTCTTGATTTATGAATTTTGGATGCTGTGTGCTCACGTCCCAGTTATAAAGGATGACATTTTAGCACCCTTTCCCCGACGCTTCCTCCCACACCCCACCCTCCACATTCTGAACCTAGTTGTGTCACAGTTTTGGCTTACTCAGTATTCAGCGTTGACCTTATTATGACCATGTCCTGTGTCGCTATTGTCACATCGAGCCAAATAGTGGATTTCTTTCTTTCTTTACAATGTGTTTTTTTCCTGAAGTTAATAATTGCCTCATTTTTCTGTTTGTTTAGTTCTTTTTTTTGGTGGGGGGGACAGGGTCTTGCTCTGTCGCCCAGGCTGGAGTGCCGTGGCCTCACCACAGCTCACTGCACACTCAAATTCCTGAGCTCAAGCGATTGTCCTGCTTCAGCCTCCCGAGTAGCTGGTGTGTGCCACCATTCCCATCTAATTAATTTTTTTGTAGAGACGGGGTCTCACTGTGTTGCCCAGCCTGGTCTTGAACTCCTGGGCTCAGGCGATCGTCCTGCCTCAGCCTCCAAAGTAGCTGGGACTATAGGTGCATGCCACCATGCTTGGCAGATTTTTCTGTTTTTTTGTAGAGACAGGGTCTCACTCTTGCTCAGGCTGGTCTCGAACTCCTGGCCTCAAGGAATTCTCCCACCTTAGTCTCCCAAAGCGCCAGGATTATAGGTGTGAGCCACCATGACCAGAACCTTTGCCCATTTTGAGTTGAATTATTTGTTTTTTGCTTTTAGAAATTATTTATATATACTGGATTAACCCCTTATCAGATATATGATTTGAAAATATTTTCTCCCATTCAATAGGTTGTCTTTTTGCTTCTTTTGATAGTATCCTTTGATAAACAAAAGTTCTTTTGTTTTGGTGAAGTCCAGTTTATCTATTTTTTCTTTGTTGCCTGTGCTTTTGGTGTCATATCCATGAAGTTGTTGCCAATCCAATGTCATGAAGATTTTCTCCAATGTTTACTTTTAAGAGTACATGATTTTGGCTCTTCAGTTCAGGACTTTGACCCATCTTGAGTTAATTTTTATATACAGTGTTTGGTAAGGGTGCAACTTTGTTCTTTTGCACATGGATATCCGGTTTTCCTAGCTCCATTTGTTGAGAAGACTGTCTTTTTCCCCATTGAATGGTCTTGACACCTTTGTTGAAAATCAGTTGGCCATATATGTGAGGGTTTGTTTCTGGGCTTTCTGTTCTACTCCATTTGTTTAAGTGGCTGTCCTCATACCAGTATTATACTGTTCTACTTACTGTAGCTTTGTAGGAAATTTAGAAGTTGAAAAGTGTGACGAGTCCAACTGTGAGGAGTCCAGCTGTATTCTCTTTTTTCAAGATTGTTTTGGCTATTTGGGGACCTATGCAATTCCATAAGAATTTTAGGATCAGCTTTTTTCATTTCTGCAAAAGAGGCTATTAAAATTTTGGTAGGGATTGTATTGGATCTGTGGTTCACTTTGGGTAGTGTTGGTAGCTTACAATGTTAAGTCTTCCTATCCGTGAATATGGGCGTCTTTCCATTTATTTATGTCATCTTTAACTTTTTTCAGTAATGTTTGTAGTTTTCAGTGTACAAGTCTTTCACCTCCTTGGTTAATAGTTCATAGGTATTTTATTCTTTTTAGTGCTATTGTGAATGGAAGTACTTTCCTAATTTCCATTTCAGAGTGTTCATTACTGGTGTACAGAAATACAACCGATTGATAAGAAGAACCAGTTGAAAAGAAAAAGAAAAAAAAAGAAATAAAACTGCTTTTTATGTATTGATCTTATACCCTGCAACTTTGCTGAATTTATTAGCTCTAGTAGTTTTCTTTGGGACTTTTGCTATATAGGATCATGTAATCTGGGAATAGGAATAGTTTTACCTGTCCCTTTACAACTTGGATGCCTTGTATTTCTTTTACTTGTCTAGTAGCTCTGGCTAGAACTTCCAGTACAACGTCAAGGAGCAGCAGTGAAAGCAGGCATCCTTGTCTTGTTCCTGATCTTAAGGCTTTTAGGCTTCAGTCATTGAGCATGTTAGCTGTGGGTTTTTCATAAATACTATTTATTATGTTGATTAATTTTCTCCCTATTCCTAGTTTTCTGACAGTTTTTATTATGAAAGCCTTTTGGATTTTGTCAAATGTCTTGTTTTATATCAATTGAGATGACTGTGGGGTTTTTTTTCCATTCTATTAATGTGATTACAGTGATTGATTTCCTTATGTTGCACCATTACACTCCTGGGATGAATCTTACTTGGTCATGATGAATAATTGTTTTTATGTACTGTTTGATTTGTTAATATTTTATTGAGGACTTTAGTCTGTATTTTTCTGTTTTTGTGATGTCTTTATCTGGCTTTGGTGTCAGAGTAATGCTAACCTCATATAATAGAATGAGATAGGAATTGTTCCTCCTCTTTAATTTTTGGAAGAGTTTGAGAAGGACTGGTGTTAATTTTTCTTTTCTTTTTTTTTTTTTTGAGACAGAGTCTCATTCTGTTGCCTGGGCTAGAGTGCCATGGTGTCAGCCTAGCTCACAGCAACCTCCAACTCCTGGGCTCAAGCGATCCTCCTGCCTCAGCCTCCCGAGTAGCTGGGACTACATGCATGTGCCACCATGCCTGGCTAATTTTATATATATATATATATATATATATATATAAAATTTTTTTTTTTAGTTGTCCAGCTAATTTCTTTCTATTAGAATTCACCAGTGAAGCCATCTGGTCCAGGACTTATCTTGGTTGGAAGGTTTTTGATTACACATTCAATCCCTTTAACGTGTTATAGGTCTGTTGAGGTTTTCTATTTCCTCTTGAATCAGTTTAGGTAATTTGTGTGTTTCAAGGAATTTGTCCATTTCCTCTAGGTTATCTAGTTTGTTGGCATGTAGTTATTCACAGTATTCTCTTGCAACAGTTTGTTTCTATAAGGTCATTATTAATGTCCCCACTTTCATGTCTGATTATAGTTGTCTTCTCTCTTGAATCAGTTTTTGTTGGTTTCATTGATTTTTTTTTCCCATTTTTCTATTTTTCTGTTACCTCTTCTCTAATCTTTATTATTTCCTTCCTTCTGCTAGCTTTGGGTTTATCTTGCTCTTCTTTTTCTAGTTCTTTTGAGGTATAAAGTTAGCTTACTGATTCGAGATCTTCATTTTTTAGGATTCCTTAGAATTCTAGGTTGACCATTTTGTTTCTTTCAGTACTTTAGAGATGTTGCTTGCCTGTCTCCTGGCTTATACTATTTCTACAGGAAGTCTGTTGTCATTTTCACATTGGTTCTGTATAATTTGGAGAGGTTCCTTCCACCAGTTGTTCATCTATTTCATCAGATGGTACCTTGGCCCTGATTTCCTCACTCTGTCCTGGAGGACTGAGAATGTTCCAAATGCTTTGTTGGAATCTCCTCTTACCCACCCTCTCTCTAGTCTGGCTACTGTCCTCTCCTCTCCGAGGGACTTCAGCCAAGTGGCATAGAATCACTCTGCTCTTTATTTTAACACCGGCTGGGGGTTTGGCCCATTGAGTCTTTTGTTTCAAGAGTGTTTAAGAAAAACCTCAAGATTTAGGAACAATGAACACAGGCCCACAGAAAGGCAGCTTCACAGTGTGGTGAACTTTTCTCTCAAAACAAGCAGCTGGGATTTAAATTACGCTAAAGTAGAAGAGGGCGTATGTAGCATTTAGTATGGAGAGAAATCTTAAGTATAGGAAAATAAGAGCGTCCACATTGGCTTGTTTGCAGACTCAGGTAGAGGCTGATACTCTTGGCCTTAAGCGGCGCGGACGTGCAGGACCCCTGGCAGAACCCGTCGCGCCGGAGTTACTGAGGCCAGGTGTGAGCACGCCGCCCCGCCAGTGTGGGACGCGACACAAATGACGCCCGAGATAAGCTGTTAGGACCGGCTCACAGCAGGCCCTGACGGGCTCTGGGAGGCCACTCCTCAAGCCAGGCTGGGCTGAGACCCCCAGACTGCTGTTCCCCACAGGGGCTGTGGCAGCAGGGGCCACCTAGACAGCCCAGGACACGCTTTCATGAGAAACCTGCACAAGGGCTCACCCACCGTCCCGAGCACGGAGCTCTGCGCCAGACGGCAAGACCCGCGCTGGCCCAGGCCCGTGGTCAGGACACCACCATCTACTCAGCCTGGAAAGCAGGACTTCCCGTCTGGCAGCACGTTCTGGGAGTTCTTCCCATCACTCTGTCCAGGCCACCCCCATAGCCCCCTGGCTGCGGGGCGTCCAGTGATAGGGGCCCCGAGGGAAGGGGGGTGGGAGTGCGCCAGTGGCCGTGCGCTGGGGCCCTGTGGAGTCCCCTGCAGCCCTGGTCCCACCTGCTGGCGGCCTCGGGAGGACAGCGCCTCCTCCCACCGCCATCAGACTGACAAGGCATGCTCCATCCCTGCACCAGCAAGTGCTCAACCGCCTGCTCTCAAATCGGGTTTCTGCCTCCCCTGGGAAGGCGCCACAGGGTGTGTCACTGTGTACCTGGGATAAAAGTCCCAATCAAGGCATGACACCAACTTACAATGTGGGGAGGTTCACTGCCTCCAATGGCAAAGGCTCAAGTCCAATAGCTAGCAGTGCCCGTGCCGGCTACGCCCCGGATCCCGGGGGGCAGAGCGGAATGTCGCACTCGAAGGCTGCCAGGTAGTCTGCCCGGGGCAAGTGTCTTAGGCGAGGCCGAGCAGCTGGCACGCAGACTGCCGGGGCTGGAATGCTGGCAAGCGGCCCTCTCGCTGCCCCCTCTGCATCTTTGTCTTCTGGACACCCACGTCCTGCCTGTCATTCCTCACGGGCGAAGGCCTGCCGCCCACTGCTTGGCAGACTGACCCCCTCCCCGTCTCCCAGTGTTGTTTTCTCTGCCTATCTGGCTCCCGTTCTCTGTCATCTTTGGATCTATTAGTAAGGAGCCCAGGACTCCGTGGGGGCAGGAGAAAGCTCCCAGGTCACCCATTTCAGGGCCTCTGATAGCCCACAAATTGGTGGCAAGTTTTACAGGTTCTACTCAACTAGGGAACAGACTTCTTGGAACGTAATGAGAAATTGACTAGGCAGGATCCAAACGAAAAGAACCGTAAATGAAATTGAATCTGCCATATGAATTCTGTTTTTTGAGACAGGGTCTTGCTGTGTCGCCCCAGCTACAGTGCAGTGGTGTCGTCATAGCTCACTGCAACCTCAAGGGATCCTCCCGCCTCGGCCTCCCCGAGTGCTGGGATTACAGATGTGAGCCACCACGCCCGGCCCATAGGAACTGTTAACAGCTCAGATATCTAAGAGCTCTACAGCACACGGAAGTGACCGTCAGTCAGTGCTGCACACAGAATTCTCACAGCCTCCATGCAGGGCATTTAGATCAGGTGCCGCAGGAGACGTTCGCTGCTTTCGGTTGTCGTGCAGACCTTTGGTTAAATGCCCCTGCGCTGGCGGGAGCACTGGGCTTCTGCACCGACCTGTTCTCGGCCTTCCCTCAGTAGGTGCAGCCAGTCCTGCGACAGGATCCTCAGCCTGGGCCTTTGCTGTTTATAATGCAGGGCTCAGCATGGTGGGCGGAAAGCTTGGCTTTCACTCGTCAGCTCAGTGTGGTGTCGCAGTGACTGTGTGCATGGGGATCCCGCGTGCAGGGGTAGGGACCGGAGGCTCGTTCTATTCGCGTTAGTGCCCAGTGCCTCGAGCTGAAGCACTGAGACGCGACTGAACTGCTGCTAACGGGACAGGTAGGGGCTTTGGATTCCAAGGGAAGGGTTGAGGAGGAAACAAATGGCTGAAGTAGTCAAAAGAAGTGGAAAAGTACTTTTCTGGGTCAGGTTCTGCACTGGAGATAGTTGGAATCTGAACGTGCAGAAATGTGAGTTGCGGTTTGCAGCCAGAAGCAGCCTATCCATTGCACGGGAATAGGAATAACTTCTAGATTAAGAAAAGTCTCACCTGGCTTATCCCTTCTAGAAGAGGGAAGAGGCTTGAGTTCCATTATTAGATTCGCGGCACTTCAGTACAAACTCTGGCAGCCAAGCTGACTGACGCCTGTGTTCGGAGCCATTGGTCTTGAAGTGATTTCACTGTTGGAAACTGCCAGAGAGATGTGACTTGGCGAGGTGGGGGAGGCCGTCCCGGCCAGTGTGCACTGGGGGAGCGGAAGTGGGCTGGGAAGGTGCACTTCTGAGCCTGCCCTGTCGCGTGCGCTTCTGAACGGGGGTAGCACGGCTGCCGTCCTTGAGGAGGGCACTTCACATACGTACGAGACTGCTGCGTTCCCACGCCGACATCACGTCAGGCTTTACGGACAGAAATGTCCACATGCGACACTGATCTGGCGAGCGGTGATGGGAGCGCTGCGATGCAGACACGGCAGATTCTATTTTTAACACTTTATTGGCAAAAACAGAACTCCCTTTCCCTCCACCCTTACAGAGAGAGAACGAGTCCTTCTGTTTGTTTCTCGTTTTTGGGGGGTAACATAACTTACCTGTTCACCCGAGACCTGTGGGCCTGCTGTACAGTTGTCTGCCAGTAGCCCGCCCCCAAGCCCCCATGGTCTGAGCCGCTCCTACACTGGGAACGGTGCCACTGTCGTGCTCAGAGAAGGCATGCACTGTCATGATAGTGATGGAACATGCTAGGCTTTGGATAAACTTTGCTGTCATGTCTTCATTAGCTCAAATTAGAAAAAAGAAAGTTATTACTATGAATAAGTGAGAGTTCCAACATGCAGTCTCTTTGGAAGGAAAAAGAACCTCAGACTCGGGAAGGAGTCCATGCTGAAACTTTACAAACATGCCATGCCTGACGCAGATGGCTTCCTAGATAGAAAAGACCCAAACCCGCAGTATTTGAGAAAGCAAAGAACGAGGAGAGGACCTAAGTATACTGGGTGTGTGTGGGCCTGCAAGGAGAAACTTAACTGTAGCTGCCCCCATGCCCAAATCAAAAGAGCATGACTTCCAGAACTGGGGGATTCTAGCGTATCTACTGTGGTTAATTGAAAATAACAAAAATATTTGCGGTTTTTCTGCCAAAGTTTTAAGGGCTCTGGAGACCAGCGACTGGAATCTAAACAGTCACGAGTCCTATGTGGGTACTTCCCCTCAAACCCGCACAGAAGTGAGAATGACAAAAAAATTACATTCCTTCTGTCTGGAATTTAATTTTTTCATGAAAACAGAGATAGCTAGAAAAATTAAAATGACCGGTTGCCAGGATAATATCATTTCTACCCATTATTGCCACCTGCCCTTAATCCGAGTCCCTCTCCCACCCCCACCCTGTTTAATTAGCCATTGCATCCGCGAGGGCTGAGGAGGAGCGAGCACATGACTGTACTTTAGTCTTCAGCAAATCCAGCAGCAGTTTTGAGCTCTGTGGACAAGAGAAAGTTTCCATTCTTTCACATCTCTGTGACTGAACCAGAGCTGCAGGTGACCAAGTCTGGAGACAGACAGGGTCTTCCCATTGGTCCTCAGGAACAGATGGCACAGACAGCCACAGAAGAGGTGATGTGACAAAGGCTACAAAGGGGTCATTTATTAAAAATGAAACCCCAAACCCTCAGCAGGATCTGAAGACAAGGACAGAAGAGTCCGCCACCTTGATGGCTTCAGCCTCTATTGACAGCACAATGTGGACCCCCGGAGGCTCTGCCCACAGTGACTTCAACCACACCGGTTCATTACACAGGTCAAGACAGGCAGTGACCCCAAGGAAGAAACCAGGACACGGGGACCCTTGTCCAACCTCTGCACTCAGGTGTCCTCAGCCGACTCCGGGCTCTGCCTGTCTCCGGACAGCGCGCCATGTCTTACCAGGCTGGGGCTGCTGAAAGGGAAAGACACTCTACTTGCCACCAGCAGAGACCACAGCGCGGGGCCAGACCCTAACCCCACAGAGCAGCCTGTTCTTTGCCCAGTTCCTGGAATTTAGGGCCCAGCTCAGAGGGACATTTGTCCCCAACACCCAATTGTCACCACAGGTAAACCAAGACTATAATCACAACAGCAAGGACAGGATTGTGTTGCTTTTTTCTTTTCTTTTTTTTTCCTTAAAGGAGTGAGGGCATGGAAAATACAGCACACCAATGAAACAAAATGTCAAAAAAAAAATACAAAAAAATAGAAAATAGAAAAATGTATTTACAAGGAGTACATTACTATGATCAGAAAGCACAAAGACACCTGCTGCTATAATACATGCATCGGTTCGAGAAGAAACTGCTAAAAACCCTGCAAGGGAGAAGGCTGTGAAAAGAAAAAAAGGGCCAAAAGGTTTTCACTTTTCATCCCTAATTTGCTACACTGGTCAAAACCAAGGAAGGCTCCTGCAGCCCGCGAGGCTATCGGCACAGACGCTATACTGCTTCACGGCTGCAGGGTCGGTTGTGAGGGGAAGGCAGCAGCTTATCCATATACAAGGAAGCCACAGTAACTGCTTGACATGCTCAAAACGACAGCAAGCCCCTGTCTGCTACACAGCGTGATCTTAGCGGGTTTTATTTGTTTATTCATAGATATCTATGTGTGCGTGTGTGTACATATGTACGTATGTATAAAAACCGTGCCCTTGTTCACTGCCAACACAACATTGGGGTGGACATGAACTCATTACAACAAATTTTGATGTGGATGTTGTAAGAAGTCACTCAATGTCTGTGGATTTAATAAGTCACTTCACACCACAGAAAATATTTAATAAATCCAAAAAAAGGAAAGAATATAACGACAGAAGAGCTTCTGTCCCAGTTCTCTGAAACTGAGTCCCCCACAGGAAACTGGTCCCAAAGTTCTCGAGGGGTCACTGAAGAAACTTCGGTTTGCTAATTTTTTTTAGATCCTTTTAGTGTTCAAAAGTTCTAGAACGACTCCTTGCTATTTTCAAACAGTCAAATCTCCATCTCCCCGCAAGGTGACAGTCTGGTGCAGATAGTCTGGGGAAGATCCGTAAAAATCGGGAAGGAAGGAGCGCTGGGGAGAGCTGTCCCTTCTGGAAGAGGCTCCACGTCTACAGCCGCGGGCAGAGACGGACGCGGACAGGGCTCCGGCACCTCTCCTGGAAACAAGCTCCCTTTAAACGCAAAATCCAGTCACACGGCAGTTCCTTAAACAGGTACGTCTCTGAGTACCAGGCCAGCTCTAAGAGGAAACAAAACCACGAGTTGAGAGGAAGGACTGTGACGGCCACTCTGGTCACGTTCTGTGTGATCCATCATACTTCCAGGAAGCGGGAGCTGCTGGACTTGGAGTGGAACGGCTCAGACCACATCCGCCGGAGGTCACCCTGGGAAAGGAGGGACTTCGCTAAGTTACAGATTTAAACACGAGGTGCACACAGCTACCAGTCTGTCCTGATTCTTGATCTCAGACCACAGTGCTGCTGTGGGGGGATCAGAGCATTCAAACGTCACTCACCAAAAAGGAACCCACCAGTTTTAGGAGGACTCCTTAGAAGAGAAGCTCGTGGGCCCTCGAGCAAGGAAGGGCTTTTACTAACCCTATCCTGAGTAAGTTCTATCCTTGTGAGCCAGACGATGTGGGCAAGTAAATTAAGCTCTGTGTCTGGGGATGATAAAACAAATCTGGCAAGTAAGACAGTGGTCTCTCCAAACCTCATTTTTACCAGATGCAGTCTCGTCTCAGTACTAGCCAGTCTGTCTTCATCATTTCCTAACTTAAAGTGTTAAAAAAGCTGTGAGGTGGCAGGAAGGCACGGCCTTTGGCAGTCTCTTGCGGTTAATTACTCCACGACCAGGTGGCGCAGTGGCCTAGCTCATTAGCATCTCCCGCCAGCGGCTGCAAGGACCTGAAGAGCCTGCTAATGCAGGTCAGCCCACGCACCCATGACAAGGTCAAGAGCTCACTCGGGGCTGAAGCAGAACCGCCTCGAGCAAGGAGAAAGGAGAGTTGCACACCCAAACGTCTGTTGCGGCTTCTCACCTTTCCCCCCCTTTTTTCTCTCACCTTTAAATAGGCCATTGTGAGGAGTGGCAACAAGGTAAATGGCACCAAATAGAGAAGGGCAGGCTGGGCGGCCCGGTGGATGCGCGAGGCCACGGTAGCGGTGAGCAGACCTGTGAGGAGAGAGGCATTCGTGAGAGGGGACACGGAAGTCCTGGCACCTGGCTGCCGTTTGGCAAAGTCCTGAGATTGCACAGATCTAATGTGACGTGTTCCATCCTGTGGCTAGGGTGTGAAATGCCCAGCTCGAGCAGTTAAATGTGAACAGCGCAGCTTTCAAAGCCAAGCTCCAAGGCCCCGTGACTGGCCCAAGGCTGGGCTCAAACCCTCCCTTCATCCCAGGGAGAATCATAAGTCAGAGGTGACAGAAATGTTAGTACTAATGAAAGTAAATATCTGTTGAACAAAGGAGGAAATAAACACGATATTCATTCATTAAACTCAGCAGAAGATTTCAGTGGAGACTAATCACTGCATTATGCGGTATGTCCTTGGCTTTGAGCACTGACCATGCTTTTCCTACAATGTCCTTCAGACATCCTGCTGGACAGGGAACTGGGCTGTCCAGTACGGACAGCATCTGTCATCTTGTGGGCCGGGTGGTTTCTTTCTGGTTGTCTAGCACAACCACCACAGTTAGTGCTCTCCTTCCAACACCTGCAGCTAGAAGACCTGATTTAACTCCAAGGGCTGGGACCGCCAGAGAGGATCGCCTGCAGTCTCTCTGGTTCTTTCTTACCTACAAAGTACCCGATGAGGGTGCAGTGAAAGTAGGAGACCTTCTGCATGCGCCCGGAGATGTTGGCGGGTCCAGAGGCGCCACAGGAGTCTCCGCTGGCTTGTTTTTTGTAGTTGTCATAGCGAAGGACAAAGCACAGCAGGAGACCAGGCATGACAATGTCTCCAATGCCCAACATGGAGAAGTGACTGCCGGTGGAGCTGGAACGCAGTTTCAGAGGTTAGCGATGGCACACTCTACAATCCAGTTTCCACTCCTCCTGTGCCAAGTCTGCCAGCTTTTTAAGAAGTCAGAGTGCTTATCTGAATGCTAGACTGGAATCCCTACTGGTTGAACCGACACTAGCTTTTAAGAGTTTGGAGATTAAAAGCCATGAGTACTGGCAGCAGAGGTCTCCAGTGTGGCCCCTCCGTGTTTCAGGAGAGCACCCTGGAAGCGACCGCTTAAGTGTGCCTCCCTTACAAACGTCGGGCATTTCGCTATCGTGACGCGTTCCCTGGTGAGACCTCAAATGAGCGCCTGACCACCACCAGACACGGAAGATTAAATCAGCACATTAATTTTGCCAAGATTATAGTACCAGGAGCTGTATAATTTTACCATTAGAACATATTTTAACAAATGTCTTAGAAATAAAAAAGCAGCAGATTGTCCTGTTAATTCCCTCCAGCCAACTTTAAAAAGTGGAAAATCATTTGGAAACAATGGTAAAAAGCAGCACCTGGATCACTTAGCAAGAAATTTTGGAAAATTAATATTCTAGTCCTCATTTCCTGTGTACAAGGCAACCCTCTCCAGTTTAGGACTAGAATGTTGATGACACAAGACACGCTGACCAAAGTAGGGAACAGATGGGCACAGGACGGCAGTGTGAGCACGGGCACAGGATGAGGTCCGGCCCGCCAGTCCTACCTCGGGAAGACCAGTTTTCCAGGCAGAGACAGGCGAGGAACATCACGCCCAACATTGGGCCCCAGGTGGAGCTTCCGGGAGAGAACATCCAGGGGATTGTCAGCCGGCTGTGTGGCCACCTTCACCATGACGTTGCTGTTGAAGATGTAGGCTGAGAAAAATACCTGCCAAGTTGAAGAGAGGGCTTTAACACAGGGGCTGGAAGCAACCAGTTTCAGCATCAGCCCTCTTTGTTCCCAAGAGCAAAGTCTCAGAATGCAGTGGTGTCGGTGCTTGCTTTTTCAGCATGCTTTAAGCAGAAAGAACATCTCTGTTGTTCCTGTGGACATGCAGACGTCTGAATTCTCTCTATACCCAAAGGGCACTCCCCTACCGTGGAACTGGCTGTGTTCCCATGGCAGGGAACCTGCCTGCCTGCTACCTCTTCCACCCTCGGACTCACACACACACTACCCACTGTATCACATCTCAACAAACAAAAGGCTCAGACAGGGTCTCACTATGCTGTTGCCCAGGCTGGAAAGAAGTGGCTATCTGCAGGTGCGATCATGGTGCACCGCAGCCTCGAACTCCTGGGCTCAAGTGATCCTCCCAAGAACCTGTGCACCCTTTAACATGTACAGTTCAAGACTGGAGGGGGTGACTGGTGGTCATGCAAGCCCAACTCTGGATACTTACAGTGAACAGTTCTTAGGAGTGAATGCTTCAATTCAACACAAGGAGAGCAGGGGCTTCTAGGGAACTTACCCAGAAGACATCATAGATTAGAAGCCCTGAGAGAAGCAGGCAGGAGACCTTGAGGCTTGGCAGGCGGACAAAGGCGATCATGGCGACACACAGACCCATGGCAAGCGCTGGAGGGAGACAGCAGAGAGCAGTCAGCACGTGGAGTGCAGGCCCATCCTGTCTCCACCAGCTACTCAGCTTCTCAGCCTAACAGAGCTTGCAATCCCCTCAACATTCAGGCAGTCCCAAGCTCTAGCTTTAAGACACTTATACCCCACGGGTGCAAAGTGCCCACTTCAGCCCATTTAGACCTATTGGTTTGTGGGGTGATTCCTTTTCTCAGGCTATGTATAGCGCTCAACTGTTGGGACACCCAGGAGACGCTCTGTTCTGGACCAGGCCGAGGCCTCCTGGCTCTTGTGTCCTGCCTTCCCCAAGTGGATGCAACGTCCCTGCTCTTCAAAGGGTTAACTCACACCCTAGATTACATCCGCTTTCATTACGCAGATACATCGTCCCAGCAGTTCATCCTTTAACCGCATTGTAGGAAACTGGAGAGCACAGTCAAGCAAAATTTTTAAAAATTATATTTCCACTCTCCGGAGATTACCACCGTTAAACATCTTCCCAGCATTTTTTACGTAGGTATATATATTTTTAATCTAATGAGATCACACAATCTATTTTTTTAAGCCAACAATCTCCAGTTTAATTTCAATGAATTTTCATCTCATTTAGTTACATTTCTCTAATAGACTCTCAAATGTCTTCTACAGATGGGTTGCATAAGCCAGAGTGCAATCCAGGACCTGTGTACATCTTTTAAATCTTTTCCAGTCTGGCACAGTCCTTTTTTAATGACTCGTTGAGACTGGAGTCATTTGTCCTACAGAATGTAAAACCTTCTTGATTTTTCTGGTGTTTCCCTACTGTGTCTGGCTTTTCCCTCTATGGACATCATTATCTGAACCAGGCGTCCTCTCTCACAGGTACAGTTCAAGACTACAGGGTGTGGCTGGAAAGCTTCTAGGGAACGTAGGGTCTTGAATTCTTGGCCTCAAGCAACCCTCCCGCCTTGGCCTCCCAAGGTGCTGGGATTATAGGTGTGAGCCACCATGCCTGGCCCCTGCAATTATATTTAACACATTAGCTGCCATATGAGTTGTATTTAACTCATGCTAGTTTTGAGCCCAGGGCCTCGTGATGCATATGTGACTCACACGTCTCTTTACCTTTCTCACCATACCTATGGGCACATAAAACAGAAAATAACAAATTTGTCATTAGATTAGAAAGGATCATTTTGTTGTCGAAGTTTTTATTCTATTTTTGTAATAAAACACATGGCCCCATGGGAAAATTTTTTTTCCTAGTGTGGCATAGCAGTCAATGTGTTAAAATTGTACTTCTTCCCTATCCTTGTCTTATTTTTTTCTCTTACACCCCTCAACATCTGACACACTAGATAACCTTTTTTTCCCCCCAATTTTCCCCTCAACTCCATGGAAGCTCCTTGAGGGCATGGCTCACTGCCATGTCCCTGGAGTCTAGACCTCTCGAGCCTTCTAGCTCTCCCCTGTTCTTCTGCAAACACAGGTCTGATTAGACCACAGAGCTGCTGACAAATTTTCCATGGGCTCTTACAGTGGGACGAATGTCCAGCTCCCTGGCCAGGCCACCTACACAGGAGGGCGCTCTCCACACGCACGTCCTGCTGCCTGTTCTCTAGCCCCTCAAACATGATCCCACCTGTGAACACATCCTGTGTTCTTTCGTGCTCCACACAGAAAACCCTGCCCCTGGCTGCTTCATCTGGGAAATTGATCCTCATTCTTCCAGTGCTAGATAAGAAAGCTTCCTCAGGGTCTGTCCTGACCTAACCAGAGTCAGCTGTTTCTTCCATGTGATGCCACAGAACTCTGAACACCTCTCAACTCATTCATCCATTGTATGACAGTGTGATTATCTACACACAAGTGAGTTTGTTCCCTACGCTAGCTGACTATGCTTTCCTGGCAAACAGAATCCATGTCTTTCTGTGGGTCCCTAGCACTTAATAGAGTAGACTTTTAATAAATACTTGCTAAATGAATATTACGATCTATTAACTTCAGATTATCTAAGGGAAGTATAAAATGCTTTACTATCAGATATATATCATTTTAATAGAATTGGTAGTAAATTGCCAATATATGTAAAAAAAGTAGATAAATATAGCAGTTTGGCAGACGCTGGACACATCAGCTCAACTAATATTCCATGAGTTCCGACTGTGTATATGGCGTTGCATAAACGTTTCTATCCCTATAACAGAGAGGGGTTGGAAAGACGGTAATAAAACTAGGAAGAACAAAATATATGTATCATCATTCTTATCAAGCATTCGCTGAGCTCCATGGGGTGTAATACAGTGTGAATTTTGTAGAGATGTGGTCGAGACCTAATTCCTGACTTTATGATATAGGATGCTCATTACACTAGGGTCTCCTTTAGTTTTTGAAATAATTTACAGAAACAGAACTGAACTGGTGAACTGTATAAAAATGCAAGTCATTTGAAATAAGCCTAATGACCTGTGTGTTACCTGGACAGGCTCTGCAAAGCTCGGAGAACGCAGAGCTGCAAAGCGATGACCGAAGCGTGACGTTTTGGGTATTGAGAGAAGCGCGAGAGCCCGTGTTCTCAGCAAATCACGCCCATTTTGTAAAGGACAGATCTCCCACTACCATCATCTTTAGGAGACAAATGTTTGGCTATGTTGTGAATCAGTAAACAGAACAGGGATAAGCTCAGCTGGCTGGAGGAACAGCAGTGGCCTGTGGGTGGGAAGCCCACGGGGCAGAGGCTGGGAACTGATGGCCACGCAACAGGTGGAACTTGTGTTTGTGTATAAATACTGGCTGGGGTGATCTGTTCACTGGCTTACAAGTGAACACGTGGAATGCAAAGCATCAGGGGAACAAAGGAAGTCATAAAAAGCCTGTGATGAATGGTCAAGAAAGAGACAGGAGAGTGTGGGAAGTGATCGTCAGTCCCATTGCATCTCAGCAATGACCAAAATAGGAGCGGGGAAACTGAACAGAGAAGCAAAACAGCACCTTGGGTCAGGAATGACACGCCTCTGTTACACATGCAGAAGACTTGTCCCTTCCTCAACTTTTCCATTACATCTACCATAGAATCACTTCATCCCAAACTTGCAGGAGCCTTTAAAGGTCGTATGGTCTAAGCATACGACCTGCTGCTTGTCATTCATCTTATGCTAATCCTATCCTACCTGGGTCTAAGCTGAACAGGGAAAAGACAGAACTGCTCAGTGACAGGATTTTCTATGACTCCAGACAATGTCATCCTATCCTAACCTTCCAAACCAGAAACTCGGGGTTCATTTTCAATGTATCAGAGTCTTTCATCACGTACACACAATGTGCAGCCACCTCGGGCTGTTACCTGTACTGTGACAGCAGACCTTGGTCGTGCCTCCTCTCACTTCCTACTTCCGTGTGTGTTCTCCCCCCACCCCTTCTTTCCCATTTACTCGTCACTGCCGTTGTCAAACATTATCTGTTCATATCATTTTCTGCCTTAAGGTCACCAGGTTCCCGTCTCTGTGACGGAACAAGGTTAATTATAAAGTTGTACAACGGCAGGGGGCACAACTCGCGCAGAATGGAGCTGTGCGACGCGGGCTCTGCCTCACAGCCCATCTTCCCTGGTCCCTGTTCCTCAGCTGTCCCTTCTCTCCGTCCACACGAAGTCGAGCAACCCTCTTTCCAATCTTATCTAAGTCTCCCCACTGTATCCTAAGTTCTGTGTATGAAGAGGCAGAATGCATCCCTTTTGACGATCTCAGAGAAGGTTCTTATTAATAATATAAGTATGCTGAATGAATATCACTCCTACCCCACTGAATATTGCCACAAGCTATGTCATATCCCCAAAATGCACTCTCCATTATTCATCTGGTTTGCCTTTCTTTCTTCATAAAATCTTACCCCATCTTTAGGGCTTTTCCAGGCCAAAGTGAAGATTAGTGCTCTCTCCTCCTTTGCTGCTTGAGAAACTCCCAAGACTTCCCCATAGCTTTACCAACTTTTGGCTAAATGTAAATTAACCAAAAGTGTTAGGGAACTAAATTATTAATCCTAGCCACTTAGCTATAGCTATTTTCAATTTGTTACTGATATCTCTGTATCACCTTATCTTCCACAACCAGGGACAGGGACAAAGACGACACCAAACTGAGCTAAAATGTTCTCTACGCTAGGATTATATAACCTGTAAGGTTTCTAAGCAGTGCTCACATTCTAAGAGCTGTAGATATCTATGCTTTAGGTGGACCAAGCTCCAGAGTGTAGCATTTTAAAACAAAAAATAAATCGCTAGATTCTGGCGCTAAACATTTTCTAATCACAGGTTAGTAGCAACTGCTATAAAATAGGGGTAGGGGCTGGACTGGACATCTGTCAAAACTGCTAGTCCCTAAACCTAGAAAGGGCATACAGACTGTGAACCTGTTCCCCGAGCCTTGAACAGTGGGTGTGTGTGCTCAGATTCATCAGCTTTTGGCTAACATACCACCACCTACTGGTCAAATTCTTTCAAGCCTTCTCAAATTTGAAAGGGTGATTTGCCAAATGAAATTGAGTTAGAGTAGATACGACAGCTCTAGATTTCAGTTCAAGAAAACTCTGAAGTTTTCACTCTAAATTAGCTTCAAAGAACAGGCTTTAATTAAGAAACACTCATTTAAAAAACCCTACCACCAAATATCATTGCCTACAAGATGATTTCTGATTCTGCAAAGAAGTCTGGAAAGATAATTTCCATGCCAGAGAGCAACACAGTCTATGCCTAGAAAGCTACATTACCGTGATAGCAGAAAACAGGTCAAACACATCAAACACTTGTCTGAGAAACAATTAGAAAGCTCAACAAGGCTCTTTCTCTCAGTTTTGAGGAAAAATTCTCTCCTTGGTCACAAGGGCAGTTTAAGCAGTGCAAACTGGTAGGAGAGATCCTTGGATGAGTAAATATTGGGAAATTGCAATAATGATAGAAAATACCATAAAAGTCTACTCTAGTTAGGGCCAATTAGGATTTATGGGAGCCTCACTGAACACTCAGCCAAAAATTTCAACTACTTAGTGAATTTCACAATGGAAATGTACTTCTGTTTTTGAGATAGGGTCTTGCTCTGGTGCCCATACTAGAGTACAGTGCTGTCATCATCATAGCTCACTGCAGCCTTGAACTCCTGGGTTCAAGAGATCCTCTTGCCTCAACCTCTCAAGTAGCTGAGATCACAGGTATGCACCACAACACCTCGCTAATTTTTAATTTATTTGTAGAGACGGGATCTTGCTGTGTTGCCCAGGCTAGTCTCAAACTCCTAACTTCAAGCGAACCTCTTACCTCAGCCTCCCACAGTACTGGCATTACAGGCCTAAGCCACTGTGCCCGGCCCTACTTCTGATAGTGGGAAAATAAAGTTTGTCCTTTATGGCCAATTTTCTAACAACTCTACAGTCTATAGGAAAAGACTCCCACAGTAAAACAGCCTCTTTAGTAGGTCTTACTGAGAGCTGTTTACTCCATTCTTCCATGAGTCGGATAAACCTATCCCAACTCCTGCCCACAGAAGTACAATGAAGAAAATTCTGCTGACTTGTTCTGAAGTATGTGTTTCTGATGACTGTGTACAAGAATGTCACCTTCCATAATGCCAACCTTTTCTTTTTTCTTAGTGACATACTGTTAGTAAATAGGTATTTTTTCTGTTCTATGCAATGCTAGGGTAGGGTTGAGCTGAGAGTATAAAGAACATACTACTTACTGTTTTGAGAGATATCTAATCTTTTTGGGGTCTATAGCTTAGTGAGAACTTAAAACCCTTAGCAAAACATGTGAATAGTACATCGTGTGTGTCTGAACACATAAATAAAGAGATCCATGAAAGGACAGCCACCAAAAAGTTAGTAGTGGGATTACTGAGAACCTTAGCCCACACGGGACTGAGACTTCGAGGTAGTTTAAGTATCACTTGTCATAATAATGGACTTTAGCCTGCTAACACTGAGACTAATCCGTCCGCTCAGGTGACTACTGCTTTATATTACTTTAGCTGAACCAGCAGCACCTGGAGCTTTCATCGTCTCATGTCACATAACATTTGTATAGGTGGATTTAAGTGTATCATTATGGGGGTGGCCTCTCAACCTGTCATTTAAAGTCACCATCATAAAAGTTTCTCTTAAGAATATGGAGTTCACATTCACCCAGTCAGTTTATATGGACCAAAGTAATCTGATTTAGGTTTAATCAACTAACCAGCATTTCTCAATAGTTTTGGTTCGGAACTAGCAGAGGAGAAATATCTGTGCTACTTGTTTCCTCATCAGGAAGCCACTGGACCAGAAAAGATTGAAGGGATATAATCATAAAAGCAGCCATCATGAGATTTAACTTGGGTTACATTTACTATCTCCGATCATTATCATGATCGAGGCTCAGTAGTCTATAATACATATTTTAAATAGAAATTAGGTTCTATTAAAGTCTTTCAAAATCCCCTACATGCTCAATTTACGTACTACTTACCTCCTCCCCCCTTTTATTTAACAAATCATTCTGCACAAATCAAGAGTTAATCTCAGGAAAAGTCTAATACACATTCCTACAACTTTATCACTTTTAACGCTACCCAGTCCATATAAAATAGGCTTCCACCTTTTCACTATAAACTGGACAAGCAACTTGTGTGACTTTGATTGAATGTAATTTTCTTTTTCTCAACTTACTGTTCATCAACTTACAGAAGCACTGAAGTATCAAACACAAATCATGAGAATACTGAAAGCACTTACTACTTGATTTGGGAAATTTAACAGTTCTGATAACCACTTAAAGATTCTAACCATTGCACTTCAGAAATGCTTATGTGCATAGTGGGTATTCAAGTACCGAAGCAAATGATCACAGTACATGTTTTTATAAGGCAATGTGAAATTCTTAAACAAGAGACCAAACCTGTCAGCATCAGCAAAGGTGAGTTACCACACAAACCAGGCATTGGGGATTTTGAGTCTGCCTTCCATGTCTGAGTATTAATGAGCTGTGTGTAAGTGTAACTAAACTGTAACTTGGTCTGCAACCTCAAGGATCTGTTTTGAGTTTTAATAGCTTGGTAGTCACTAAAAAAAAAAAAAAAAAAAAAAGCACTGAATAACTACTATGACAACAAATATACACAAATTTACCTATTGATAAAAATATAAATTTGACATTTTTAAAACGATCAAACAGTAAAATTGACAGTTTTTCTTTACATGTACTAGTTCTGTGAATTTTAACACATGCACAGATCTGCAAAGCCACCACTACACTACACTCGGCACATACAACAGCTGCATCACCCCCCCAAAAAATCCCTTGTGCTAATTGTTTATAGTCACCTCATTCCCCCACATAACCTCTGGTAACTACCACCGATCTGTCTTCTGTCACTATGATTTTGTCTTTTTGAGCAAAAAATTTATTTTTATTTAAAAAGTGTGTGTCACTATAATTATCACCTTTGATTAAAATTTTATAGAACTTGCAATCCACTCAATAGTTTGTTTCCTCATATTCAGTTTCTTATAGCTTTTTCCTAATTAACTTGGCGCACATAAATTTTAAATTCTTGGTACTTGTCAAAATTACTTATGAGGGGAAAAAAAATTCCTTGAAGTAGAAGGACAAGTTTTTAGTTTTCCTTAAGGTTTAAAATTTCTTCCTTATTAAGAATAACATAACTTCCTTTCATTGAACATTTCCTGAGCATACTGATATAATTTTGATTCTGGATCACAGAAAACAGTTTACAATCCTTTTTGTCAAATTCTGTACAATTTGACCATGAACAGAACATCCTTGGTTTTGAGTTAATTCACATTTTTGATGCAAGTGTTTTCTAAAAATTATAACAATACCACTAAAAAAAAAAATTAACTAAATGGATCAAATACTACTCAGCAAACTTAAGATTAGTCATAGAAAGTATGTATATCCTATAAGATCAGTAGTGAGAGATTGTGTGCCTAACTTAGCCACTCCTGCATTTGAGGCTGCGATGGTCAACCCCTCTCTGCCTGGCTCTGCGCTTAGACCACAGTGAATGTCAACTCCACTGCTGCTGAGCCAGCCCCACAGCTGCAGGGAAATGCTGCCTGGCAGAGTGCAGAGGAGCCTCGCAGACCTGGTACTGGGTCCAAAGAGCTCTGTTTCCAAGGTGTGGAATAGCCTTGCCATTGCTTGGAATGGGTAACAGATGCAATCCATACCTGTAATCCCCAGTTTTCAAATACCTTCCTTAAAAATTCCTTAGTATTACAACTAGTAAAAAATTGACAGCTTTTATATTTTAACCTCCTTCCTTTCTGAACCACCAAAAGAAAAGAGAAGGTGAACAGACTTTGTGGGGCCAAGTAGAAGTTTCTTGAGATTAGGAAAGCACACTGTGAAAATGAGAGCAAGGACTGTATGTAAGGAAAGTGGAGAGAAGGTTTCAGGGTCTTCAATAAAGAAAAGTTTAAAAATGTCTCAAGGGAAAGACCAGAGGAATTATGGGGGACTTTTGGAAATGTCCTTCTAAGATATTTTGGTAATAAGTGTGAAATATACATAGGGGTTCTGAGACTTTGGGTAAGTTACTTTTCTAAACCTGTTTTCTCTTCTGTAAAACAGGAACAATAATAGTACCTACTTCAAAGAGATTTTTTTTTGATGATTAAATGAGATAATCCATGTAGAACACTCAGCAGAGTGCCCAATGAATAAAATGCACTCAATAAATTTTAGCTATTATTGTCATTACTGTTTCATCATTATCAATGAAGGAAAATTCTCACATGATATAAATCAGAGCATAAACTGCTATAGACTATCTGAAAGGCAGTATAGTAAGAGACATAAAATTTTTAAATGCAAAAACCCTTTGTTCCAACAATTTCACATCTAGGATGTCATCCTCAGAAAATTTTACTAAGTAATCTGACCTGTGCACTAAGAGGCAAAATAAGAATGTTTACCTCAGGGTTATTTACAATAGAAAAAGATGAAAAACAATCTAAGCATATAGCAACACTTAACATACATGTAATGGAATACTCTGGAGTTATTAAAAAGGATATGATATACCTTAAGGTAATAATATAGACATGTATTTATGTCATTACATAAAAAGGAGTGTAGTGTATATCATATACAACGCAGATTACATGTAACATGTTATGTATGATATATTACTATATATAACATAATATATTCAATATTAATATAACTCCATTTATATAAGAAAGTATAGTCTACACAAAAACTTGTACACAAATACTCACAGATACATTGTTCATAATAGCCCAAAAAGTGGAAACTGATGAATGGAGAAATAAAATTGGTATAGCCATACAATAAAATAGTATTCAGCCATAAAAAGGAATGAAGTTCTGATACATGTTACAACATGGATAAACCTTAAAAATATCATGTTAAGTGAAAGATGCCAGACACAAAAGGCCACATAATATATGATTCTATTTCTATTTATGTGAAACATCTAGAATAGAGAACTCCACAGAGACAGAAAGCAGACAGCGGACAGTTGGGTAGGGTAGGGTGGGGTACAGTGGAAGACAAGGGGAGTAACTGCGAATGGGTATGAGTTTTGGGGGGTGGCTGATGAAAATACTCTAAAATTGATTGCAGTGATGGTTGCACAACTCTGTGAATATACTAAATTATCTACCAAACTGTATTAAAATTATAATTTGTCACTTATTAGTACTCACCATCCATGAGAAGCCAATGGCCAGTGAGAACCCAGATGAGGACAAGCATGACAGACAGAGAGAATGACAGTAACTCAGCAGCAGTGAAACGCCCACAGCAACCAAAGGATATCCTGGAAAACAGATAATATTTATTGGACGGATGGGCATGCTTTATTCAATCACCAAACTCTCCTCTGGTACTTCATGATCAGAGTACATGATGGCTGGATTACAAAAGCAGGTGATACCTAGAAACCTGGAAATCCAAAATATCCAAACCTCTTTGGAGGAAGCTAAGGAAAGCTCAGAGGCAGTCTACTTTTGCACTCATATGATAATGTACTGTTTAGACCAAATTATCAACATGGATATTTAGACGTTTAAAGTGACAAATATCAATCTCTGGAACAGCTAAGTATGGGGGCAATTCTACTCTTATGAGGAAATCAAAATGAAGCAAGCCAACAATTCATTTAGCAAAGATGAATAACTACTTTTAAGACGGTAAATCTATGTGGTAATCATTTATTCCTGGGAAAATCAGCTGCCAGGGACTGGCTTCCTAAGTACATACATCTCTATTAGCACAGCATTTGGTTTCCATGGAGCCATGGCTTTCTGAGTTAAGGTATGAGCACTGGGATTAAATGCAAGTGGCTAGCACATCTAGGTCACCAAAGATGAAAGGCAAAGAAGAATGTTTGAGTTCAACCACTCTTCTCACAGTCCATTAACTCACCACTAAAGGAATGAAAGCATTGCTTCAAAAGAAAACTTCGTCTGTCAGTAATCTAAGCAAGAAGCATGTCATAATGACTCAGACTTCTTAAGATTTGTTTATATTTCCTCTGCCATGAAAAGGTGTGCAAAAGGAAGTGGTATCTTCTAGTTTTGTTTTTTTTTTTTTTTTTTTTTTTTAAAAGACAGGTTCTCACTATGTTGCCCAGGCTGGAGTGCAGTGGCTATTCACAAGTGTGATCATAGCACACTGCAGCCTCCAACTCCTGGGCTCAAGCTATCCTCCCAACTAAGCCTCTCGAGTAGCTGGGACTATAGGCACAGGCCATCAAGCCCAGCTCTGTCTTCTAGTTTTAAAAATAAAATATCTCACTTCCCAGTCTTCTGGCATTTGTGTGCTCCAGCCAATACCAGAAATTTAGACTCCTAATAATGCTATCAAATATGACAGAAAAAAAATACAAGTTTATAACTTAGAAGAAAGTCCCAAGTCCTTACTTGTTCTGAGGTGAACAGGGTCTTGTTAAATACTGGCACATCGGGAGAAGAAGGAAAGCAAAAGCTATCGTTGCAAGAACTAGAGAAAGAAAATGTATGGTTAATTTTTTATTGTTTTTTTTTAAACAATTATAAGAAAAATGGTATGACTTATAGAAACTTAGTCATTCTCCCAAATACTTTTCTTGACAAGTAGATGTAGTTAATTAACTAGAGAAGAAAAACATCTTTCTTTAGTACTGCACAGACAACCTCTTAAAAAAAGAGGTACCTGATCTCAGGTAGGGGGAAGCATAGGTAAATTTTCTCATTCTCTCCTATCTCAACAAGAAAAGATAAATAGCAGGCCATGGGATGATTCCTAACAAATCTTGTAGCATTTTGTTGATGTGTTTTACATTTCCATCATTGCTTAGCTTGAAAACATATCAGAGAGCTGACAGTCAAGTCACCTTAATTAGCTATCAATGTTTCTATCTGCAGAAACACAGGTAGAGGTTGCCAATGACCTCTGTGTCCAACCGGACCTTCTGGTAACCTACCAGAAAAGGAGCCACAGCTAAAGCAATACTGCCCTGGCATCATAAAGCTCACAATCCCTGGCCTTTCTTTCAGACTGTGTTGGCAGGGCTCAATAGATGGTATGTGGATCCAGTGGTTCAAGGAGGAGGTTGGGGTGGGGGTAGGGGGTGGAGAAAAGGCCAGATTTATAAAGAAAAACTTATAGGACATGTGTGTATTTTTGAATTATAAAAAAAGTGAAAAATTTTCCTTATAGTATGTTAACAGAGAAACTTATTTACCTGCTGTACATATTGTAAAAACTACTTGAACTGAGTCAAAGAAGAAGAACATTACTAGGAGAGAGACAGATGCTC
The DNA here is from genome assembly GCA_008086735.1 of Cheirogaleus medius. NCBI lineage: Eukaryota > Metazoa > Chordata > Mammalia > Primates > Cheirogaleidae > Cheirogaleus > Cheirogaleus medius. Next base: position 9,307,303 of record VBSM01003044.1, read on the forward strand.
CAATTGGAAGGAACAGAGCCTGGGTAGAGTCAATTGTTTGGATGCCTGAAAGAGAGAAAAAGGGACACATTAACAAGTTGCTATGTAACAGGCACTGTGCACATGCACTTCATATACATTAACTTGTTAAAATGCAGAAGGTTCTAGGGGTTAGTATGTAAGATATGGACTATCCAGGCCCTAGGATTCTTTCCATCCCAATGAGATTACGAGCTCTTTGCTCTCCTCAGAGTGCCTTTATTATAGCTGGTGCTCAAGAAATAAGTGCTGAATTGAACTACTGACTTCTGGTGCTAACCATCTGGAGGACAGGATGTAAAAAATAAACACCTGCTCCCTACAAGAGGTAGTAAAAATTCAGATTTGTTAATTTGAGTATATTTGTGGTCTTGTGTATAGGTTTTGTAAAAGAGTTGGTCTTAATCCACTGACTAAAATAATTTCTCATCATCTGTAGATTTAATGTACTCATGTTCACGCTTTCTCATTGCTACCGTGTTTCCCCGAAAATAAGACAGGTCTTATATTTATTTTTCCTCAAGAAGACACCCTAGGGCTTATTTTCAGGGGATGTGTTATTTTCCCCTCAAAGCCTCAGCTTGAAGCACGCACAGGATGGCCGGGACCTGACAGGGGGAGCTGACCTAGTTGGTGGGGCTGCCTGCACCTTTCTGGTCACCTCTGGGATAGTAGCTGTCACGATGGGGCAGATGAGAAGGGCTGCTCGTCGTCTTTCCCACTCCTCGACGAAATGCATGGGTTGTGCAGATACACTGTGTAGCCACGCCCATCACTAGGTCTTATTTTCGGGGTAGGGCTTATATTGCGCAAATGCTTAGAAATCCTGCTAGGGCTTATTTTATGGGTAGGTCTTATTTTTGGGGAGAAACCGTATTAGTAATTGAGAATTGACTTTGGGTGACATGGGGAGAACAAGACATAGCTGAAAACAGCAAATCAGAAAAATTGGTTTATTTTATGGAAACATTTTAAGGTACCAGAAAAGGAGATGAATGGAGGAAAACAATCTCTTGGGATAGAGGAGTTAGCACAGTGGTTCTTGGTTGTTTGTTCATTGAAATCACATGGAAAACTTCACAAACATTACAATGCCCATGTCCAACCCCAGACCAATTAAAGTGAAATCTAGGGGTTAAGCTCAGCTAAAAACTCTCCATCAAAATTTTACTTTGCATCCAGGGTTGAGAACCACTAATATTTGGTAGACAAGGAAAACATGTCAAAATCTGATAATCACTGAATGAAAAAAAATTACTAGTTTCATCTTGTATGCTACCAACTTCAATGTCAGTAAGAAAAGTGCACAAAAGGAACCAAAGAAATCTCCATATGATCTATTATAATGAAATATTAGAAGTAAAATTCTCTCTTCATTAGATTAAGGCTACAAATAAAATATGCAACCAGGATAAACATAACTGGACACAAACAGTTGCATGATAAACCAACATTTAAAAACTACTATTATTTAAATTTGCCTGTCCCTGTAAGAGCTATTTAGAGGTTTTGCGGAAATATTTCTACAGAACAAAAGTGCTCAGTAGCTAGGTAGATGAGTCAAATAATTTACTTAGGAATAGGGCAAATCAATTTAGGAAAAGCGATCTGTGTGTCACGACAAACAGAATGATCTGGGAAGCAGTCCTAAGCTGCAGTCAAACCCATTCAGCTTGGCCCATGGGGGGGTCACTTGGGAGTGGGGGGGATGCATTTATTAGACAAAACTCTATAAAACTCTCTAATTAAATTTTACTCAAATAGTTTTTAAATTTAAGTGCTCTATACTAGTTTAAAGAAGAGCTAAAGGAAATTACAGATTTCAAGTGTCTTTCACAAGAGAAAATAATGGTTTCTCAAATAAATGATTGTCACAGGATAAGAAACAATCTTTTAAAAAATCTATAAACCTTAAAACACACCCTCCCCCCTTTTCTGTATAACAAAGTATCATATAGTGTACAGATAGACTGTGTTAGTTCAAAACGTGAACAGAAAAATGGCTGGCCAGAACAAAGACTGTAGTTAAGTCAGGTATATGAGATGTATTCATTTATAATCTAAATTTTAGAAATTTTCTGCAATTAAGATGCAAAACTCAATACAAATAACCTTTCTAGAATATCAGATAGAATGCACATATTTTTTTGTTGTTGTTGTTTTGAAAGCACAGATTTTTAAACCAGGAGGCAACGTCACAGGGCAAGTAAAGCTCTTTTGGTTGCTGACAATATGCTACTTAATACAACATACATGACTTCAGTACCGCACTTCCTAAAGGTTTGGAGATAAAGATCCTGAAGGGGAAGGAGCTAATTAGTTAGAAATTTTAGCTAACTCCAATGACTTCAAAACGAAACAAAACAAAACAGAGCAGCCATAATTGGGAAGACTTATACAAGCACAGTTGCATTATCTTTAAAGCCAAAATCAACATAATAGGTAATGAAATTAAAAATCATGTGCAGCAACATTTTTAGCATTCAATGAATGCAGCTACAGGCTAAATATATGTCTGGCTATGGAATAGACATTAAGCAACACACCAATGTATTATTGGTAATTGTTAAGAAAATTACTGATTTTGCACCTCCATGCAACAAGCATGCTTCTGACTAAATATTTGCTGAACATCTATTATATAGTAAACAATAGGAGGGATTGCAAAAAAAAGTCATTTCCAGATCTAATGGAGTTTACAGTCTAGGCAGGGAGATTAAGATGTATGTCTCCACTAAGCAGAGAATTTCAACTGTACATCTCCATCAATCTTCCTAGTTCAAATACATTATATGTGAAGTTTAGTATAAAGACTTCAAGATGTCAGATGATAGGGTGTGTCTTTTTAAAAAAACCCACCTAATACTAATTAGATGAAGGATGGATGTGGGCTGGGGGGGATCTACATAGGCTTCTTGGGACAGATACAGGAGTTAGAACAAGGTTGGGGGAACCAGAGGACCTGAAGGTAACTCTCCCTGCCACTTTCTAACCTTTCATCGCATATCTAATACCATTCAGGTCAAGAAACAGACCAACCCCAGAAGGCTTCACTGTGTCTCCCTCAATCACTACTCTGTCTTCCTCCCAAAGGGAAACACTATCCTGACTTTTGTGATATATGTTTCCCACCTAAGAATGTATCCTTAAACACTAAGGTTTATTTTGCTGTTTTAAAAATCTTATATACTTGAATTATGTAGTATGTGGTTTTTTTTGATCTGGCTTCTTTCACTCAACATTATGTGTGAGAACCATCCATGCTGTTACATGTAACTGCAGTAGTTCACTCAATTTCACTGTATGAATATATTAAAATTTATTTATCCATTCTATGGTTGCCATTTGTGGTGTTTCCGAATTTTTGTTTTTACAAATAATGCTGCTTTGAGCATTCTCGTACGTGACTTTTGATGCACATGAGCCTGTATTTGTCAAGTGTATAACTAGGAGTGACACTGCTGGGTCCAAGGGTTTATACTGTCGCTTTTAGTAGATGCTGCCAAACTGTTTTCCAAAGCAATTGTGCCAACTTACACTCTTTCCCGTAGTGCAAGTGGGTTCTTTCTTGTTGTTCTACATCCTCACCAACACTTAGTGTGATCAGGGGTTTAAATTTTAGCTACACTGGTAGGTGTGTAGTGCTCTTTCATCAGGGTTTTGATTTTCATTTTCCTGCTTTCTAATGAATGAGTGCCATACCTCCTGGTTAGGCCTGTTCTAACCTCCCTGCTTACTTCCGCGTGGTTAGAGCTGCCCAGATAGGTGGAGTATGACGATAACCTGAAGTAATAACTCCCTAGTCTTTTGTTCAAATACTCTAGGCAACCCAGCAGGGAGAAACATTCAGTTGTACAGTGATTTCTCCTTTTTGCAAACTTTGATTCACGTGGCCCATCTAATCCTCTCTCAACACTTAATTAACACTTCTCCTTCTTCTAGCTTCTCTTATAATCAAGGACAATGTAATCATTTCTGACATAGTCAAAGTGTGTAATCAAGAGTGACCCTTCACCCCGGGCCCTCCACCAATGATGCTGGCCTATACCTAACACCTCTTCCTATTCTCATGTGTCTTCACAAATTCCTTGATTATTATTATTTTGGGAGTAGGGAACTACAATATTTAAAAAACCTCTATCTAGTCACTTTCTCCTTCAATCAGTCCAAAACACCCTTGCCAAAATCTTAACACCAAATTTAAACCTTCCTTTTCTTAGAACTTTCCCCTTAATTATTTTAATTGTTAATCATTCAGAACTTCACTCTCTTTAGTAACTACATGATCTCTCTTGTGTGTCCCTGGTTCAACTTTCTGGCTATTATTATTTCTTTGATTCTTT
>VBSM01003044.1:9315665-9337007 GCA_008086735.1 Cheirogaleus medius
TAGTGTATTCCTGTACAGAATGGGTTTGTATGTGCACAAGAGCTTTCTGCTCTGATGTTCTATATCTGCACTGACAAATGTGGTATTCATTAGCCAAATGATCACTGAGATGTGTCCACTGTGACAGAGGAACTGCATTCTAAATTTTATTTAATTTTAACTGAAGTAATCTGAGAGCTAAAACTATAAAACTCTTAGATGAAAACAGGGTCAGTCTCTGTGATCTTGGATTTGGAGTGGATTCTTAATGACAGTGCCAAAAACACAAGCAAAAAAATAGATAAACTTGACTTTATCAAAGTTAAAAATTCCTGTGCTTCAAAGAACACTATCAAAAAAGTGGAAAGACAACCGACAGGGGAGGAGAAAATATTTGCAAATCATATACCCAGTACGAGTCCTGTACCTAGAATATATAAGGAACTCTTATAATGCAATAATAAAAAAGACAAATAATCTGATATAAAAATGGACAAAGGATCTGAATAGACATCTCTTCAAAGAAGATATACAAATGGTCAATGAGCACAAGAAAAGATGTTCAACATCATTAGTTATCGGGGAAGTACAAATCAAACCCACAATGAGAGACTACTTCATACCCACTAGGATGGCTATATCTAGAAAGTCAGATAATAACCAAGTGTTGGCAAGGATGTAAAATTGGAACCTTCATACACTACTCCCGGGCATGTAAATTGGTGCAGCTGCTTTGGAAAACAGAATCCAACTATGCTGACACTCTGACCTCAGACTTCCTGCCTCTAAAACTCTTGAGAAAATTAATTTCTGTTGTTTAACCTGTCTAGTATATGGTATTTTGTTATGGCAGCCTGAGCTAATAGAGATCACAGATCATACTCTACATGCCTTGAATCCTTTTAAATCTATTGAGACTTGTTTTATGTCCCCAAATATGGTCTATATGAGTAAATATGCCACATATACTTGATAAAAATGTGTGTTCTGTTGTTGGATGCAGTGTTCTATAAATGTCAATTAGATCAAACTGATTCAGAATTATTGTTAAAATCTATATGCTAGCTGATTTTCTGCCTGCTTGTTCTATCAATTATTGAGAGAGGGTTACTAAAATCTTTAGCTATATTTGTGGATTTGTTTTTTTTCTCTTTGAAGTTCTGTCAGTTTTTCCTTCATGTATTTTAAAGATCTTTTATTAGATGCATAAAAATTTAGGACTGTTATGTCTTCTTGCTTAATTGACTCCTTTAACATTATGAAAAACTTTGTACTAATATTTTCTCCTCTAAAATCTGCTTTGTTTTATGTAAGCCACTCTAGCTTTCTGTTGATGAGTATAAGCAACACAAATCTTTTCCCTAACTTTCATTTTAACCATTTTTAGCTTTATCTTCACAGTGTGCTTCTTGTAAGCAGCATATAATTAGGTCTTGCTTTTTTATTCAATCTGACAATTGCTGTCTTTTAATTTTATTTAATGTGATTAGGTTTGAGAGTATCACCTTGCTACCGTGTTTCCCCGAAAATAAGACCTACCCATAAAATAAGCCCTAGCAGGATTTCTAAGCATTTGCACACTATAAGCCCTACCCCGAAAATAAGACCTAGTGATGGGCATGGCTACGCAGCTATCTGCACAACCCATGCATTTCGGTGCAGAGCAGTAAAGACGGCGAGCAGCCCTTTTCATCTGCCCCATCGTGACAGCTACTATCCCAGAGGCGACCAGAAAGGTGCGGGCAGCCCCACCAACAAGGTCAGCTCCCCGTCAGGTCCCGGCCATCCTGTGCGTGCTGCAAGCTGAGGCTTTGAGGAGAAAATAAGCCTTAGGGTGTCTTCTTGAGGAAAAATAAATATAAGACCCTGTCTTATTTTCGGGGAAACACGGTATTTGTTCTCTACTTGTCCTTTTTTGTTATTGTTCCCCTTCCCTTCTTTTGGATTAATACAGTATTTTTTTATGATTCAATTTTATCTCTTTTGTTGTCTTATTAGCTATAACTCTTTGTTCTTTTATTGTAGTGGCTGCTGTAGGGTTTACAGTATACATCTTTAACACAGTCTACCCTGCAAGCTATATTATACCATTTGTGTATAATACAAAAACCTTACAATAGTTTACATTTATTTTCCCCCTCAACCTTTGTGCTGTTGTTGCCATACATTTTACTTTTATGTTATAAGCCCCACCATATATTCCTATTTTCATTTACATATTATCTTTTAAACAGTTTTAAATAGTAAGAAAAAAATCTTTATCAATGTATTTATCATCTGTGGTGATCTTCACTCCTTTGTGTAGATGCAAATTTCCAACTGGTACTGTTTTTATTCTGCTTGAAGGACTTCTTTTAACATTTCTTATAGCACGATACAGCTGGTGATGAAGTCTTTCAGGTTGTGTATGTCTGAAAACATCTTTATTTTGCCTTTATTTTTTAAGATATATTTGCTATAGCATCCTACGGTAATGGTGTTTTTCTTTCCTGTACTTTAAAGCTGCTGTTTCACTGTCCTTTCACTTGTATTTTCAATGAGAAATCTGATACATCCTTATCTTTTTCCCCCTGTACCTAACACGCTTTTCTCCCCTCTCTGGTTGCTTTTAGGATTTTCTTTTATTATTGGTTTTGAGCTACTGATTATGATATGCCTTGGTGTAGTTGTCTTCATGTTTCTTGTGCTTGAGGTTTATTGAGTTTCTTGGATCTGTGAGTGACAGTTTTCATTAAACTTGGGAAAAAGTGACCATTACTTCTTCAAATATTTTTTTGTCCTTCCTTTGCTCCTCTTTCAGAAACTCCAATTACCCAGGTATTAGGCCACTGGAGGTTTCTCTTTGATGTTTAATGATAGCTCAATGATGTTCTTCTCATGTTTTAAAAAAATTTATTCTGTTTTCCTTATTTCATTTTGGATAGTTTCTATTGGTGTACCTTCAAGTTCACTAATCTTTTCTTTCACAATGGTGTAATAGCTGTTAATGTTATCCAGTGTTTTGGGTTTTGTTTTGGGGGCAGGGGAGACAGAGTTTCGCTCTGTCGCCCTGGCTAGAGTGCAGTGGCGTCATCATAGCTCATAGCAACCTCAAACTCCTGGGGTCAAGTGATCCTCTGCCTCAGCATCTTAATTAGCTGAGACTACAGGCGTGCGCCACCACACCCAGCTAATTTTTCTATTTTTGGTAGAGGCAGGATTTCAGAGCTCAAGCAATCCTCCTGCCTTGGCCTCCTGGAGTGTGGGATTACAGATGTGAGCCACCACCCCCAGCCTGATCCAGTGTATTTTTTATCTCAGGCATTACTGTTTTATTTCTAGAAATTTGATTTGGGTCTTTGTAATTTCCTCCATATATCCTTTTGTACATATGGAATACAATTATAAAGTTTTGATGTACTTCTTTGCTATCTCTAACATGTGTGTCAGTTCTGGGTCAGTTTTGATTATTCTCCTCATCATGTTTCATGTTTTCCTTCCTCTCTGCCTGTCTGGTAATTTTTGCTTGTATGGTAGACATTTCTATTCCTATTAATTTTAATCTTTGATCTGGGATGTCAGTTACCTGGAAATAAGCCTTGCTATTTAGGTCTTGCTTTTGAGATTTATTAGATGGGTCTGAAGCAGTGTGCAGTCGTGGGTCATTATTCTCCACCATCAAGGCAAGATCTTTCTGAGTACTCTATCCAACACCATGTGAATCGTAATTTTTTCCAATCTGACTGTATTTTTCCTCTACCTTAGGTAATTTCCTCATATGTGTACACTGATCGATACTGTGATGAATGTTCACGGGGTCTGTCTGCAGATCTCCGGGTTCTCAATTTTTAAAGCTCTCTTTTCTTTTGTACTCTGTTCTATTAACTTTAGATGCCTCACTCTCTCTGGACTCTCAGCTCTATCACTTTGACTCTCCCTCCCTGCACCATGATTGGAAACTGTGTTAACACCTTTTGTACTGCATAGAAATCTCTTAAGACATATGCCAGGGACTGCACATTTTTGGGCAAACTGCACGTTATTTAAATCATTATAACTACAGTGAAAAATGAGAAAACTCGTGAGCAGTCCTTAACAGATGACGCACAAAACAGGAGAAAACTTGTGAGCGGTCCTTAAGGTGTTAAGACAGTAAGCGGGGAAAATTGCTCATCATCTCTCAGGATCATTGTCCTTCATTGTCTGATGAACAGTATCTTGAAAATCGTTATTTCATGTAAGTAGTTTTTTTTGGTTGTTTCAGGTGACGTGGTAATCCAGTTCCTGTTTCTCCATTTTGGCTGGAACCAAAGGTGCCTTTAGGTAATTCTTTTAAATAGGTCCTGAACTGAGCAGATTTTGAAGTGAAGGGAAAAGGTCTCTTTTCATTTCTTTTTCATGCCTTTAATAATCCCTGGGGGTACTGGAACATGGATGGGTTTCATTCTTCTCTTTAGGAGAACGGAGGATGCTATCCTGAAGAGGTAGGTCATAATCCTTTCTGGAAGGGACTCAACCAAATTACTGGGCTCAGGTGACACTGATAATACTCTTGAAGTCATAGTTTCCCACCTCTAGGACTCAAAATCTCTTGCTGGATTCAAGAGATTTGTCTCTTTATTATAACAGCCTCTTATCTGACACTTGGTTTCCTGTACTTTCACCCACTGTCTAAAACTCCTTTATCTATTACTGGTGCTGAAGAGGCCTCTGTTGGCTATGTCTTCAATTAAAATGGGAGACTTGGCTAGGAAAGCCTATGGAGTACAGACTCGTTAGGTACATGTCACCCTGGTCTCATATAAATTTGGCTAAGTAGTTGCTTAGCAAATTGTTCCATTAGAGGGCAGCCCCAATGGGTGACAATTCCCCAGTAAGACCAAAGCATGAATACTTTTAGATGTGGTATACTCCCTGAAACATGGTTAAGACTGCTCTTCTGGAATATGGTCAGGACTCTGATGTGTTGGCTTTCTTGGGGGTTTTTAATTTTAAAAAAGCCCTGGATTTTAGAACATTCATATATATATTTGGAGCCTTATATTTCTCTAGCCACCAGAGGAAGATACTTTAGCAGAGATTAAAAAGTACACCAATTGCTCCTACCTCAGTCATCCCTAGAGGAACTGTGACAAACTTTTTCCTGTTAATTTTGATTAGTTCCACAAATGGGATACCGTGTTTTGCATATATTTCCCTTGCCAAGACACCTGTGGTAGTTCTCAGTACGTTGTTTCATTTCTATCATCTTTTAAACTTTGTGTTTTCTCATGGCAGAGCTATTAATTTGTAGGGACCTAAACTCTAGGATTGGCGATGCATTTCATGGGAGCCTTTTGGAGTCAATGGAACATGAAGACTGCTTCTTCCCTGTAGGCATGCTTTGCAAAGACGTGTTAAATTAAACCTTTCAAATTCACTTATGAATAGAATAATAACTACACTTGTTATGACTATTCTCATTCTAAGAATTTGGTGATAGCAGGGCAAATTTACAGGAATCCTCACCCACATCTATACCCTGGGGGCCAGCTGTTAACAGTTAGCTTCCTCCATTTTTTTTGCTGGCATTATATTGATATTCTAGACTGAAAAGTTGCCAGTCATCTCTGTTGTTTAACCCTAGGCAAAGGTGTTACAGAGTCTCTTTCATAAGATTGGGTGAATGAGACTGGGTGCTGAGAACAGAGTGCAGGATAAACTAAAGGGTTATATAACTCCATTTCAATTTTATTAGCTAAGGATGATTTAAAACTCCATCCTGGCTGTTTTGAGGCAAAAGTCTCTCCTTTTGTCAAATACAGATGTTCCTGACAGATGGGGTTACATCCAGATACATCCATGGTAAGTTGAAAATACTGTAAGTCAAAAATGCATTTAATACACCTAACCTAATACATGTAATATCTCAGCCTAGCCTACCTTAAACATGGCCAGAACACTTACATTAGCCTACAGTTGGACAAAATCATCTAACGTATTTTTTATAATAAAGTGAGTATCTCATGTGATTTACTGACTATCAGTACAGTTACTGACAGCGAAAAACAAAACAGTTGTACAGGTACTTGAAGTACGGTTTCTACTAACATGTATTGCTTTTGCACTATGTAAAGTTGAACCATCAGTAGGTAATGGTTAACATAAACCAGTTCTAGCTGGTTCATTTTCTTGTTGATAAGAATTGCTGCAGGTACAGGAAAGCCTTAGGCAGGATAATGAGGTACTATTGTGGGGGTCATCGGGGAAGCAAGTACTCTTCTTAGGCATTTATATAATTGGAAGATCTTTAATTCTCACTGCCTCAAATAAGTTTAGCTAATCCACCTTGTCTGATCATTAGAAGTAGACCATAGGTCACCACTGCACAAAACAGAAATTTGGCTAAATGAAGTAGTAGGGCCCCATCTGTTATCTCAAACTGGGAAGATTCCTATCTTCCAGCTTTACGAAAAAGATCAATGGGTCTGAGCTTAGCAGATCCCAGGCCACTAGGACTGGGGTCCAGTAACAGTTACTCACGCTGCACAGCTGACAGCAAACTTACGCTGCTCAAATAAGCCTTTGCAGAAGACTGCCTCCAGAACTATCCAAGATCATTTTGAACTATGAGTCTTTAACCCAACTTACTTGGTAATTTATTAATTCTACACACATCAAACTGCTTGGTTGGACCTAGAACAGTTTGTTCCATCTTCATAGAAGACTACCTTTCACTCCCTCTCACCCTGCCCTGCCATCACAATCTTATTGTTATTGCTAGACAGTAATATATACGAAGTTAATACATCATGATGTTATTACTACACATTCCATCCAAACTGTACCCTGGCTATCTGCACATCTGTGTTACTGAAATCAATGTTTAAATGACCAACAGAAGGACTTAAGCTATGGCTTCTTCATCACAGACAACCATTTACTATCACACACACAAAAACATCCATCTATTAATAAATTATAGCATATTATATGCCATTTTTATTTGTCTTTTCATCAACTACACTGACCAGGAAGGAGTTATGGGTCAAGTTGTAGGATGTGAATGAATTTCCAACTGATGCTCACAAAGAACCTACATCAAGAAAGAACTGTTAAGAATATGGGTAGGAAGAGGTAGTCTTCTGACTAAGCAGCTGAAAATGTCCTGTTAAAATGATAGTAACAGTTAACCTTTACTGAGCTCATACTGCCAGGCACTATATGCCAGGCACTTTACAGGCAAGACTTCTTTTGATTTGATTCACAGAAAAACCATACAAGTAGGGTGACCACAAATCCTGGTTTATGCTTGCTGCCCTGGCAAGATTTGGAAGGAAACCAAAATATTTCCCTCCAAAATATACTTCTTGACATATTTCAGGATGGCTATTTAGAAAGGCTTAAAATACAAAAATAGCTGAAAAGCTATCTTTTGTGGGGGAGATTTGCATTTCTAGAGAAATCTGCATTGATGCAACCGGGCTTTCTCTGAGGCCCTCCCCTGTGCAGATCTAGGCAAGATTAACTGAAAGTCTGACAGCTTCAGGGGTCTGAAAGAAACATTTACCATCTATTCTCTCTGTGGGCTGCCATTTGCGAGTTGCATCTACATAATAAGACTCCCTTTGCTCCTCTCCTCCCTCCCAGGACCTGTCTGGCTACTATAACCTGATTTATCACTACAACCCATCTTGCCGTGCTCCAAGCCCCCATTCTTTCAGTAACCTCAAGATGGTATAAAAGCATCAGCCATCTGGCCATTTTTTTTTTTTTTTGAGATCATATATTTTAAAAGACTCCAATAAACGTTAATACATTTGTATGCCTCCTCTTGTATTAATCTGCCATTTGTCAGTTGATTTTCTTAGTGAAGCTTCACAGGGCAAAGGGGAAGTTTTTGCAACATCTTTTCACATCAGTACATACTGCTTTTTCTCATTTAAAAAAAAATACAAGTATTGCTTCTTGAGTTAACTTGATCTGAATATCATCTTTTGATGAGCTGCATATATGCTGCCTTATTACAGAGCAATGTTAAGACCAGCAATCTTTTATAGATGGGTGATGTAGTTTAATCTTGAACTAGGTGAGGTCCAGATGACAAGTGACCCTGCCAGTCAATCAGTGTCAGACACGATGACAACTGAACAACTTCTTCAACTTTAAATTGGGTGCAAGTACACAAATCCCAGTTTGCTTTTTTTTGTCACTTTGAGGTACATTGCACAGGAAGTTTATTACAGATACTACATCAGGAAGCAGTTTAATATTCTCTGAGTGCCTTAATAAGATTTCGTTTTGGCTGAGGTAGAGATCTGGTTATATTTGTTCTAAATTTGTTTCAGGCTAGAACTAAATTCAGTTGCAAAGAATAGCACTTTAGGAAATCAACTACTCATTTCTTTAGGTACTAGACTGGACTAAAAAGGATTTTCTGAGGAAAATCCTAGACCTGCCTTTGAGAACTTCCACAGCTTGCCTCAGGACAAAGGGAAACGGGATTATATTTAGGCCTCTTTAGGCTCTCTGGTTCTGATAAAAACACGAATGTGCTGTGAGTGCTGTTAAGACAAGGCCTGTACTTAGCTGGCTACATGTCTGGGCTGCTGCCGATATTTATTAAGACATCAACATTTAAGAATAATCAGTACACGAATTAACAACCCATTCAGTTCTCCAGATATTCTAAAACACAACCTCAGACCACACTTAGCAGTAAACTAGTTATCTAAAGCTGCGGCCACAGACTGGTACCGGTTTGGTCCGTGGCCTGTTCAGAACCTGCCGCACAGCAGGGGGTGAGTGGCGCTGAGCAAGTGAAGCTTGATCTGTATTTACAGCTGTGCTCACCATTGCTCACATCACCACCTGAGCTCCACGTCCTGTCAGATCAGTGGCAGCATGAGATTCTGCATTATGGTGAGCTGTATAATTACTTCATTATATATTACAATGTAATAATAATAGAAATGAAGTGCACAATAAATGTAATGTGCTTGAATCATCCTGAAACCATCCTCCCCCACCCTCCCACCCCACTGTCCCTGGAAAAATTATCTTCCATGAACTGGTCCCTGGTGCCAAAAAAGCTGGGGACCGCTGATCTAAACACAACTTCCTGCTGCCTGCTGTGTACCTCCAATTTTGGCAAAATTGCTTTTGCTGAAATTGCTTTTGCTGAAATACATTTTCTTGTAATGCCACTAGCTTATATTGAAAGGGACTATAATTAATTCAACAAACATTTATTTGAATGCCTACAATGAAGTGCTATGAAAGGTGATGTTTCATCCTCTTTTGAGAGTCATTGGGATAAAGGTCCATCTGATCCCAAGGCCAAGATCAGTTGCAATTCACCTGAACAACTGGGTCCTTTTTATCAAAGGAAGACTGAAAGAAAGTTTGTTTGTTTTTTTTGAGACAGTCTCACTCTGTTGCCCAGGCTAGAGTGCTGTGGCATCAGCCTGGCTCACAGCAACCTCAAACTCCTGGGCTCAAGCAATCCTTCTGCCTCAGCCTCCTGAGTAGCTGGGACTACAGGCGTGAGCCACCATGCCCGGCTAATTTTTTCTATATATTTTTAGTTGGCTAATTGATTTCTTTCTATTTTTAGTAGAGACAGGGTTTCACTCTTGCTCAGGCTGGTTTTGAACTCCTGACCTTGAGCGATCCTCCCCTGCCTCGGCCTCCCAGAGTTCTGGGATTACAGGAGTAAACCACTGCGCCCCGCCTGAAAGAAAGTTTTTAACTTCTCTTTTTCTTTTTAAAGTTGGCTGCTGTAAAGCTTACAGTGGTACCTGTGAACCACTAGCAATGAGGGTGTTTGTTATAGATTACGGTATGCATTTTTAGATTTCTTTTTGGCACTATTCTGTCTCCACACATATTTTTTCTTTTTTTGGCCCCATTTTAATTTACCTTATCACAACTTGTAAAACTCAAATACCCTTTTGAACAGAGCAAAACATAAATAAATGTAGGAAGCAAAATGGAGGGGAGAATTATTGAAAGATACACTTGCCGGGCGTGGTGGCTCACGCCTGTAATCCTAGCACTCTGGGAGGTCGAGGCGGGTGGATCGCTCAAGGCCAGGAGTTCGAAACCAGCCTGAGCAAGAGCAAGACTCCGTCTCTACTAAAAATAGAAAGAAATCAATTGGCCAACTAAAAATATATAGAAAAAATTAGCCGGGCATGGTGGCGCATGCCTGTAGTCCCAGCTACTTGGGAGGCTGAGGCAGGAGGATCGCCTGAGCCCAGGAGTTTGAGGTTGCTGTGAGCTAGGCTGACGCCACGGTACTCTAGCACAGGCAACAAAGTGAGACTCCGTCTCAAAAAAAAAAAAAGAAAGTTACACTTGTTCATTCATTTGAATTCTGATTACTGAGTACACACTGTGAATACTGTAGGAGGAAGGCAAATTGAAATTTTAATCTTGATGTTTTAAGACTATCATGTTTTTTGATAACCTAATATTGGAAGTGAACATAATGAAGGAGAGGGTTCACTTGTCCAAGGTAAATACTACACGGTTGAACTTAGCTTTAAGTTAAATATGTGCTCCTAGAAAACTTACAGTGCTTTTTACAAACTGAGCATTTAAAAGTGAATTGATGAAATTGCTAAATATAGAGAAAATCTGTCCCCATACACTCTAATGTACAAAATCATTCCCTACATTATCTAACAAGTTCAGATTTAAGATGTTTTCTTAAAGTAGGACAGGTTGTACAATGGCAAAAAGAGTAGCTTGAAAGATAATAAACACATTACACAGCATTAGAACATCCTGACATTTGTGAACCATCGTAAGACTTGTTCTGATTAACCTGGCCTAACAATTATATGCACTCAGTATGAAGGACAATATCAATGATAAAGTATAGTTCTTATTAAAGAACTTAGTATCTCTGCAGTCTTATTAACCTGATAATAAGACATCTTCCTACAGCAGGTCTGGGTATAAGTAAATAAACTGCCCTTACTAAAATTAAACAAAGCACAGGTAGGTGGCTTGCCTTAAAAAAACGTAGTACTTTGTAGTTATAAAACAAATCACCAAAACTAACTCAAGAAGAAACAGAAAATCTAAATAGCCTTCTGAGAAGCAAAAAAGAAAAAACATTGGAATTAGTAAATGTAAGAGGGCTGGAATGGCTATTCTAACAAGAGACAAACAGAAATTGTTGCTAGAGGTGAAGAGGAATATTTTCATAATTATAAACCTAGAGAAAGAACACTTTCTCTAGGCTAGGAGAAATTGTTTTCAAGCGTTTATCTGAAAAACACTTGAAAAATACCAAAACCACACCTGTCTTTACAGTATAGAAAGAACTCTCAAAATTCAACAATAAGACAACAAACAACCCAATTTAAAATGGGCAAAAGATTTCAAAAGACACCAAAGAGACACACATGGTAAATAAGCACATGAAAAGATGCTGGACATCATCAGTCATTAAGGAAATGCAAACCAAAGCTACAATGACATACCACTTCATTCCCACTAGAATAGCTATAATCACAAAGACAGATAATAGTAAGTGATGGTGAGGATGTGGAGAAACTGGAACCCTCATATGTTGCTGGTGGTAATGTAAAATGGTGTAGCTGCTTTGGAGAACAGTGGCATTTCTTAAAATGTTAAATATAAGAGTTCCCATTAGATCCAGCAATTCTGCTACTAGAGATCTACTCAAGAGCAATAAAAACCTATGTCCACACAGAAACTTGCACATAAATGTTCACAGCAGCACTCTTCATAATAGCCAAAAAAAGGGAAACAACCCAATGTCCATCAACTTTTGCATGGATAAACAAGAGAGAGCATTATTCAGCAATTAAAAGGAATGAAATACAGATAGAATGTTGTAACATGAACGTCAAAAACATTATGCTACGCGAAAGAAGCCAGTCATAAAAGGTCAATATTATATGATTCCACTTACATGAGATGTCCAGAATAGGCAAACCTATATCAGAAAGTAGATTAGTGGTTGCCTAGGACTAGGGAGTACAGGGAGAGGAATGGGGAATGACTACTAATGGGTACAAGGTTTCTTTTGGGATGATGATAATGTTCTAAAATTGGATTATGGGGATGGTCACACAACTTTGTAAATACACCAAAAATCACTGAATCGTATACTTTAAATGGGTGAAATTTACAGTATGTATACTATGTCTCAATAAAGCTGTTAAACATACTATGTTAATGTAACAATGGACAAAACCCACATCATCATCTCAATGGAAGCATAAAAACACATGACAAAATCCAACACCCATTCATGACAAAAACTCTCCACAAACTAGAAGAAGAAATTTCCTCAACCTAATAAAGAATATTTACAAAACATGTACAGCTAACATCATACTTAACGAGAAATACTTTTCCCTTAAGATTGGGAACAAAGCAAGAAAGGATGTGTGTCCTTGTCACTTCTATTCAACACTGCACAATAAGGGGGAAAAAACAGGAAGAAGGACAAAGTACAGGCTTTCAGATTTGAAAGGAAGAAGCAAAACTATATTTATTTGCAGACATCATCATCCTGTATTTAGACGATCCTAAGGAATCCATATATAAAAAACTACCAGCATTAATAAATGAGTTTAGCAAAGCTATAGTACACAAGGTCAATGTATAAAAACAATTATAGTTCTACATATTTAGCAATGAACAGTCCAAAAGCGAAATCAAGAAAAAAATATTCCATCAAAAAGAAAAAAAAAACTTATGAATAACTTTCACACAGTAGTTCAAGCAAGCCCTGTACACTGAAAATTACAAAACACTACCAAGAGAAATTAAGGATGACCTTAATAAATGGAGAAATTCCAGGCTCATCCATTAGAAGAGGTCAACATTATTAAGATAGCAATTCTCCCCAGACTGATCTATAGATCCACAATGCCTATCAAAATCCCTGCAGGAGTTAGTTTTTGGGTAGAAACTAATCAGCTAAACCTAAAATTTATATGGAAATGCAAAGGATCCAGAGTAGCCAGACAACTTTGAAAAAGAACAAAATCGTAGGACTTAAACTCCTTGATTTCCCCACTTACTATAAAAGCTACAGCAATCCAAGACACTGTGGTACTGGCATAAGAAGAGACATACAGACCAAGAAAACAGAAACGAGAGTCTAGTGATCAATCCTTATGTTTATGGTCAACTGATTTTTTGTTGTTGTTTTTAAATTTTTTAAGAGATGGGGTATCGCTATGCTGCCTAGGCTGGACTCAAACTCCTGGCCTCAAGCAATCCTCTCGTTTCAGCCTCCCAGATAAGATGGGACTAAGATGCGTGCCGCCACACACAGTTGGGCAACTGATTTTTGACAATGGAGCCAGGGCAATTCAATGGGGTGAAGGATAGTCTTTTTCCAGTGCTGTGACAACTGGACAGCCACATTCATAAAGATGAATTTAAATCTGTGTCTCATGTCACACACAAAAGTTAACTCAAAATGAATCATAACCTTAGAATAAGAAAAAAAACTGTAACACTTCTTTAAGAAAATATAGGAGAAAATCTTTACGCCCATGGGTTTGTCACATCATCAAAAGTATGTTCCATAAAACATGAAATTGGTAATTTGGACCTTATTAGAATTAAAAATGTTTACACTTCAATAGACACACTATTAAGAAAATGAAAAGACAAGCCAGAGACTGGGAAAAAAAATATTTGTAAGTTATACAACTGAGAGAGAATTTTTGAATAGATATTTCGTCAAAGACAAACAAATGGTCAACAAGCACAGGAAAAGATGCTCAACATCTTTTCAACATGGTAATCCCTGGGAAATGCAATCGAAACCACTATAAGAGATACCACTTCACACCCTACTATTAGAATAGCTATAATAAAAAGACAAACAATAACATGAGTTTAAGAAACCTGCTACTGAACGGTATACTTAGTGGTTTAAATGGTATATTTTATGTTATATACATTTTACCATAATTTTTTAAAAAGCCCCTACCAATATTAAAAAGGAAAAAAAAGGTGGTGAACCAGCAGAAAAAAACAAAAATATCTTCCTACAAAGAGAATCCCAGCTTTTTAGATGGCTTCACTGATGAATTCTATAAAATATTTAAAGATGAAATAACACCATTTTATATAATCTCTTCCAGAAAACAGAAAAGAAAAAAACCACAACTTAAGAGTTCAATTTAAATGTATAATTAAAGGAATCATGATTTACTTTTTGCAGAAAATGCATTATTAAAGTATAAAAGATATAAAGTATTGGACCAGAATTCTTGAGAACCATTTCAATCCAGACTTTGTTACCAACTAGTTGTGTAATCTTTGTCAAATTACATCATCTTGCTGGGCTTCAGTTTCCTCCTTTGTAAACAGGGAGGTTCACCAGAGAAATCCTTTCCATCTATATGATGTAATTATATGGCACATTTATTACAAAAATTTTGTTTTAAAACTTGCCCAATCCTAAATTGGTATAGTCCTTCTGAAAAACAATATGGCAAGTATGTATGTAGTAAGAGCAAGCTCATATATTCTGGCAAAGTATTTCAGCTTTGCGGTATTTCTCTTAGGAATATAACTGAACCAAAGCAAAAGAACACATAAAAAAGTGGTCATTGTAACAATCTACATGTCCAACAAAAAGTCAAATAAGTTAGTAACACAAAGAAATATCAAATTACTAAAAACTAGTATGAAGATGACTGTAGAAAATATTTTTGTCTGGTGAAAAGAATCAGAATAGAAATGATTTCAACTATGAAAATGTACATAGTATATTAAGAATATGTTAAACAAAAGGTAATTTCCATAATGAAATTAATATTAGGGTTGTGAGTCTATTACATGGATATTTAGTAATTTACTTTTATATTTCAAACTGTCCTTCCATTTAAACTTTTTGTTCCCTTTGAGACTCTAGAATCATTGTCAAGGATGAACCTTCCCCAATAATGAATGCTCTTAGGTCATTATTTTCAGGACCAGAATTTTAAGTAATTATTTTTTCCTGTTAGCATTGATAAGCAAAACCAAGAAGTTTTTAACAGCAGCCAACTAAAGAAGTAATATCAGAATGATCCCATTGTAACTCAATTGCTGCCAAAGTCCTGTTTTTCTTCACAGAATAGTAAGTTTTGGTGCTAACAGTTTCAGAGCAACACTTCTTCCACCTCCAACTAAAATTCACCCCATTTGAGAACATCTTACCTGAAACTACCATAGACTATAAGAAGAATGGAAATCAGAAATGTAGACACTTGACTGGAATCCACCAGGGAATAGGCCCTAGAGAAATAAGAGAAAAAAAATTTAAGTTACGTGCAAAAACTCTCTATGGAACTTACAGTCTAATGGAGTTCTATCATACAAACCCTACTAAGCTTTTGTTTTTATCTTTAAAAAGAAGAAAAAAAGAGGTATAAATTAGCATTAACAATATGATTATAATGATATTTTTAAATAATATGACACCTGCTAGTTTAACATGAAGAATAAATTGATAGGTTCACAGCTATTATTAGTTAATATTCACAGGATGTTAAAAGACATCAATGTAAAAATGCCATCTCTGTATGATACACAATATATGTTTATAATATCTACCTCCAATTTAAAAAGTATTACAATATCTACCAAATCTGTGCCAATGACAAAAAGTCTCAATGATTAAACTTTTATCAGTTTACACTTGAATCACTAATAGTATTTTACTGGTTTTACTCAGGATGAGGTAAAGCCTGCATCTCACTCCTGAATTCCATCTCCCTTTCCACCTCCCTCTCTTCCTTACTTGTTCTTTCTTTTTTTGGAGACAGAGTCTTGCTCTGTTGTCTGGGCTGGAGTGCAGTGGCACTGCAATGTCAAACTTCTGGGCTCAAGCAATCCTCCCACCTCAGCCTCCTGAGTAGCTGGGATTATACAGGGGCATGCCACCACGCCCAGCTAATTCTTTTTTATTTTTAATATTTTGTAAAGAGAGGTTATCGCTATGTTGCTCAAGCTGGTCTCAAACTCCTGGCCTCAAGCGATCCTCCCACCTTGGTCTCCCAAAGTGCTAGGATTACAGGTGTAAGCCACCGTGCCCAGCCCATTTCCGTTTTTCTAACTGCCTATTATTGATTATCAGGATGTCTTACAGGAGGTTCTTCAAAGTCAACAGGTCCAAAGCTAAAGTCATTATCCTTCCTTTCTTATGGGATCATTTCAAGGAATGGTATCACCATCCCCTTAGCTGCCAAAGCTAGAATCTGTTGCATTCTTGACAGCCCCTTCTCTTGCTTTATGCAGGAAATGACAGTCCGCTAGTCCTGCAATTTCCACATTCCCAACTACCCTACTTCTCCTAATCCTACTGTCAATTCCTGAGCTCCCTTTATGGCTTGACTACTGGAAATCTGGTTTTTAAAGTCTGTCTCCATGAGTTCACCCTCCACACTACTCATTATTTTTTGTTAGGGATTTTCCTAAAACAAATCTCTTTTTGTTTTTTCCCATTCAGCAAATAATATTTAATGATACCTATGTGCCAGGCACTCTGATAGTTGCTGGGATATAACAACAAATAAGATTGCCTTTGTTACTGGTCCTTGCCCAAATGTCTTTTCTAAAGGAATGAAAAATTAAATTTTATTCTAAAGGAATAAAAAAATTAACATAAATAAATGAATATAGTCATGGAGACTGTTACAAAGGAGAGAAAGACAAATATAGGGTACTATTAGAACGTATATTAGGTGGACCCCATCTAAGAATGGGGTAGGAGGAGAACTTTCCTTAGGGAGGTAGATGAATTAGAGAGACACAGAACACAATAAATAGGTCTTGGTGATTGTGCATGGGAACTAGGAGAGGGAGAAATTGGGGTGATTCCTAGGTTTCTGCTGAGCAGCTGGGTTTGTACCATTTAGCAAGAAAAAGGCAACATAAGAGTAACAGATTCAGAGTTAAGTTTTGAATGTACTGAGGAGACACCTGGATACTTAGGAATATAGCTCAGAGGCAGCTCTGAGCTAAAGATATATATTAGGAGCTCATCGCCTTCTCCATGGTAATTGAAGCCACAGGTGTGTGTGAGGGTGCCTAGCAGCAAGTGAGATGAGGACCAAGGACCAAGGATCAAGGCCTAGAAACCTCCAAATTTAAAGATCAGGTAGGAGGAGGAGCTGCTAAGAAAACCAAATGAAACAGAAAGAGGAGGAAAACCCAGGATAGCAGGGTAAGTGTTTCACAGAGGCAGTGGACTGAATAATGCCCGACTTTAATCCCTTGCTCTACAGTAGCTAGGCTAGTTACTTAACCTAAGCTTCAGCTCAAAACCTTTTTGGTAACTCAAAGAGTTGTTAAAGAATTTAATGAGCAATTCATATAAAGATCTTAGCAGAGTAAAGTACTCAATTCATGTTCACTTTATTAGGAGGAAGAGGTCATCTTTGTTGAATCCTGCTGAGAGGTCAAGTAAGATGACATTGGATTTATTTCACATGTACTGGTGACATTAGCAAGAGCAATTTTAGTGACGTGGTAGGGTTGGGAGTCAATTTGGAATTGTTGGAACTGACTGAGAAGTTAAAGCTAAGGAAACGGAGATTGTTTTTTGAAAAGTACAGGGAAAAGAATGGCAGTTGGAGGACAGCGTTAAGAATGAGGGAGGTCTTTTAAAAAGTTTTTCTTAAAGATGGGAGATATTCAACTTTTTGTATGCCGACTGGAAATTATCTCAGCAAAAAGGGAAAGACTGATAAATACAGAGTAAGATGTTAAGTTTCCTTTAATCTTTCAAAAACACAAGGCTTATAATAAAATTTCACAATAAGTTGTGGTCTATAATGGGACCCTTAGTTGTTTTTTTTTTCCCTTTTATTTCATCATATAATGGGGGTACAAATATTGTTACGGTTACATACATTGCCCCTACCACCCCAAGGGACCCTTAGTTTTTAGAGATACATCCTGAAGTATTTATGGGTGTTTTAAAAAAATTAATAGGGAGCATCAGACTGAGCTGGCTCCAGTGTTCTGGGTTCCTAAGGAAGCAAACTGAAACCCAACTTAGAGTAACTTAACCAATCAGACATGGCCAACAAACCTCTAACTAGGGGCTTTACCAATCAGAAACCACCAACTCATCTTTAAATGGAGATTTGCCACTTTAATCAATCAAACATTTTGGTCTGCAAAATCAAGCAAAACTTTGACTTGCTTCAGTAAACACCTTATAAAAGTTTCCCCCTCTGCCCTCTCAGTGGAGCTCTGACCCATTTGTGATTTGGTGCTGCTTCATTCATAAGTTGCTGTTTGCTCGAACAGACTCTATAAAAATTTTTATGTACCTAAGTTTATCTTTTAATAAGTGAAATATGATTTAAGATTGGCTTTAAAATACTCTAGGGGAAAAAAGATGGGAGAGATAGATTTTTAAAAAGGGCAAAATTGTTTTTAATTATTAAGCTGTAATGACAGGTGCATGGGAGTTCATTATATTCTCTCTACTTTTGTGTGTGAAAATTTTCACAATAAAATGTTTTCTTTAAAAAAAAGCAAAATCTTTTTTCCTCCCACAGCAAAATCTTTCAGATGGTGAAATAATTTGAATACAATTAAAGTTACAAGAGGCAGATGAATACAAGAATATATGTTCTGGGTCATGAATTCTGTCTCACAGCACCTCCCAGGAGACAGCCACTTTTTCCTAAAATTTCAGTCAGCAAGGGGAGTGGAGAAAGGAAAGGCAGGAAACAGGATGGCCAGACGAGCTGCTCTCCTAGTCTCTACCCAGCAACGCAGCCGTGGGTGGCCAGTGTGTCCCCAGATCACAGAGACAGGACTCACCCACCAAGAGGTACCTGGGACTGCACACTTCCTATATTAGGAAAATGGACTTCATCAATTTCTCTTTATTCTAAAAACTATGTTTCTTGCTCTGACATAATCTTTGCACATTATCTTTCAAAATACTGAAAACAAATGCTCTGTTTAGCAGGAACATTTTCTTAAAAATTAAAAAAAAATTCTGACTAGGTCATATATTCACATGGTACAAAAATCAAAACTATGTAAAGAAGGTTCACACAGAGAGGTTTTTGTTCCCATCTAGTCCTCCCCGACTTCGCCAATTCTTCCGGTCCTTTTAGTAACATGGGTTTTGGAGACAGAACAAATGGAAGAGGTTGAGAGAAGCTCTTACCTCATGCAGAAAAGATTTCCTGAACTTTAGAGACGGAGTGGTCTCACTCTGTCGCCAAGGCTGGAGTGCAGTGGTCTGATTATAGCTCACTGCAGCCTCAAACTCCTGGCCTCAAGCAATCCTCCCACCTCAGCCTCCCAAAGTGCTGACATTAAAGGCATGAGCCACTGCTCCAGTTCTTTCTGAATAACCACTTTTAGATAACATTTTTTAGCTTCTTGTACAGCCTTCTGGAGTAAATGCACAATATAGGCACATATAAACACATATTTTTCACCATTTATTACACAACAGGTAGAATATTAAATACACTGCTCTGTATCTTCCCCCTTCCCATACCTCATTTATAATATAACCTAGAGATCTCCCTATATTAGCGAGTGAAGAATTTCCTCTCTTATTTTTATTTTCTTTTAAATATCTGCATAATATTCCATTGTGTGAATCCACCAGTTTTTTGTTTTTTAAAAACAAGTCCTGGCTGGGCATGGTGGTACCTATAATCTCAGTATTTTGGGAGGCTGAGGCAGAAGGATCTTTTGAGGCCAGGAGTTCAAGATTAGCCTGGGCAACATAGCAAGACCCAGTCTCCACAAAAAAATTTAAAAATCAGATGGGCATGGTGGTGCACACCTGTAGTCCCCGCCACTTGGGAAGCTGAGGCAGGAGGATTGCTTGAGACCAGGAGTTCAAGGTCACAGTGAGCTATGATCATGCCACTGCACTCTACCCTGGGTGACAGAGCGAGACACTGTCTTTAAAATAACATACACACACAAAAGAACAATAAATAAATGGAAAACAAGTCCCTTATAGATGGACAATAGAGTTGTTTCCAAAAATTCTATTACAGGCAAGTTTGTAATAAAGAGCCTTATAAATTATATCTGCATTTCACACACATGAAATGACATATTTGTGCAAAGTTTCTGAAAGTGAGACTGCTGGATAAAAGAGGAAATGTGCTCGTAATCTGACAGATGTTGCCAAACTGTCCTCCAGAGAGGTTACACACCGTTTCACATACTCATAGTAATGGATTAGAGTTCCTATTTCCCAAAGCCTTGTCATCGTGGGTGACAAGGCTTTTGAATTTTTATCAATCTGACAGATAAAAATTGGTATCTCAGTATGGTTTTCATTTATATTAATTAAAATCTTGATGCAATTAAATTTTAAAAATTAATTAAAAGTGAAATTGAGCAGCTTTCTGTACAATAAAGAGCTAATAGGTATTTTTTTTTCCTTTTCTTCCCCTCAGATTCTGCTTTCAGAGAAAGCTGGTAGGTATTTTAAAAAGGCATTTTGAAGTTTTTTCCAGACTTTAGAGCTATTAAAAAAACAAAGACAGCTTTCTTCTGAGGAACTTTTCTTTTAATGGTGTTTTACTTGGATAACTTGGCTTTTGTACCCTTTGTATTTTGAAGCATATCGTCATTACCTAAAAGGCAGATTAAACATCTAAACTTCCCAAATTCAGTGTTTTAATATCTGGTACTACTGTTTAACTATTTTGCTACATCTCTCTCATCAATGGAGACTCTCTAGAAACTCATCACTTAAGACTTCTGGAAGTATTGGTTTAATGTTTTAAAGACCAGCTCCTTTCCCACAGAACCTCTGTGCTGTGCTGAGTGGCTGTAGTCAGTGACTTTTCTCCACACTCTGTCTTTCTGGATGAGGGCTTGACCATGTGCAAAATACCATATGAAGAGCGAGATTAGGCCTATCAGTCCTCACCACCGTATCTTGGCAACAAGCATGCCAACCCAGAACTAGATGCCTGATTTCAGAAAAATGTTCTCATGTTTAATGGTTTCTTCTAGACTCAACAGTTTTGTTTTAGCTTTCAAATAAATCTATATAGGAAAATCTGGTTAAAGCTCACTCTTAATATTGCCCACGGTATTTCATCATTTATAATAAAACTTTTAAAAAGCTCTAACAACACTGTGAACTGTAACAAATACCACATAATTAGAAGTTATAACTTATTTCATGTTATTTCAAATTTCATATACTATTTTCAATTAGAACTACCACTATATTTTACAAAAAGTCTTTTAACGAAAAATTTGTTAACAATAAGAATGTATTATAAAATATGGGCCGGGCGCAGTGGCTCATGCCTGTAATCCGAGCACTCTGGGAGGCCAACGCAAGAGGACTGCTTGAGCTCAGGAGTTCGAGACCAGCCTGAGCAAGAGGGAGACCCCATC
>VBSM01003044.1:9337107-9350629 GCA_008086735.1 Cheirogaleus medius
AAAAAAAAAAAAAAAAAAAATTGGTAAATATATAAAGCAAAAATTACAAGTGCCTACTCCCCCTCCTCTCTCTGCATTCCCACTCCCTAGGAGTAGACAATGTTTACAGTTAGGTGTGTATCATTCCACATAAAAATTAGAAACATACATGTTCTTATATAACTTGGTCTTTTAAAAAACTCAACTATGTACCTAGGAGCTATTCTTTTCTGCTCCCTTTTCTAACTGGCCTTTTGCTGCAAAATTAAGACATGGAAACATCACAGTACAGAAAGCACTCTTTTTTCTTTCTTTTTTAAAATAAAGAGACAAAGAGAAAACTTCCACGTTCAATGAACACAACTTTTACAAACATTGCCTCAACATTCTCATTTTCTGAGTTATTGACAATAGCAGTCTATGTTTCACACTTTTTCATCTTATTTAACTTTTAACTTTCTAAATTAGGATGTTAGACTGTTGTTTCTAACCTCAACAGAAACAACCTTTGCCATGCTTCTAAAAGTCAATTTAAGATTTAAGGAAGATAGGAACATTTCTAACCATGGAATCTCATGTAAAGATAACAAACCCATCATGCTATGGAACATTCAAATAGCTTGTGAAAATAGCATTTAGGAAGAAATGCACCTTTGTACTTTGGCAGATGTACCCTAACAATTCCTATCTAGCACAGAATTATAAAAACATTGATACTGCATAATATTATATTTTAGATGTATATAGAAATCATTCTTGGAAAACATTTGCTTAACAAATATGAATATGTTAGCACAAACATTTTGCTATCCTACAATAACTTTATAATGAAATTTTTCTTTTCCCCCATTTACCAAGGAAATTTTTGCCCCTTAAATACTCGTTAGAGACTTCTTAACATAGATGCATTATATTTTATGAATCACCCCAGGTGATTTCCTTAGAGGTTGTCTGAGTCCAGTTCAAGTAGAAATATGTACACTTTACTAAGTCTTTAAAAAGCCCTACAGACAGAAGAGACTGTTAGTTGATGCTAAGCCTAGGATGTACTTAGAAACACAAGTTCTCCCTCTCTCACTAGCTGTCGTAGCTAATACATAATCTGCTGGGTCATGTTGTGTCTTTATCAGTAGAAGGAAATAATTACAAAACAGCAAAACTAAAGTATGAATAGAACATGAACTTGAATTATACAGAACTATGTTGTTCAATATAGCAGCCACTCGCCACATGTATTTGAATTTAAATTTAATTAATTAAAAATTCAGCTCTTTAGTCACACCAGTCATATTTCAAGTGTTCAGTAGCTAGTGGCTACTGTATTGGATGGCCAGATAAATTTGCATCACTGTGGTAAGTTCTAGGGCACTGCGCTGACACACATCTCTATAGAAAGATATCCATGTTGTATTTCAAAATTGGGGTTCTGGAGTTTTATTGGTAGTAATAGCCACATCATTTAACATTTTACTGAACATTTAATTCTCACACCATTCTATAGGGTAAGCACTACATGTCCATAACCCTTTATCCAAAAAAATACCCCAAGAACAAACATGTTTTAGAATTGAGATTTTTTTGAATTTTACAAAGAAAACATCCCCACTGGGGTCGGGTGCAGTAATCTGTAATCAAAATTAATGTTTCTGTAGTGAGCATGAATATTCACACTAAGTAGAATAAATAAGGATTACAAATAGCTTCATATCAATTTAGGTCAGGTTTTGCTGCCAAATGCAGAAAAACTCTGGGTTTTTTGGAGAATTGTGAATCTCTGCGATTATTATCATTTTTACATCAGGAGCCAGGTGCAGTTCTCAATGTAAACAGCCTAACTCCAGAGTCTTCCAAATCGACTGCATCATCTGCCCAAAACTGGATGACAAACTTAGAATCAGGAGACCTAAGTCTCCTACATGTAATTATACAGTAATTAGTCATGTGATCCTCCCTGAGCAATCCTTTGTTTCTTTCTGGTTGCTATAAAATCCTCTTTTGGCCCAGATAAACTTGAAAGCCCAACTAATTTTTATTTTCAAGAGTCTAGGTTTTTACATTGCGTTTTTCTTCCAAAAAAAAAGAAAGAAAATAGAAATATTACCAGAAACACCTTTCCATCTTCATCTTGCTGACCACTGACATACGTAAGTCAGCACTGACAAAGATGACCCTGCTTCCAGGCTACTAAACTGACCATACTAATTTTCTTCTTTTAATCACTCAATATTTACAGCTTTTAAAATGGCTTAATATAAATCCTAGATTATGCCAATAGAGCTAGATGAAAGTAAGCCCTCATCTCACCCGAGGGAAGAGTCTCTAGTTGGTTTACTCAACCCATGGGGAAATTCTTCGAGTCTTTCTTTTTTTTTTTTTTTTACTTTGGCCAGCCCTAAGGTCTAATCTACAAGCACCTTTTTTCCTCTCTGCCAAATAGATTGCTTTGTCTAATATTTGTATATGCCCTTGGTCTCCTGAAGTAGGCTCACTTTTCACCTACGCTACAAGCTCATAAAAACAAGCATATAGCTGTTTCCAAAATGTCTAAAGTTTTCCACTGCTGGTAATGATGGGGAAGAAGAGGGCTGGCTCCTCTTATACCTTTCTCTTATTCTGTTTGCCCCAGAAAGAACTGAAGTAAGATTCATCAGCACTTCAGAAGTAACACAGATTTGAGGATTTTATTACAAGAACTGGAGTAAGACTAAGATAGATGGGGGTAGGCGGGGAGGGAAAAGGTATTCCAAAGAAAAAGGGTGGATTGTTTGGCCAGTTCTAGGAAATCAACGCCCAACAATCTTATTTTGCAGCCTCTCCCTATCCTATACTTCAGACTCTACCAAAACATCAACAAAAGCGTGTCACTGTTCAGGCCCTCCTACTGAGTCCCAGAGACTCTGGATGGACAGTAAAGCCAGGAACTACTCCATTCTCTGAAATAAAGAAATTCTTACTGAAAAGTAAAAAGAAACTAAATACATGCATTAGAGACATGCCAAAATCAGGTTGGCCAAATGTATTGAAAACAGACTTGAAGACTTTGCCAAGTGATGTATTAGTATAGGTCAGGTGTTGAGTTGAAATATTTTGCATAGTCATTACGAAGACCACTAATTCTTTAACTACGTTCCCCCAAGGTTTTAGCTTAATAAAGGGCTACCAGAAATTTCTCTCATATATAAGACTGTAAGTACTCAACACCCTAAGATTTTTAGAACCAGATTTTAGTAGCTGCTCTACAGTCAAACATCTATTTCTAGCTGCTTTACCAGCAAGTGCTTATAACACATACCCTGCTAAAAATCATGCCAAACTGAGACACAGAGAGTACTGTTCCATAACGTGTTCTATGTGTCAGCCTTCCAGCTATACAATGAAAGCATTCTTGTCCACCCCAAAACCAAGCAACTACTATTCCAACACTGCACAGACAGTGCCTTAGACCAGTACTTCTCAAACTTTCTGGTTGTGGGACAATTTAGCTCTTAAAATTGAGGACCCCCTAACAGCTTTGGTTCATGTGAGTTACAGTTAGAGATATCTACCATATCATAAATTAAAACTGAGAAAAAGTTTAAAATATTTACTAATATATTTATATGTAATAAAACCACTGCATGTTAACACAAATAACATTTTTTAAAGGAAAAATAACTGTACTTTCCAAAACAAAACAAGACTAATTTAGAGATACAAGGGGCATTCTTTACATTTTTGCAAACCTCTTTAATGTCTGCCTTAAATAGAAGATAGCTGGATTCTCATATCTGCTTCTATATTTAGTGTATTTCCATAAGTTCCTTGGGTTGAACTCTACAGGGAAAAAAATCCAGCCTTAGACAGATGGGTAATTGGAAAAGGAAGGAGTATTTTTTCTTTTTTTTTCAGACAAGAGTCTCACTCTGTTGCCCCGGGTAGAGTGAAGTGGTATCATTACAGCTCACTGCAGCCTCAAACTCCTGGGCTCAAGCGATCCTCCTGCCTCAGCCTCCCGAGTAGCTGGGACTACAGGTGTGTGCCACCACACTGGCTAATTTTTCTATTTTTAGAGACAGATCTTGCTCTTGCTCTGGTTGGTCTTGAGCTCCTGGCCTCAAGCAATCCTCCCATCTCGGCCTCCCAGAGTGCTAGGATTATAGGCATGAGCCACCACGCCCCGTCAAGGGGGAGGGGGGAATATTTTAATAACCTTTTCAGATAACTAAGAATATTCTTCTTTGATGCTACACTAAAATTCAACAAGTGGTAATTTCTTAAAGGTTCCCCGCAATGTGGAATCTGAAACTGTACCAATGGATCCCCTCCCCCCATGGGACTATCCTGTACTTTGGATGGCTCTTGTACCTGTGGATGATTTAGTAACATCACGCATTGGTAATGTGGAATATACTGATTCACTTAGTGCCTGGTGGTGAAGAATACAATCATTACTGGTATAGTTTGGTGCCATTGCCTTGATTCATGCAACAGCCACCAGTCATTTTACCCACCAATGCTTTTTCACCAGGAGAAAAAAAAATGCCAAAGTGAAAAAGACAAGTAACTTTAGTAGCATTATGAAAACTGTTTGACTTTACTGATCCCTAAAAGGGTGTCAGGAACTCCAAGTGGTCCTTGGGCCACCCTTTGAGAACTGTTAGCTTATACTCTTACCCACAAACCCTGGCTATACAAACTGCTAGCACCTTCTCACATGTAATTTTTACACATATATCACAAAACATCAAGAGATAAAAGTTTTTTCCTATCTAAAATGTTTGGATTCAAATGTTATATGCAGTAAGTGATTTGTATTCCAGGCCTAAAGAAATGCTAGTCTTTCCCTTTATGGGAATATGCTGAAACAGAATTTGTACCTTTATCTAAAAAATGTGTTTAACATTATAATGTCTGCAATAATTCTCTTCCACACTTCTCCACATTTTAAGGGTAAAAACTAAGTATTCTAAGTTTAATGGAATAGGTATCTTACCAAATATAAATTTAATAAATTATACTTAATCATTTATGTGCAAGGATTAAAAAGTGAGTAAGACAGTCACTTTAAGGAGCTTATAATCTAGTAAGAAAGATATATCAAACAAGGTGACAAAATGTAGTGTTTTAATAGAGAAATAATATCCTACAGAAAAAGCTATTGGCTGCCACATACCAGGAGTGAGCAAACTATAAGGCCTGCATCCATTCCAATAAACATAGCCCCACTCATCCGTTTAGGTATTCTACATGGCTGCCCTACTGCTTCAACAGCAGAGTTGAGTGTGACAGAGACCAAATGGCTCACGAAGGCCAAAATATTCACTATCTGGTCCTTTATAGAAAAAGTTTGCCAACATTGCTGTCTACTGTTGTTTACTGCCAAGAAGGCAAGTGAATATTAAAATATGATCCACCTCTTCCTCCCAGGGTATGCATGTCCACAATAGGCACAGTTTGGTGAACAAAGCCATATGTTCTAGTGGGTGGATACAGTCACGTGAGGGGGGATCTCTTCCTTTCCCAAAGGTGGTATTTGCTAGCCTGAGCACACCTAGCCAAAATGGCCCATTTCCTATTTTGCACAAAGGGTGTGTATGTGTACAGGCTAGCAATAGTCCTTAGCATCTCAGAGTAAGACCATGAAGACAAGGTGGATTTCAAATATCAAAATATTATCATTCCTTCAATAGCACCAAATATTTTATACAAAAAACATATATGAAATGCACCATATGTTAATATTTTACATTTTACCAAGACTAGTACAGTGAAAAAATGATTACTTCCGTCAGAGATACAAAATCTGATGACTGAGCAAATTTATACAAAAGAAAGGTATTACTCTCCAAAGCAGTAAAGATGATCTAGAGTCATTTTGTTTTCAGATATGTGTTATTCCCTAGGACAGATAAGAAAAGACTTACAGGGGGTGAAACAGAAAGAAGAACCCACATCAAAGGCTTCCATGGCAATATGCTTCAACTCTTTCCCATGACACACCCTCATAGACAAGTCCTCATATTACAATTTCCAGAGCATACACATTTTATTGTGATCTGAGCATACATCCAGCAACATTTATTGTAACTTCTGTGTTAAAACACAAGCAGCCAGAAATAGGCCTCTATTGGCTGTAAAAAACATATTTATAAGGCAAAGGGAAAAATTAGGCAATCAGTTTCCTCAGACAAGTACAAGCTGGGATAAAATGGTTTATGTGTTTTCATTTGACCAAGGGACTCATTTAGAGAAAAAAAGAATTATAATGCAGTTTTTTAAGACATCACGGTATCACTATCCAAGACTGCTTTAGAACTTGAAAAAAATTAATCTCCTTAAGAACTTGCAAAAATTTCTGTTAACATGCTGGTCAAAATAAATATTTCATAAAAGGAACTGCTCCTTAATGTCTTAATACCCTCTCAGGGTAGGTGCTCACAAAACTTAGGCCTTGGTATATGCCCCAATAATCGCAGCAAGAACTCAGATACTCATACGCTAATTTTCATAGTAGCATTATTCACAACAGCAAGGGTGGAAGCATCTACGTGTCCACTGATAGATGAATGGGTAAACAAAACGTGGCATTACATACAAATAAGCCTTAAAAAGGAATAAAATTCTGACACATGCTACAACATAAATGAACTCTGAAAACATTATGCTAAGTGAAATAAACCAGACACAAAAGAACAAATACTGTATGATTCTACTTGTAAGAGGGACCCAGATCAGGCAAATTCACAGAAACAGAAAGTAGAACAGAAGTGACCAGGACTGGGGAGAAGGGGAATGGGGAGGTTTTGCTAATGCATACAGAGTTACTGTTTGGGATGGTGAAAAAGGTCTGGAAATGGATAGTGATGACAGTTGCATGAAACATAAACAAACATACTTAATACCACTGAACTGTGCACTTATAAATGATGACAGGGTAAATTTTAGATTTTATGTTGTGTATATTTTTACCATAATAAAAATGTTTATAAAACTTAAGGGAATTTTTTTAAGCTGCTCTTAAAAATCCATAGCATAACTGGTTTTTACTGTATTCATCTCATTAAAAGATTATTCCCTGCCATTTAATGCTGATAATAGCTTTAGAAATGATTCCAGAAACAAAGTCTTGAAAGCGTCCATACAATTCCAAAATCTAGACTTTAAGAAGAAAATTTCCAATGACTTATAAAAATGGGTGCTACAAACTGACATGTAGTTATTTCCTGGGAGCTAACCTCTTCTAGTGACAAACCCACTTTTGTGGACAAGCAAAAAGGAGCCTAACAGTTTAAGTCACAGTTCTTCCATTACTTCTATCAAGACAAACCAGAAAAGTTGAAAAAGAAATGACTCTTTGAGTCCCAGAACAAGGAGAATTTCTAAGACAAACGGACTTTCGGTAACAAATCTCTAAAGCCCTTGGGGGTACTTCTACCTGCATATACTATAGCCACCTGAAATTCAACACATCTAAAATCCAACAGATCTTCCCATCATCTTCCAGTATGTAACACGTGTCACAAGTTCCAAAACACCTCTGGTCACTGTTCCATCCTAGCTTATGTAGCACTGCACAGGTGACTCTATTTAAATGAGTACTCTGCTAGGTGCTGGCACTGCATGATAAAGACTCAGCCCCTACCACCAACCAAGAATTATCTAATGGGAGACAAAAGAAGTAAACAGGCTACCAAATTAAGCCAGACAGGTGTAGGAGTTCAGCTTTGAGGCCTATGTGAGGTTTGGCCTGCTGGTAGATCACAAGTAGTCAAGCACTTCAGCTGGGCTAGAGGGGAGTGAGCACGGGTGGAAGAGACAGAGAAAGAGTAAGCAAGAGCTAGAACATATTCACACAAAGGTGGGAGGGAGGCGGGGGTGGGGAGAGGGAGACACACACACACACACACACACACACACACACACACGGGGTGGAGTCAGGCAGGAGGGAGGAGGACAGGAAATGAAAAGAAGAAAAGCCAGCTCATCAAGGGCTATCAAACCTAGGGATTCAGCTGTACTTGCTGCCTTCACCGGTGTCCCCTGGACACAATCTAGCTTCTGCCCCCAATACTCTATGGTACTTGCTCTCCCCAAGATCATCAACAACGCTGTTGTTGCTTAATCTAACAAACACTTCAGTTAATATCTTACTAGATATTCCCTCACCCCTTGCAGGATCTGACAACAGCAGCTTCTTCTTTTTCCTGAAACAAGTTTATCCCAGCTCCATGACATCCTACTGAATTTCTTTTCCACTTTCTGGCTCCTAACCTTCTTTTCCTCTGCCCATCAGAGCTGTGTCATCAGTTCTCTTCACTTCTTACTCCACACATTGTCTCTGGGTGATACTGTCCACTCTCATGTCTTCAGTTACTATCTATATAGGCTGATGACTCCATCCTTTAAGTAAAAACAACAATCTTTTATTGAGTAATGTGTCAAGCACTATACTACTTTATATTATCTTAATTTTAGAGATGAAGAAACTGAAATATAGTGAGGTGAATCAACCGATCTTATTCTTTTTACTATAGTCATTGTGTTTTGTATCATTCACTCCACTCTGGTCTTGAACTCCTGACCTTGAGTGATCCGCCTGCCTCGGCCTCCCAGAGTGCTAGGATTACAGGCATGAGCCACCACGCCCGGCCTCCACTCTGAAGAAATTTAAAAGAATGGCATGGAAAACTGTTACAAGAAGAAGCAAGCTGAAGACTTATATAGCATATAAAACCACTTTTATTAAAAATGAGACTATCTCATGTTTCTGTGTGATCTGAGTTTTTGAAATAACCCTAAAATTTTAAAAAATTGAGTAAGGATTGTGGTGAACACCTTAAGAAAAAAGGCAAAGAAGTGTTAGTGATGTCTGATTTGGCTATATTTTTCACTTATTTTTAACCAAATGCTAAAAGTTTATGTTCTATAGTTAGATGGAGAATAAATAACACTATAGAATAAATTCTATAGTAGAATTTATTTTTCAAAAAGCCATATTGAAAGACAATGGTTTTCTTAAGCTTTTAACAGCATGAACATTACAATTATATATATAGGTTAAGGTTTATTTAGTCACATTATCACATCAATTGAGATCTTGATTCAGCACTAAATGCTACTTATAAATAAATATCTGGTGATTGCCACTGCTTTTCATAGTAACAAACTCTCATATCCCATTCATTTGAAAAGACAGCTTAAAAATATTTAAGCAGCTACTATAACACATTTCTAGAAACACTTTTCAAAAGCTTAATTGCAGATGGAGCTGAACAAATATTAAAGGGTCAACAGACCTCAGTCCCTTTCTCATAATGTGTCCTTCCCTATATGACACCACCTTCAATCTACTGGATAGTCATTAAATTTAGTAACACAAATGGAATCTTAAATACTTTAAAGCCTTAAACTCATTAAAAAAAAAAAAAAAAAAAAAAAGACCGACCCAAGCTTAAAGGTCAGTTTGATCCAGGACAACTGTCACAAATTTTTAATTTGTAAAATTCAAAATTATAAAGTTTCACTAAATTAATAATTGAAAAACTATGTAATCAAGCCAATTAATTATTTAGTTTGAAAAAAAAAATGTCATACACTAAAAAGGAAGTTGTGACAAAAGCAGCCCCTAATTCAGTTCACTGAATTTGCAATAAAACAGACTTGACATATTCAGAGAAATATTTTCTGTGGGTTATGAAATATTAAAGAACATCTGTTTATTGAGCATCTCAAAGGAGTCTGGTTTGGGAGGTGGAAAAGAGAATGGAGGAGAAAAAAGAAATCGAAAAGGAATAAAAGCCATTATTAACCCTCTAGGAACAGGGCACAGGTATACAGGAGTAACTACATCAATAGGAGCAAACATCTCCTGTCTTATGGAAGAGTGGAATTCCAGAGAGATCAACTGAAAGATTAGCTTCTGTTTAATGAGTGGGTTAAAACATGGCATACTCAGAGTCTAGGTTTATCAGTAGGATTTTATCTGCTGGAATTTTAACCTCATCTAGAAATATTAATTTTCTTCGATCTGTGGAGTAAAAATCGTAAGAGTCATACAATAATATTTTTAGAAAATTAATCAGGTAGATGGAAGAGGCAGAAGAGACTGGAGACCAACTAGGACTCTCATAATGATCTAGGCATGTGGTAATAAAGTCAAAGTTAGTAAGTGGAAAGACAGGAGGTGATATAGTTACAAACTATATTTTGAAAGAAAAATCAATGGGACCTGGTAACACTCTGGACAAAGAGATGAAGGAGGGCAACAATCGAAATTTCTATGAGTTAAGACAAACCCTAACCTGACCACCTAGCCTGACAGTGGTGGGCATCTGACCAGGCACCAAAATCCCACACTCACATATGTGGCAGAAGCTGGAAGTCACAGCTCAAGGCAGAATCCTTGACACGGATCACCTCCACCTTGCCCACTGCTCACCCAACAACACACCCAAACAGCACCAGCAACATCCAGACATTCCACCTTCCTAATATATAGAACTGAGGTGCTCTGCTGTCTTTTTACTTTTAAAAACCTATCCGATTTCTCCTCCTTCAAACTTCATCACCCAGAGCCTCAGCTGGATGCTGAACTAGACTCTTGCTTTGATAGTACAACGTTTCCTCTCAGCACTTAAATCTTTGGTTTCATTTTTCCTGAAGAGCTGGCACAGTGGAAATTAGGAGTTACTACAGGGAGAGCTGAGGGCAGAGAAGATCATTTTGGCATACAACAAAGAAGAGTTAAATGCTGAGTACATGTGCTGAGCAAACTGGGGCAGTGAGATGCAAGAAATTTGTGCAAGGTTAGGTGGACAGAGAGTGTCAAAGAGAATGTGAACAGAATCACAATGGCTCCAACGGTCTGTGCTTCTATCACACCACACTGCCTCTCAACATACACAGAAGAGCATGGAAAAAAAAAAAAAGAGCATGAAGGTTGAGAGAGGGCCATTTGATTTGACTAAGAGAGGTAATGGGTGATTTTCTACAGCAATTTTAAGAGAATTGCAGGTAGAAAGTGGAAGTCGTGAGTTTACATCATTTCTTGGGGAAGCCAGCACTAGAGGACAGAGGTGAAACTGAATGGCAATGTGACAGGTCAACAGAGAGACTCTGTTAATTTATACGTTTTTAAGGACAGTGAAGACCTGTAACATTCTGAAGACAGGAAAAGTAGAAGTTCTTAGAGAGGGAAAGATTAATGATAACCAGGGAAGAAGGGAAATAATTGTGTGGGCAAGACTCTGGAGTAAACAAGAGAGAGGAGTTAGCTTTAGAGAGGAGAAATAACACCTCCTCTGCTGAGACCAGAAAGGTCAGATAAGTCATCATGGGCTGAAGCAGAGATGAGGATTTAAGAAAGTACTCATGCTAGAGGGTCTCAATCATCTCCATAAAATAAGATGCAAAGTTAGTTATTTCTCTCTATGAAGTAAAGAAGGCATACTACGTTCAAAGAAAAGGAAGGCTTGAAAATATCTTAAGCTAAAATTTCCTTAAATTCAAGAACTGGCTTCATAAAATAATCACTTACTTTTATAAAATCCATAAGATAGAAATTCTTTATACTGAGTTAATATATAAAAAGAGACACCTGCTGGGTGTGGTGGCTCAAGCCTGTAATACAGCACTTTGTGAGGCTGAGGCAGGAGGATCACTTGGGGCCAGGAGTTCAAGGTTGCAGTGAGCTATGATCATACCACTGCACTCCAGCCTGGGCAACAGAGCAAGACCCTGTGTCAAAAAACAAAAGACACCTAAATTATTTTCAAAGAATAATAAATATCTAAGTGCCACGTGCCATGAGCCACGTAAAGATACCAAAGAAAGACAATAAGAGTTAAATGGAGGTGAACTGTGGAAGGTTCTCCTGAAGACTGGTTGAAAAAAGGTATTTTAAGCAGAAAAAATGGCATCTGTATCAGTAAGAAGTTGGAAATGCACCAAATTAGCTCACCTTGAGGAGGAACAACACCTAACAAAATGAGAACAGAGTTAATGAAACATGTGGAGCAGACAGAGAAGTGCCTTGTGAGGTGGTATGGAATAGTTAAGAACACAGGCTCTGCAGGCAGACGGCCTGGGTTCAAATCTTGACTCTGTCCTGAGACAACTGTGTGACCCTGGGCAAGTTACTTAATCTCTCTAGTCTTCAATGTTCTCACCTGTAAAATGAGGGGGACAATAATATCTCATGGAGTGAAGCTCTCGATGAATGTTATCTGGTAGATGGAGTGTGAATCACGTAACTTATATTATTATGTTTATGGGAACCACTATAAATTCTTTAGCCTAAGGGATGATGAAATGAGAAAAGCAAGGAAATTGTTTCAATGGTATCAGTTAAACATTTATTAAATATTTGGCTTATTCTGAATACTTTCATTATTTAATCCTCATTATCACCCTATAAAATAACCTTTATTATCCATAACTTACATATAAGGAAGCCAAGGGAGAGAAAGGTGAAATATCTTGCTCAAGGTTACAAAGTTAGTAAGTGATAGAGTCCGGATTCAATCCAGAGTCTAGACAGTTTGGTCCAGAAGTTCTAAAGTACTCTCCTTATTCTGAGTATCAACCATTTTGGGTTTCCCAAGTAAAGACTTCCCTCTCTTAGTAAAAATTATCAAGGACTAAATATTATTTGTCATTTCCCAGTAGACAAATCAAGGTCATCCCCAGGGACCCATTTTTCCAGAGTCCCAAAGCTATGCAGAACAACTGTAAGGAGGTAGGAGCTGCTTGCAGTAGGGAGGGGGGAGAAATGTTAACCCCTTTGAAGTTAAACTCCTATTTCCCATGGGACATGGGCTTCCATCTGGCTACTTAGTCCCCCCATCCTTCTTCACTTCTACCCACAGGGCTACAGTTGCCAAAGTGAATATTCTGTTCCAATTTATTCAACCTAATTTTATCTGCATTAAGTATTACTACAGAGCATGAGGAAAAGGCATACCTACACTTAGTACAACAGATGCCAGCACTGCCATGGATGAAGGTCCATAATAGGAAAACACAGATCATTTATGTCATACAACTAAATTGGAGGTAATCCATTAATTGCCTCCCAATCAGTAGTAAAGTGTAGGGTTTCCAAATAATATATTCAAAAATAAAAGCTTTTAGGGTTCTGAAAGTCTTAACATTACCTTTTATTCTATATATTTGTAATACATTTATATATCACAATATATATCAATAATGTATTATAAATACATAGGTATATTTTATAATGAATCCAACACCAGGGATGCTGGGACTGCCTTCAGAATCTGCATAGTGTTCTAGTCAGAGTGTGCTAAATGTGGCCAACATTCATCAGTTCAATGTAAAAGGCAATTTATTGTGCAGCATTCACATAGTACAAGTGTTCCGACCCCCATGAAAAAAGTTTTGTTGCTGTTTTTCCCTGATATTACAAACACATGTTTACACTAAGGTCATATGTAAGCCCAAGTTCCCCCTGGTCCCATCCACCCTCGTTTGGAAAGCAGCCCAGTATCTACTTTTGAACTTGCATCACACAACTCTTTTTTTTTTTTTTTTTTTTTTTTTTTTT
>VBSM01003044.1:9357248-9368663 GCA_008086735.1 Cheirogaleus medius
AGGAAAAATAAATATAAGACCCTGTCTTATTTTCGGGGAAACACGGTAGTACTTTAGAGGTGAAAGAGACCCAGTCCACATTTATTTGACAGGGTTGAAAAACAAGGTTCAGGCAGCTTAGCTTGTTGTCTGTAATATTCTCTCCTTATTTTGAACCTCTTCTATGTTATCACCCTGGTGTTATGTATCAGCTATCTGTGCATCTTATTTGCTCTGTTAGACCACAATCTCCTGGAAAACAGGTATCCTGTTCTAACTTTCTTTTAATGTCTAACAATAGGCCCTACACATAGAGAGTGCATAGTAAATGTTTGTGAAATCATTTATTGCTCAGAAAGGAAGGCAGGAAAGAAACTCTTAGCCAAATAACATATTATTCTAAACTTAGAGTGAAAAATTCATTTCTATTTTTGAAACCACACCTACACTTAATCATCCCCATGATTTACTAAGTACTCTCTAAGCATGTAGCTCTCACTGAGGAGTATTTCTCATTCCAGAACTCTAGGAAGGCTTATTCATTACAGTGTAATAGACGATGAGGAATTCTTCCAATAAAATCCAGGACCTAACCTCTGACCCACTCTACGGCCACTCACAACAAAGCAAAAGAAGTTTAACATTTTATAGTCAGAAAAATCTTAAAAGTAAATGTTCTTCTAGTCCTGTTTCCTCAGCTGAAAAGTGTTATCTTTCCTTCTTTTCCCTCTTTAAGATCTCTTCTATGAAGTTGAAAATACCTTGAAAAGCAATATCCTTATGCCTTTACCTAAAAAGCTTAATGTAAAGAGGAAAATCTGTGTGGTCTCTCAAGTTAGTATTACAGAAATCTGGAACTATATATACAAGCTCCTGCTATTTTAAGATCACAAGAAATAGCTAGCCTGGGAAAATGAAAGAGAGGTGAACCATTTCTAACATCTTAACAGCCACTTCAAGCAACCACTTGTTCTGCAAATACCACAGGCCCCTTGGGAATTTTTAGATTTGGTTGATAACTTGAACTCTGGCAATTTGCCTTGCAACAGAATTGCTCTATTTGAAATGGGCATTAGCAGCAGAAAACTATGTAACCTTATCTTTGTAAAAGGTAAAGGTCTTATACCTTGTACTTTTTATGAATTCAAACTAATTCACATTTCAAAAATTAAGTAAGGTAACATTTACAATAGATCCAGGCAGACATATGTGTCATCATTTCTATAAATCAGCTACCTGTTTGGAGTGTGCAGTAGATAGTCTGAAAAGTGGGCCACCAGCACTGTCTCCCTACACACATCGGCCTCGCCTCCCACCAAGAGCGGGAGTCTATTTCCTCTCCCCTTGAATCTCGGCTATCCTTCTGATTTGCAACAACCAACACACTGCTACAGAAAAGAGGCTGTGCCAGTTCTGGGCCTGGGTTGAAAGAGATCTGGCAGCTTCCACTTTTGCTTTCTTAGAGCTCTGAGCTGACTCTTCTGTCGGAATAAGAAGCCCATGGAAAGAGAGGCCCTGCAAAAGACGACTATATGAGAGAGGCCACAGGAGCACTCAGACACCCCAATCTAAAGCCAGTATCAAAGTTCCAGGTATGTGAATGAGACCATCTTGGATCCTCCAGTCCTGGCAGAGGCCAGCAGACACAATGTGTGGCAAAGACAAACCATTCCAACTGAGCCCTGCCCAACTGCAGATACACAGAATGATGTGCAAATACAACATTTCTAAAAGGACAAAACTTTATAAATGGCAGACAGATTAGTGGTTGCCAGAGGTTAGGGACCAGAGTAAGAATGGAGGATCATCACCAGGGAGGGAGGTGGTTATGGGGTGTGCTTACAAAAGAGCAACCTGTGATACCTTTAGTGTTAGTTTTGTTCACTACCTTGACTGTAGTGGTAGATACAAAATGTAGACATGTAATAAAACTGTACACACCTTTACATATGCACATGTGCATACACATGAGTGCGAGTAACTGCGGAAATCTGGCTGAAAAAAATCAGTGGATTGTATCAATGCCAATGTCCTGGTTGCATTATAATTTTGCAAAATGTTAGTATTGGGGGAAACTGGGCAAAGGGTACATGAGATCTCTGTGTATTTTTTCTTTTACAACTGCATGTGAATCTATGATTATTTCAATAAAAATTTCAATTAAAAATGGTTAATGAAAAAAGAAAAATAAATTAAAAAAATAAATAAAAAACAACAAAAAAGAAAATAACAAAAAAATGGTTCAAACCAGTAACAAGACATAAAAAAAGGTTACTCTAAGCTACTAGGTTTTAAAGTAGTCTGTTATACAGCAATAGGTAAATGATAGAGAACAATAATATTTTAATATAACTTGTTAGCTCAGCTATATAAGACAAGACTAACTGGATGTATATCTGTGTTAACAAGTGCTATATTATTAGTGAGGTGCATTATTTTTGCCTAATTTATTTGCATTTGACCAAATAGTTCTAAATTACACCCAATAATTATCCCTTCAATTGGCTACAGAGAAATGGGAAGTGACAAAAGCCAGTCAATGAAAAGGGTTAATACTGCCAAAGACATACTTTTCCCATACTTTAACAACTCTGAGATTGGAGTGCACTTTATAATTGGCAGCATTTTTTTTCTTAGAGGTACACAACTAATGTTAAATAGACAGTCTTCGATTAGCTGAGATACATGATATTAAAATCTGAGGGGTTTCTGTAGTACAAATATGTATTTAGTTGTATTTCAAAACATGAAAGATTTTTAAATTTTCTATAATTCATTTGTATATAATCACTGAAAGTGAGAATCAGCACTATTTTTGTACTTATTTTTTATAGTTATACAGCAACCTTCCATTTATTATCAGGAGGGAAGTGATTCCTACAAGTTAATAGATAACTTAAATGGTCACAATTTAGTAAGCAATTTAAAAACCCTACCTATAAAGGAAAAAGCAAAAACTACAATATAGCAGAGACTGCAAGCTTCTTTCCAACATTTATTCTTCCCCTCCTTTTTGGTAACAGAATCCTGATTTTAAAAACAATGCATTTCCCAACCTTTCTTGCATACATGTAGCAATGTGACCAGCACCTAAATCCTGACAATATCAAGGTGGCACAACAGAAGTGCTGTATGGGATTTACAGTAAGTCTCCTTAAAAGGAAGTAGTAGGCCCTTGTTCTCCCCATTCTTCTGCCTGGACTACAGAAATGATAGATGAAGCTGAACCAGCTACCCTGACCCATGGGGGAACACACTAAGGATGGCATTTAGCAGGTCAGAAGGAGCCTGGATCTCTGACAATGAAGCACCATATCAGTTTGCACACTTCTAGCCACACTTTTTATTAGACAAATGAACTACTTTGTTTAAGCCACTGTTTTTTGTCTTGTTTTTGAGACAAGGTCTTGCTTTGTTGCTCAAGCTGGAGTGCAGTGGCAAGATCATAGCTCACTGCCACCCTGAACTCCTGGGCTCAAGTGATCCTAGTGCCCCAGCCTCCTGAGTAGCTGAGACTACAGGTGCCCACTACCATGTGCAGCTATTTTCTTCTTCTTCTTTTTTTTTTTTTGGTAGAGAAAAAATCTCCCTGTGTTGCCCAGGCTGGTCTCAAAATCTTGGCCTCAAGAGCTCCTTCCGCCTCGGCTTCCCAAAGTGCTGGGACTATAAGCATGAGCCAACATGGCCACCCTATATCACTGTTATCCTGAGTTTTTCTCATTACACAGTTAAACCTAATCCTAACTAATGCATATGGTTTACAACAGTGTTATCCAAAATGTATTCCATGGAATCTTACCAGCACTACAGATGGAGAGGTGTGACTGTGCAGTGGACCCTGGTTGGCTATCTCCCCAGCATACATTCTTTCTTCCTCTCCTAACAGAACCCTGACTTGGATTGTAACCATCCCAAGCTGCAACCAAAGATAAGCACACAACTGACCTAAGGCAGATCAATCGGGGCTAGTAAGATTTGATTTGGGGACTTCTGTTTAAGCTATCAGGAAACTCTGTCCTAGTTGGAGTGAAGGATCAAGTCTTGGCTGAAGCCAGTGTTATTACCTGGACTTTTCAGTTACTATACTAGAAATGCCTCATTATTGCTTAAGCCGTTGGGCTTTCTGTTCTATTACTTGCATCCAAACATCCAACTGATAAAATTTTTAGAATAATCAAGGAGCAAATGTGAAATCAGAA
The DNA here is from genome assembly GCA_008086735.1 of Cheirogaleus medius. Classification (NCBI taxonomy): domain Eukaryota; kingdom Metazoa; phylum Chordata; class Mammalia; order Primates; family Cheirogaleidae; genus Cheirogaleus; species Cheirogaleus medius. The sequence goes on from VBSM01003044.1 coordinate 9,361,427, forward strand.
TTAGGGGTATTACCAAAGTATATAGCTAACATTCCAAGAAAGTGGGTAGACAAAAAAACCTGATGAACTTTTTGAGTCTCTTTAAATAACCAAAGGTGGGAAATAACATATTATAATAAAATCCTGGCTCTGTGGCTAAATAATTTTTTCATCATTCAGTGTCTGGTTACTGGCAAAAAAAAAAAAAAAATTCAGTATGTACTGACACATTCTATTCACTGGACTAGTTAAACAACTATATTATCTAAGAAACAATAACATAGACTGTACAACAGTTCAGTCACTTTGGAAAATAGTCTGGAAGTTCCTCAAAATGTTAAATATAGTCACCATATGACCCAGCAATTCTACTCCTAGTTGTATAGTCAAGAGAGATGAAAATGTATGTACACACAAACACGAATATATACACAATGTTCAAAGCAGTATTCATAACTCAAAGGTGCAAACAACCCAAATGTCTACCACCAAGGAATAAATAACAAACTGTCCATGCAATGGAACATTTGTAACATGGATGCATCTTAAAAGCAGTAAGCTATATGAAAGAAGTCAGACACAAAAGGTTGCATATCAGATGATTCTATTTATATGAAATGTCCAGAATAGGTAAATCAATAGAAACAAAAAGTAGATCAGTGGTTGCTTAGGGCTGAGATAGGGGAATGGGGGAAGGAAAGGGACTGTTGGTGCATAGAGGTTTCTCTTTGGAGGAATGAAAATTAGACAGTGATAGTGGTTGCGCAACTAAAAACCACCGTACTTGTATACTATGAAAGGGTGAATTTTATGGCCTGTAAAAAACTGTTATTTAAAAAAATAGATAAAAGCTTTAAACTATTAAAATCTTTATTATTCACTTGTTTTTCTTTGTCAGTGCAATTTTAAGTGAAAGGAATAGTTTATATGAAAAACATCTCTCCACTACAACTCAGTTTTTCATTATTAGATTCCTAAAACCTTCATATTATGGAAGTATAAGAAATAAAAGGCCAAGTTACATATTTTTCCTAAAACAGTGAAAAGAGAAACAGCCTCAGTTGGTTCATTCATGTTAATTAGGTTAAATTACTTGACTGTGTAAGTCAGAAGTTCTGGAATATGAAACAAAATGTATTAATTGGGCAAGTCCCAGCTTGGGCAAGCCTGTGCTTTATACAATTAGCCCAATGTTACAAAAACAAGTATCCCTTGTAATCCAAATCTATTCAGTTTCTGAGTTTGGAAAGTGAAAGGTCAGACACAGAGTGATAAGTGAATTTTCCTTTGCTCAGAGAGGCTCAATATCTGACAAGCTAGCAATTACAACTTCTTTCTTCAAAGCAAAATAAGCATCAGTATAATACAGCTCCCTGCTTTTACCACTAATCAATATCCTGAATCACAGAATTACTGGCTTATACACTTACATGTGCACCAGTAGTACTACTAGGCATTTCAGGCAAAATTTGACACTAAATTGTTACATCCAAAGCTTCTACCATGCCCTAGTACTTCCTTACTCTATAGATAGCAAATTTGAGTATCTGCAGGCTGAATTAATTTTGATCACCAATACATACAGATACCATCTGCATATAGTAGTCCAGATAGAAAATAAAGCACAGCTAAAAACTGTGATGACAAGAACAGAAAGGCTTTTTTCTCTTATAATTTTTGAAAATATGGGTTAGACTCACACACAGGAAGTTGATATTTTTTAGGTAAAGTCCCCTGATGGTCAACTTGATTGATAAAATAATGCCAACAAGTACCACAAAGTTAAAGACAACTACAGACAGATATCAGAAACTCTTATTCCTCAACCTAAGATTATGGTTGAACATTATACTATACACTAAGAGGCTACAGGTAGTGGTGAGAAGAGCTTATTGATAGCTTATAAAATGTTCCTATAAAAAATGGTCCTGAAGAAATTATTTTTCAAGAATAGCGGAAAAGAAAAAACATGGTATCTTAGTCTTGTTGGGTTACTATAACAAAATACCTTAGACTAGGTAATTATAAACAACAGCAATTTATTTCTTAGTTCTAGAGATTGGAAAGTCCAAGATCAAAGCACCAGCAGATTCTGTGTCTGGTGAGGACTCTCTCTGCTTCACAGTTGGTGCCTTTGTAGTTCATCACATGGCAGAAGGGGCTACCATGCTCCCGGGGACTTCTTTTATAAGGGCACTAATCCCATTCACAAAGGCTCCACCCTCTCTTACCAAAGCCCATCTCTTAATACTGCCACATTGGGGATTCAATTTCAACATACACATGGAGAGTTGAGTGAAGAGACACAATCAGACTACCGCACACAATACTGAAGACAGAATCCTTAAAAAACATTCACAGTTAATGGAAAAAATGCCAATAAAGCACTTTTTAAAATGCAGAAGAAAGGACTTATTGATTAGTGATTTGGAAGCTACAGGAGGCAGTACACACAAAAACTTCAACTGTGTGTTTTGCACTATTTCTAGCTTGAAATATATTAAATTATACCTCAAACCAGTAGAGTGAGTTACTTAGCCATCATCCCCAGGAATGCAGCTACATGAAGGACCTCTGTGCCTATATTCTATTAAATAATATTCACACAGTGAATGGATCATAGTTCTACTATATGTCCAGGTCTACAGGTAGGAGATATACATATATAAATCACCTTAGAAATAAAGTATATGTTTGCTATCCCTATTCTCTCTTATATCCTGCTTTGTAATTTAAGAGTCCTCTATAATCACTGTCTTCATCCTCATTTTTCTTCTCCTTGACCCTTATCTACTCTACTGAGAATGCTTTTGTCAAGATCATGAGCAGCTCTCAAAGCCAACGTTCTTATTTAACGTAAGCTCTGAACAGCATTTAACAGTTTCCATCCCACCTTTCTGAAATTTTCAAATTTTGATTTCTCTGACACCACAATCCATTGATATTCTCCCATCTCACTGGCTGTTCCTTCTCAGATACTCTGTCAGCTCTTTCTCCTGGAGTCCCCAAGACACTAGGTCTCCTTCTCTTCTCAATCTATACAATTTCCCTAATGATCTTATCAAGTCCAATGGTTTTAAACACCTGTTCTCTGGTGATTAATCCTAAACCTACACCTCTAGTCCTGGCCTCTTCCTGGAACTCTAGAATCATATATTCGATTGCCAGTTAGACATCTCCAGTTGGCTGCCCAGTAATAGGTATTTTAAACCTAAAATGGACACAATGGAACTCATGAATTTCCTCAAAAAACCTGCTCTTCCTCCATTTTCATCACATCAGCAAAGGCACCATCCATCCTGGCACTCAAGGCAAAATCTACAACACAAATAAACTGACCATACCTCCAAAACATATCCCAAATCCCTCCACTTCTACCTCTCTCCATTACTAGCATCCTAATTCAAGTCACTACCAACCCGGTCCTGAATTACTGCAACAGCCTCCTAACTGGTCTCACTTCTATTCTGCTTCCCACAAAACACAAGCAACCAATTCTTTGTGCCTAAATTGCACTGTCACACCTGTTTAAAATCCTCCAATGGGCCACTGTGGCTCATGCCTGTAATCCTAGTACTCTGAGAGGCCGAGGCAGGAGGATCACCTGAGCTCAGGAGTTGGAGGTTGCAGTGAGCTATGATAATGCCACTGCACTCTACCCAGGGCGACAGAGTATAAGAGTCACAAAAACAAAAACAAAACAAAACAAAATCCTCAAGGGCCTCCCACCACACTGACAAAACCCCAGCTCCTGTCTGACCCCAATCTTACCTTTATTCCCTGACTCCCCCCATCCCACACCGCAGCAGGCCCTATGCCATCTCAACACAAACACTGTGTCAGTTTCACTTACTTTCTTTCTGTTTTTGAACACCTAACTCGTCTCCACTTCAGGACTATTCCCTTTGCTTAGAATACGCTTCCTGTGATCTTTGTATGGCTGGCTCTATCTTGTTACTCAAACAGCAGCTTAAATGTCACCTCAGAAAGGCATTTCCTGCCTACCCAATTTCAGAGCCACTCCAATTACTATTTTAATTATGCTATTTTAATTCTCTGCTTAGAATTCATTATTGATATTTTTCTTAAGGTAAGCTCCATGAGGACAGGGGCCTTGACGCCTTGTCAACTGCTGTATCCTCAGCACCTAGTCCTAGAACTATGCCTGACACATAAAAGCTCAGTAAATATTTTAAATGACTGAATAACTGAAAGTAAGACACTCGAGGGTATTGATAAAATAATTTTCTAACTTCATAAATTCATCTCAAACACATGCACCTTAACGGCATATTTGTTTAGTGTGTCAATTTTACCAAAGATATAAGTTGAGCTTTTCAAATAGATTAATTATATTAAAAACAAACATTTTACTGTTTTAAATTGATGAAAACCTACAGTGTCTGGTTTACTTACACAGCTACTAGCTATTTCCACTTAAAATAGTTGTCTTAGAATTCTAAAGCCTGAACATGTTTTATTCTTTAAACGCTATGGAAAGTTAAAATAGTAAGCTAGGGATGTTTTACTTATTTAGTGTATGTTACTTAAGACTGGAAAGAGAAGTCTTAAAATTGGAGTTTTTAGAATTTGCAACAAATTAAATAAAACTTCCTAAGAATACAATAACAAAGCTCTCAAGAAAAATAACCAATTTCTTCTTCAATAAAAAATTGGGTTGGAAAAAGCTGGCAAAATGAAACGGAAGGAATAGAATTTTAAGCATTTAGTTGAGCCATTTATAAAGTTTCTAAACTGGTTTCAGAGAAATTCTTGGAAGAGATTCTGTATTTTTATCTGCCAGATAGAGGGTAGGAATAGAAAACTCAACAGAGTTCATGGGGGTGGAAGTGTGGAGGCTTCTCTCAGGCCTTCATTGGGTATTTATATTGTGACAGTAAGCTCTGTGGTTAAGCTTGGGCAGTAATTAAGTAGTGTGTTTATTATAACTTAATCTCAATGGACTTTTCTAAGATTTCCCCTCAGGCTCAGGAAGAAGTAAAATAAGATTCTGGCTTATAAACACAAATAAATGAAGTTTTATGGTATTGAGTATCTACACCAATAGTCTCAAGCTTCATTATGCACAGAACCAAAGGAAAAGAGAAAAGGAGATTCAAACAAATAAAGGAAAGGAAAGGAAGATGTAACACTGATACACTGATTTCTACAATAACTAGAGAGAAAGACAAAAAGTGAGAAGAAAAAAAAGGCCAGGCTTGGTGGCTTACACCTATAATCCTAGCACTCTGGAGGCCAAGGAGAGAGGCTTGCTTGAGCTCAGGAGTTCGAGACCAGCCAGCTTGAGCAAAAGCAAGGCCCCTTTCTCTGCTAAAAACAGAAAAATCAGCCGAGCCTCATGGCACGCGCCTGTAGTCCCAGCTACTCCAGAGGCTGAGGCAGAAAGATTGCTTCAGCCCAGGAGTTTGAGGCTGCAGTAAGCAATGATGATGCCACTGCATTCTAGCCAGGGTGACAGAGTTAGATTCTGTCAAGAAAAGAGAAGAAGAGAGAAGATAGAGAAGAGAAAAGAGAGAAAAGAAATTAAACTCCCCTCTACACTCCCTCCCCTCAAAAAAACATTAGAAAGAAAGAAAGAAAGAAAGAAAGAAAGAAAACAAAAAAGACTAATTTAGTGTCTCTTTGGGGAGGCTGGAAATATACATTAGATTTTTAAGGTAACCACTGAAGTGGTTTTAATCTAATAAAAAATAGTGCTAATATTTATAATTAATGTTCCATAGCAGAGCACTATCTTCCTGTCCTCCTGCACCTGGGTACCATAATCACCTTGAGTGTGTCCCCATGGTTTTAAAATGCCACAGTGAATCTGAATTGTGTTCATCCTAACTGCTGAAATAAAGGGGATAGATAATCACTGGTTTGGGTAGAGAGTGATTTTTATAAGCAGCTGAATGTTTAGTGACAGAAAAAGAGAAGGCATTATGCAAAATTTAAGAAAAAAAAACTAGTCTTGTTCTTCATCAACACTGGTGTGAGATGAGAAGGCATAAGAGCAGATTCTGACCTAGACTATTTATCACCTCCTGATCAACTGAGCAGCCAGAATCTGTTAGAGGGTAGAAGACTCACTAGCACTGTCTTGACAGGGAGTGTCAAGGCTGCTCTAGTTGGCACTATAAGCAAAGTTGTACTTGCAGTGTTTTTCTCCAATGGCCACTTTCTAATGTACCAGGATCAGGATATAAATCTCAGTAAGTCTGAGGAAAAGGCCAAACTACAGTCATGAGATCAAACCGAGGACTACAGGGATGGGGATGGGTCTAGAGTTAGTCTCATATCACAGAACTAAGAGCTGTTAAAGTGCTTCAACATGGGAGGGGGCTTGAGTGGGGTGGAATATGAGTTCTGCTATTTCTCGTCCACTCTGAATGACTGAGAATAGTGGTGTCATTAACAGAACGGCAAGGGTTTGTTTTAACTAATTTATTTCCCCCCCAAGTGAGCCAGCTTAACAAGTATTATTTTAGAATTGCTGTATTATTTTAGTCATCTGTGTATTTTACATGGACCTGTGTAAGTAATCTATATACTTCAGAGTAAAGGAAGTCAACTTATAATTTTCCTAACTACTGCTCCAATTGTTTCATTTCCAAAAGTCACACTTAAAACCCAAAAGGTTACAAAGGGAAAAGCTACGTTTCTCACAGGTGCTCTAAATTACTGCTCTTTTAGCATATCTCTTATATCTAAACTGTAAGGAAAAAGTAAGCAAAGCAAACAGTAAGGAAAAAAATTCTTTAAAAATTTGTAGGTAAACTGTTCTTTATCAGACCTCTGTAACACTGATGATCAAACAATGAGCAAGCTACAGATGATTTGTATGATACTTCAAATTTTTATCATCCTCCAAGGCCTAGTAACACAAACTTGATTACTATACAAATATTTTTACATTAATAAAAATACAACTAAAGCTAAACTTTACTCCTGATACTCTCCCTTCCCTCTAAAAAGTTACAACAGATGGGATCAACTCAAAAAAGCTTAACTGTATATCAAAGCATTTAAGTCAGTTTCCTAAAGGTAATAATTTCAGGCAATTGGTTCCAACATCTACAAAGGTGCGGCCAACTGGTAGGACAGTCTCCTAAGCTATTTTATTAAGTAGCTACTAATGGACTAAGCCACCACAGAGGCAGGTGATATAGGGTGATATGTGTATACTAGGAACTGCTTAAAAGATCTACGGCAGTTAGGTTACCAGTATATAGCAAATACAGGTAAAATCATGATT
>VBSM01003044.1:9379055-9389228 GCA_008086735.1 Cheirogaleus medius
TAGCACAAATTAACACAGAGAAAAACACATCACTTCTCAAAAATACTATGAAAAAGTTCGACCTTGACTATCCCACAAAAAAATTTTCGGGGATTCCCAGGAGAATAGGGGCCACACTTTGAGCACTGCTACTCTAGAGAAGCATCAATAATTATCCAATTGATCACTCTGTGGCCCTTCAGGATTGGTTACTGACTTAACAGAACTGTTTACTGCTCTAACACCCTCCCACATACATATGAGGTCATTTTCTCAGTTAAATAATCCATCTTTCATTGCAGCTATTTCATGTCTCTTACTTCATATTCCCAGGGAACTGTACACTACTCCACAACGCACTTCACAACCAGCATAACTCAGCATGTGATTCGTAACAGCCAGTACAGTGTGGTTAAGAGCACAGGCTCTAAAGTCAGTTTGCTTAGGTTCATTAATCCTGGGTCCACCAATTACGAGCTATGAGACCTTATACAAACTATTTATCCTCATTTAACACTATCTATCTTTGAGAGTTGTGAGGATTCAATCTATATAGTGTCTGTCAGGGGTCCTGAAACACAGGAAGTGCTCAAAAGATGTTAGCAATATTCAAAATATTACTATAACTGCAACAGTAGATGCATCCTACTAGCAAAGAAATTTCATACAGTAGTCAAAACTAGGCAGGACCCCAGGAAGGGGCCTATGCTCTACAATAGTATTTCCCTAGCTAGCCTGGAAGGTCACCTGCAGTGCCTACAAACCTGGATTCTTGCGTTCCACCCTAGACTGCAGATCAGAAACTCTGGGGAAAGAGCCTGGGAATCCCATGAACAACACATTAGGGAATTACCGTCATGCTAGGTTGGGAAATATACCTTTAGAGGGAACACCATATTTGAGGAATTGGCAACATGTCTATCCTCATACAATCTAAACATTTTATTTTATTCTGTGAGTAGTGTAAAGTTCATTACAAATATAATTATTAAAAGATATGTAAAATCATATCTGAATAAATTGAAATGGCAAGGCACAAACTACCTTGTAAAAGGCATATTTGAAAATAGAAAAGAATATTAAAGGGAGAAATAACTCATTTCTTTGATTCTAAGATGCAATCCATTATAAAATAATAGCATATATTTCTCGAAAGGATTACATGTCACGTTCCCCTTCAGAATCTGATCAAAGTTTGAACTGAAACTTTCTTCACATTCAGAGTTTAATGATTTTTCTGAACTTTTGGCCCTCAATAGTTATGCAATAGTATCAAAGTAACATGTCACTTCTCAAAAACCATAATCTTGTTCTCTTTGAAACTGAGAGAATAATTTTAAGGCAAAATTATATCTGGGAATCCTCTGAATTTTGTATTTAAATGCAGTTTCATTTTTTCTTAACTCAATATGACTAGAAATTAAGCAGTTTCTCTTAAAAATAAGAAGGAATTTTTAAAAAGTTAATACTTGAGTGACAATCCATCACAAGTCATGAATCAGTCACACCTGACTCCCTTATCTCTCACATTCTACACGTTCCAAAGATTTAGCAATTTCTATTGCTTTTAACTGTATTATTTGTCTTAGTACAAGCTATTTCCTAGTTATATACAGCATATGATCTTTGTAGCATATTCTTTTTAAAGAAATAGAAAGCAAATACATATCTAAATTTAACTTAAAATTCAGCCATGTGTAATGCTGTCAGTAAATAACTTTATGAGGTGACAAAGGGGTGAAAAAGACACTTCTACACATGGCAAAGTTTATATACACACACACACAGATAATGACATCTGCAATACAATGTAATCCTCCAGCAATTGGTGAATTTCTTTTGCCATTAAGGCCTGTAAAGGAACATCAAAAATATTTAAAAGTGTTGAAAAAAGTTCACCTTAGAGTTGAACTATAGTGCTAGATAATTCATGTATAAAAATATAGTAATAAGCCTGGTCAACATAGCAAGACCCTGTCTCTAAAAAGAAAAGAAAAGAAAAAAAAATTAGCTGGACATGGTAGCCCAGATCTGTAGTCCCAGTTACTTGGAAGGCTGAAGTGAGAGGATCACTTGAGCCCAGTAGTTCAAAGTTACAGTGAGCTATGACTGTGCCAATGCACGCAGCCTGAGTAACAGAGTGAAACCCTTTCTCTTTAAAAAAAAAAAAAAAAAAAAAAAAAAAAAAGAAGAAGTATAGAGAGTAATAAATGTAAATGATCAGATTTCTTTTTAAAAATTCATTTTAGCATGAATTAAAACCCAAATTCAATAACATACTGTTTGCAAAAGACAGACTTAAAAATAAAGGCAGATTTTAGTATTGAACTAAAATAAAAAGTGTTGGGAGAAAAACTATATCTGACAAAGTAGAGAGCAAAATCAGTAAGAAAAACAAAGTCAATATACAAAAGCAAGACAGGATATAAAGCACTGTTCCTCAAAGTGTAGTCCCATGGACCACTGGCATTGCCCAATCATTCATCAAGTGGTCAACAGATGACAATAATTTCTAAGGAAAATCAATAAAATATTTTCAAATAATCTGAATTATAATACTAATAACTTTTCACAGAAATAGTGAAGCAATCTTAAAGGCTTTGAACATGTCACAAGGACCGCTATAATTCAGTCCATTCAGTGGCTCCCAAGCTTCTCAGATCCAACACCTCCTGTTGGTAAAATTTTTAACAGTCTCTTTATTATCTTGAAATTATATTAATTGATACTATCCTATCCACATAATATTTTTAAAAAGTCATTACAATGCCCTAACTATATAATATGAAGAAAAAGAAATTAATCCATATAAAACACTATTTAATATATAAAAACTTAGGCATCAATACACTAGGAAATATCATAATATAGTTAAGATGCCTGCACCAATATGAAGAATCGTCACGAATGTGACAGCTACAAATGTAGGCTGAAGCAGGTGTGTTGAACATTTTTCCAAAATGGCAACCTCTTGGTAAAGCTCTAAATGAAAGGACATTACTCACCCTCTGATTTCTTACATTCATAGAAAATGTAGTGTATCACATAAAAAAATGCTTCGTATGTAAAATATTTTAGACTTGAGTAATTAAAAGAGCTTCAAATGCCACATAAGACAGATTCATTGTCTAGCACTGTCCTGCACACTGCAAGACATCTAGCAAGCCAAGAACCTCTACTATGGTGACAACCAAAAATGCTCTCACAAATTTCAAAAATGCCTCCCAGAGAATGGCACTACCCCAACTGAGAACTACTGAGCTAAATAGATATATAAGACCAGGCTAGGATGTTTTTAAATCATTTGCATGCTACTATTTACTTAAGTTAGCATTTTTGCTAGTACACAGTATTACTTTGTAGCTGCAATTCCCCATAATGGATCAACATAATAGTGGTTATGAAAATAGAAACAAATACTACATCTAAGCATACTTACAAACATGTGATTGTGTGACTCAAGTACAAATAAGAATGGGAATATGTATCATCTGGAATAAAAGAATTTCGAACATGGTTTCAAATATACAGCCAACAGTTCAAAAATAGGAATATCTGAAAATTGGATTTTACTGGACCAGCAAACTACTCACCACCAGCATGTTGTCCCAAGTGAAAAATGGGTCAAATAGTGACATAAAGCCATTGAAACTTTCACAGTTTTCTACAAATATAACCAAAACTGCCTAACTAGTTTACTCTAAAGGACATATATTGTAAAAGAAACTTCCATTTTAAATTATTATACTGGCAACAAAGAAAAAAAATATATCTGCCGATTCACAATAAAAGCCACTAACAATATAAAGAAAAACAGAAGCAAAGATAAATGCAAAAATAAAGCTGGAAAGATTTGAAAGCAGGGTCTCAAAGAAATATCTGTACACCAATGTTCATAGCAGTATTATTTGCAATAGCCAAAAGATAGAAGCAATCTGTGTCTCTAAAGATGAATGGATAAACAAAATGTGGCATATCCATACAATCAAATATTATTCAGTCTTTAAAAAGAAGGATATTCTGACACATGCTACAAGCTACAAGGATGAACCTTGAAGACATTATGCTAAGTGAAATAAACCAGTCAAAAAAGGAGAAATACTGTATGATTCCATTTATATGAGGTCCTAGAATAGTCACATTCATAGAGACAGATAGTAGAATCGTGGTTGCCAGGGGCTGGGGGTGGGGGAAGTTAGTGTTTAATGGGTACAGAGTTTCAGTTTAAGAAGATGAAAGAGTTCTAGAGAGAGATGGTGGTGAGGTTGCACAAAAATATGAATGTACATATCACAGAACAGTACATTTAAAAATGATTAAAATCATAAATTTTATGTTATGTATATATTTTATCACAATTTTAAACAGACTAAACAGAAACAAAAATAAAGCTGGAAAATCAGAAAGAACTGACACAGAATCTGTTGGCAAATGAAATTTGATTATGGTTGAAAGTACAGTCATCCCTTGGTATTCATGAAGGATTGATTGGTTCCTGGACCCCCTCGGATACAAAAATCCCTGTATACTCAGGTCTCTTATAGAAAATGGAATAGGGCACGGCGCAGTGGCTCACACCTGTAATCCTAGCACTCTGGGAGGCTGAGGTGGGCAGATAGATTGAGCTCAGGAAGTTCGAGACCAGCCTGAGCAAGAGCGAGATGCCATCTCTACTAAAAATAGAAAGAAATTAATTGGCCAACTAAAAAATATATAGAAAAAATTAGACAGGCATGGTGGCGCGTGCCTGTAGTCCCTGGAGGCTGAGGCAGAAGGATCGCTTGAGCCCAGGAGTTTGAGGTTGCTGTGAGCTAGGCTGACACCATGGCACTCTAGCCTGGGCAACAGAAAGAAACTCTGTCTCAAAAAAAAGGTCATTATGGTAACACATTCTGCATTTTATAAAATTCAACCAATTCCACTCATTTTTATAAAAAAACAATAAAGAACTTTTTCTTTTTTAATATGATTAAAACAATCCACATCACAAATCTGATGGTTAAACATTGGTGGTCTTCTGGGTAAAAAACTAAAGAGCCCTAAGTCAGTGATTTATAATAATTTATTACATATTGTTTAGTTTTTTTGAAGGAGCAAATAAAACTAAATTATAAAAATTACTCAAAAGTATATATCACTATTTAATTCTATATAAATCTTAAGCAAAGAATCATTAGACTAGTCTACTATAGTTGTTGGCTATAAAACAAATATGCAAAAAAAAAAAAATCCAATGGTATTTCTACATACCAGTAATAACCAGCTAGAAAAAGAATGGAGAAATATCTACATTAAAACAGCAAAAAAAGTATAAAATACTTGGTAATTAATGTAGTGAATGTATTAAAAAACCTAAATATTAATGGAGAAAAACTTGGTCAGTTGCAGAGAAACAATGAACATGATGATTTTGTCCCAGTTAAACAGCTGCTATACTTCCAATTAAAATATTAACAAGGTACTTTATAGAAGTTGGAAACTTCGAAAAATAAATAGGCAAAAGTATCAATGAACATTTTGTAAAAAAAAAAAAAACATGTAAGATTAGCCGTTACTGAATACTAAAAGCAATGTCTAATCAAGGGATTGGATCTCAATTCAGCTGAAAAATAACTTTCGCTTACAAAATAAATGCAAATCAGCTGATGGTTCATTCATTTGCTGACCGTCTCTGACACTAGTTTCTGTTCAATATTTAACTAATACACCCATAACAGAGACAATCTTTCATTTCCTAAATCACAGCTTATGTTACAAGTGGTACAGATAAAATGAACAATTCATGGCCAAGATAAAATCTTTAACACAAACCCATGTGTAAGAAATACTGCTGGTCAAATATTTTTTCTTAAATATCTCTACATGAATGTCTTAAATGCTGCTGTTGTATAATAATTTTACCACATCACAGACCACTGAAAGAAAACTACAGTTTAATATTTGTCATGTGGACAAGGGAAGTTGAGGCCACATGCAATTTACCTCCAGAAAAGCACCTTATTTCGAGTTACCTCAAGGTAGACTTTGGTGCACAAAATGACACCCTCAGCCCCCTCCACAAAAAAAAATACACACCTGGTCTGTGTCAGTTAATTCTATGGACTCATTTTCTTCTTCACTAAGATAGGATTTAATTTCCTGTCCTTAGATTTGATACAAGAATGAGAACACCACAGTGAGAGGCACTTCTCAAAATACTGTTAAAGGAGCACTGTTCAAGTATTGTTAAGATGCCAAGCAAATTCTTCCCTTGAGCAAGTGAGTGACTTTTAACATTTAAAACAAAATTAAACAGGTTTCTTTTTTACTGCCCGACTTCTCAGAGCTCATAATATGCTAATTCAGACTATGAATTTCCAAGAGAGGGATTTAATATGCAGCCTTTTCCAAGCTTACGTGATTAAAGGTTCCCTTTATTCTCAGAGAACCATTAAATGGCAAAGTTTATCAGGCACATTGTTAAACTCTTTGTGTATATATAATTTATCCTTAAATATCGTTGGCTTTGTAGTAAAAAAATACCTGTGTTCAAATTCAAGCTCTGCCACTCATTAACCATAAAATCTTGGGTAAATCATCAGTTTTTCAACTGTAAAATGGGGAAAGGAATACCCACATTTCAGGGGACTGATTTAAGGATAAATTATATACACACAAAGAGTTTAACAATATGCCTGATAAACTTTCAATAAAATTGCAATTTGTCCTCCTGAAAGCAAAAGTTAGTAATACTGATTCCCATTCTGTCCACCTCTCTTCTTTTTCCTTCCCTGCTTTTGTCTTTTTCATCTTTTTCTTTTCAGTTTTCATTCCTGGGTTTAACATTCCTATTTGATTTTCTTTTAACTTTAACTGTCAGAAGTTCTCCTACATAGTGACTCATACCATTCAATGGAATACTGGAGGATAGGGCGAAAAGGAAATAGCGGGGTTGAAACATACTATTGAGTGAAAAAAGCAAGATACAGAATCATTGTGTACTAGGCACTATGTGAAAAGGGACTCCACAAAAGAATGAAACTAGACCCTTACTACATACAAAAAAAAGATTCAAAATGAATGTAAGAACTAAAACTATAAAACTCTTAGAAGAAAACATAGCGGAAAGGCTTCATAACACTGGATTTGGTGACAATTTTACAAATATGACACCAAAGCACAGCCAACAAAAGAAAAAAATGGACTTTCCCCAAAGTATTATTATAATAAAAACTTTTGTGTACCTCAGGATTAACAGAGTTAAAAGGCAACCCACACAATGGGAGAAATTATTTGCAAACAATATATCTAATAAGGGATTGACATCCAGAATATATAAAGAACACCTAGAGCTCAACAACAGAAATCAACATAGTTAAAAACCTAGCAAAGGACATGAATAGACACTTCTCCAAAGACAAGCACATGGTTAATAAACATGTAAAAAGATGCTCAGTATCACTAATCACTAGGAAAATACAAATTAAAACCACAATGAGATACCATTTCACACCCACTAGGATGGCTATTTTTAAAAAAACAGAAAATAAACTGTAATCCCAGCACTTTGGGAGGCCAAGGTGGGAGGATCGCTTGAGGTTGTAGGGAGCTCTGATGATGCCATTGCTCTCTAGCCTGGGCAACAGACTAATGTTGGCAAGGATGTGAAGAAACTGAAACCTTTGTTGTTGGTGGGAATGTAAAATGGTACAGCCACTATGAAAAATGGTGTGGCAGTTCCTCAAAAAATTAAACATAGAATTACCATATATGATCCAGTAATCCAACTTCTCGGTATATATTTTTTTAAAAAACTGAAAGCAAAGACTTGAACAGATATTTGTACACCAATATTCATAGCATTATTCACAGTAGCTAAAAGGTGGAAGCAACCATCAAAAGACAAACTGATAAACAAAACGTGGTATGTATCCATACAATGGAGTATTATCCCTTAAAAAAGAAAGAAATTCTGACACATGCTACAATACAGATGAACCTTCAGGATGTTAAGCTAAGTGAAATAAGCAAGTAACAAAAGGACAAATATTTTAAAATTCTATTTATATGAGTTACCTAGAGTAGTCAAATTCACAAAGAACGAAAGTAGAATAGAGGTTTCAGGGATTGGGAAGAGAGAAGAGGGAGTTTGAGTTCACTGTGTACAGTAATTCTCCCTTAACTGCAGTTGCCCTGTCCATGTGGTCAACCATGGTTTGAAAATAAATGGAAATTTTCAGAAATAATTCACAAATTTTAAGTTGCGTGCCATTCTGAGTAGTGTGATGAAATTTTGCGCCATCCTGTTCCATCCTGCCCAGGACATGAATCATCCCTTTGTCCAGCGTCTCCATGCTGTATACGCTATCCACCCATTAGACATTTAGTCACTGTCTCAATTATCAGATCAAATAAAACAGTATATATAGGGTTCGGTACTATCTGAGTTTTATGCATCTACTAGAGGTCTTGGAACATATCCCCTGTTTATAAGGGGGACTACTCTACAGAGTTTCAGTTTGAGAAGATAAAAAGGTTTTAGAAATAGATGGTGGTGTTGGGTGTATAACAATGTAAAATATACTTAATGCTATGAACTGTACACTTAAAAAATGGTTAAAATGGTAAATTTTATGTTATGTATATTGTATCACAATAAAAAGGGGGATTATGTAAGATTGTATAAACACATGTGTTCTCATGCATACATTTCTAGGATGATTGAGAGAAAAGCGGTTATCATCTTTCTTGGAGAGGGAGACTAGAGGATCAAGAATGAACATGATATAATAAAAAATAGAGGCACTGAAAATAGTGGTCTACTATGAGCCCTCTAAAAAGGAATCTACAATATATTAAATGGTATGAAAACATGCTCAAGATATATTAAATAGAAAACAGCAGATAACAAAATACTATTTACCATTTTAACATTACATTCATACACACATACACATACAACAATAATCTCGGAGGTTGACACTAGAGATCACTGAGGAAAGAAGAGACTATTCAATAAACGGTGCTGGAACAACTGGATTCCCAACTCACTCAGACATAAATAACATAAAACCTAATTCTAGGCGGATTAAAAATTTATATGTGAAAGGCAAAGCATTAGCCCTAACCCTAATCTTAACCCCCAAACTATTCCTATCTAGAGGAAAACACAAGAGACCACCTTTAAGACCTCAGGCTAAAGAAGAATTTGTTAGGGCACAAAAGCACTCACCATAAAAGAGATTGGTAGATTGTACCCAAGGTATATACATCCTAAGAAAGCTCTGAAACATGAATACTAAGAATATGTTCAAGAATGTTCACAGCAGTCCTCTTTAAAACAGCCTTAACCTGGAAACCTAAACATTCACCAGCAAGAGAACAGATAAATAAATCATATACTATATATTCATAGGCAAGAACGTTATACAGCACTGGAAATGAGTGCAACAAATGGGACAAATCTTGGAAACAATACTGATTGAAAAAAGCAAATTATAAAAGACAATCTATGTCATCTTTATAATAATCTTATAAAAATAAAGCAAAACTAAGCATTATGTTGTACAGTAAAACATAAAAATGTAGTAAATGTAATCTAATTGTTTAAAAAAACAAGGGAATGGTAAACACAAAATTCACGACATACGTAACTGTTGAGGGTTAGGGTTCAGACATGAGAACCCCAGGAATGGGACAGGACTTTGCCAAAGAGCAACCTGTGGACATGTCAGTTCACTGAGCAAAATCCACCGATCAGAGAGACCGAGTGGGGAGGGGAGCGCACCGGCAGGTTGATTCACTCCATCACTTAAAATCTGAAAACATTGGACCACACGGTCTTACTGATTTCAGGTAAAAACAGTTATTGAAGATGTCCAGCAAAACAGCAAGCACCAACAACATAGCCCAGGCAAGGAGAACCATGCAGCAGTTAAGATTAGAAGCCTCCATTGAAAGAATAAAGGTTTCAAAAGCATCAGTGGACCTCATGTCCTACTGCGAGGAACATGCCAGAAGCGACCCTTTGCTGATAGGGATACCAACTTTAGAAAACCCTTTCAAGGATAAAAAAACTTGCATCATCTTATAGTGGAATAGTGAAACAGTTCCTCCCCTCTCCACAAAGCAATGATGAGCAGCTCCTTGAAGAGATTTACCTTCAGCTTATTTGGTAACCACTGCTAATAACTAAAATGCTCTTAGCTTGGAATA
>VBSM01003044.1:9392998-9410997 GCA_008086735.1 Cheirogaleus medius
AAAAAAAAAAAGAGAGTATTATTAAAATTGTTTTAAAAAATAAATACATGCAGAAGGATACATTATGTAAATTAAGTCATGACCCTTGTTCTTTCAGTCAGAATACCATTCTTGGGCCCCAATCCAAAAGCATGTGAATCCCATTTAGAATAACTGCATGTCAACATTAAGAAAACCAGAATGACGGCTAATGAAACATTTGTTAGAACATTAAGGCATTCAATAGTCAGTGACACTTAATGCAATGCTCAAATCTGTATCTAAACATGCAGATACCCATAGGATAAAGTCTTTTTTTACGTACTGTCACTGGGGCACCCATCCACTATCTCATCTCCAACCCATCCTTGAGGCAATGACCTGCAACTGACTATAGACACTGAGGGATCACAACTCAACTGCCTTCAGGAACTAGGTAAACAGTATAAATTAGTGATGTAGAGATTCAGTGTATGGCAACAGAAAGTGATGGGCACTAAGGCAAATTAGAAAATATAAGCTATGAGTACACACATTCAAATATTAAGACACTTGACCAAATTACTCCTTCTAGTAATCAAATGACTGATTAGGACACACAGTATATATAATGGCCCACTCTGAAATCTCTTTCTAAGTTGTCTTAATTATATCTGCTGTCATTTGATAACCAGTCTCCAACAACACTATAAACTAGAAGAAAGAGGGTCTGGTTTATTCTTTTAGTTACTGTAGCAGAACCCCAAAAGACATAAAGTCATTCGTTAAATATGAAGATCAAATCTACACCCTTACTCTGTCTGACCAAGTAAGCTATGTGGTCAGTGTAAGTACTAATAGCATGTAACTGATAAAGAACAGACCAAAGCAGACCCTGAATATCTAGAAAAATTAGAACAAGAACCAAACAATAACAGTTCAACATATTTCTTTCATTTGCTAAAAATTATAGAACCTGGCACATCCCTAATGATGAAGGAGATGATTTTCTTCTTCCTGCTAACTAATCTCTGTTCATAACCAAAATCTGTGCTATAAGGAGCTTGCCTCTCTGAAATCCTCTAAAGACCCTCTTCCACATTTTCATTTAAAGCAGTAACAATATAAAATTAAAGAACCAGAAATATAGGCTAACCAAGCACTCATCTACTTTTCCTAAAGATACACAGATCATCATACATGTGAGCAGAAATCTAGATCATGAGCATTTACATCCTCCAGAATGTACTGTTTAATATGGCAGCTGCTAGCCACATGTAGCTACTGAGCACTTTTGGAATATGGCTTGCCTGAATTGAGAAGACCTTTACTAAAAAAAGAGAAAAAAGTAAAATATCTTGTTAATTTTTATATTGATTACAATCAGTGATATAATAAATATTTTTGATATACTGGGTTAAATAATTACTAAAATTAATATCACCTGTTTCTTTTTACTTTTAATGTGGCTACTAGAAAACTTTAAATTACATACGTGCCTTACATTATATTTTTGTTGGACAGTGCTGCTCCAGAAAAGGTTGTATTTTACAATTAATTCCTCTAACAATTACCTTTCTGGCAAAGAAGTGATATGAAAGCTCCCCCACCTGCACTAAACTTTTAGTCATTAAACCAGGCCTACTAATGAGGCAGAAGGTTGCCAGAGTCATTTGGTCAATCACTTAACCAAAGGGAAGGAACTACTATAGCTTAACAATTATCTGAGGCTAATTTCTTCCTAAATGATTCTAGCATGTAAAAGAAATAAGGAGTAGCCTGAAGAAAAATGTGTCAGCCAAAAGATCTATTAGATTATTTTTCTCCATACCAGATTTTTAGTAACTAAAACTGAGGTTCAACTCTGGTACTACACTTTCAAGGACAAACAGATCTAACATTTTAAACCATTGCTTCTTTCCTCTACAAACTCTTAATTCAATATAAACATTACACAAATAAAAACCACAATGAGATACCACTTCATACTCACTAGGATGATTATAATTTTAAAAAACAGACAATGACAAGTGTCGGTGAAGCTGTGGAGAAATTAGAACCTCATAACTTGCTAGTGGGAACATAAAATGGTACAGCCAACAGTCTGGCAGTTCATCAAAATGTTAAAGACAGAGAAACCCTATGAACCCGCAATTTTCCTCCAAAGTACTCATCCAAGAGAAATGAAAACATACATCTGCACAAAAACTTATACACAAATGTTCATGGTGGCATTATTCACAATAACCAAAATGTGGAAACAACCCAAATGCCTGTCAACTGATGAACAGATAAGTAGAATGTAGTATATACATACAATGGAAAATTATTTGGCAATAAAAAGGAATGAAGCACTGATACATGCTACAACATGGATAAGCCTTAAAGACATTGTGCAAAGTCAAAGAAGCCAGAAACAAATGGCCACATACTATATGATTCCATTAGTATGAAAAAGGCAACTCTACAGAGGCCAAAAGTAGATTAGTGGCTGCTAGGAGCTGGGGAGAAGGGGCAATGGGCAGTAATTGCTAATATGTACAGAGTTTCCTTGGAGATGATGAAAATGTTCTAAAATTGATTGTGGCGATGGCTGTACAACACTCTGAATATAATGAAAACCACTGAACTGTACACTCTAAATCTGCAGTCCCCAACCCCTGGGCCGCGGACTGGTACCGGTCCATGGCCTGCTAGGAACCGGGCCACACAGTAGGACGTGAGCAGTGAGCAAGGAAGCTTCATCTCTGTTTACAGCCACTCCCCATTGCTGGCATCATTACATAAGCTCCGCCTCCTGTCAGATCAGCTGTGGCATTAAATTCTTATAAAAGCACAAACCCTGTAAATTGTAAACTACGCATGCAAAGCATCTAGGTTGCGTGCTCCTTGTGAGAATCACTGCCTGATAATCTGAGGTGGAGCTGAGGTGGTGATGCTAGCACTGGGGAGCAGCTGCAAATACAGACTATCATTAGCAGAGAGGTCTGACTGCACAATAATACATGTAATGCACTTGAATCATCCCGAAACCACACCCTCTCCCCCACCCTGAGTCCGTGGAAAAATTATCTTCCATGAAACTGGTCCTTGGTGCCAAAAAGGTTGGGAACTGCTGCTCTAAATGACTGAATTGTATGGTATGTGAATCATAAATCTAAAAAGCTAAATAGAAACATCAGACTGAAAACCAGAATGCTATATAGAAAGGGACCTCTACGAAATCTGCTTAAATGAAATTCTTCATTTTAGAATAGAATCAAAATGTGATAACTACCCCTGTGAAAGGGAAGAGGGAATTTCAACTGTGGTGGATTTGCATTACTGGCCTTCAACTCTCCCAGGATCTACTCCTTTGCCATGTGAATTTTCAGTTCCTCCCACTAAAGGGGCAAAATTTATTTTTGTAGCTTCCTTGTCTTTGGTTTCAACCATATGACATGTTTTGGCTGAAAGAATAAAGCAGAAATGGCAGTGTGCCTGTTCTGAGCCTGAACCTCTAGAAGTCTTGCAGGTTTCCACTTGCCCTCTTGTGCCCCTGCCACTGCCGTGAGAGGAGCTTCCTCTAGGTGGCTGCTGCCCATTCAGCTTGGCACTAAAACAAACACACATGAAGCAGAGCCACCCAAGATCTGAAACAGGAAGCAGAGCTGCATCAGCCAACCTGAAGATCCATGAGAATATCTGATTGTTGTTTTAAGCCACTACGTTTGGGGGTAACTGGTACTGTGGCAGTAGCTAACTGATACAGTAACCAATTCTCCCACTGTATTTCAAAGAGGTCCCATAAATTCAACAGTGCTCATTATCAAGGTAGATGCAGCCTAACACTTTGAATAGTTTCATTTACTCAACATAAGATAGTGACTATATACTGCAAATGATATTCGATACTTAGCCCTTTAAGCTTTTAAAGCTACAGTTGATAGTAATTTATCAAATACTTCTCCACCTTACTAGATATACTAAATATAGTTTTATTTTTCAGGGCTATTATTTTTAAAAATCAAATACAGAATAACACTCATTTTAAGCCAGATGCTCTCAACAGCTACTGGGACAAGCTAAGACTGCACTATCACTAAATGTTGATTCATAATCAACTTGGTGAATCTAAATTGAACACAAAGGTGGATTTCCAGAGATGCATGGGGCCATTTGTCCCTTTGCTCATGATGACTCCCTGATTTAGTTATCTACTCTAGAGTAGCTGGCTCTATTTTCCATTTGGTCTTACTACTTGAAGCTTACTGATGCTTGGTCTCTAACGTTCACTTCTACTTCTATTGTGCAATCACTTCTGCTCTTCACAGTTCTTCCCTACTTCTACTTGTTATTCCCTCTTTTCTAAGTTGGTTGATAACGTTTAACCATGGCTTTATAACCTTGGCAATCCATGAATCCAGCCTAATACATCATCCTTACACCTATAGGTTTTCACCATTGCACAGCATGCAAAGGTTCAAAAACAAAACAAACTTCTAATTCCCCAAAGTTCTGGTTTATGCCTATTCCAGATGATGGTGTTACTTAATTCTAACCTAAAACTGAGGCACTGCTATATCTATTAAGTTTAAAATATGCACACATCAGGCCAAGGGATTTTCAGAAATTGCCCTTTCTGAATAATAATTATTAAACAAGAGACAAGAAATGAGTTAAAAGAGAAACTTAGACTTTCAGAAACAGGAAAAAGATGACATCCAAAATGAGTTTCTATTTAAAAAAAATTTTTTTTTAGCTTTTTAAACAAAAGCTTAAATACAAAGAATAAGAATTTCTGAAATACTGGTGGAAGGGAGGGAGGGAGAGGGAGGGAGAGAGAGGGAGAGAGAGGGAGAGGGAAGGAGAGGGAGGGAGAGGGGGGAGAGAGAGAGAGAGGGAGGGAGGGAGGGAGGGAGGGAGGGGGAGGGAGAGGGAGAGGGAGAGGGGTTAAATTGCTCAGAAGCCAGTTTCCATAAAGCTTATAGTTATTCACATCTCAAAGGAAGTTTCCTGCAAAATATTTTCATGTGAGCATGTTACCAAACTTTTTTCCCTAAAATTGCTTTGCTAATTTCAAAAAAGGCAGATCTTCCCCACTTCAGAACAATAAAATATGTCACATATTTAACAAGTGACTGTTAAGTATAAATAAATTGGTAGTATCAGTTTGTGATCAAGTTCAAGAAGGCTTGAAATAAATGAAGATAGATGACTACTCTAAAGGGCTCGTGGGCCTTTCTAAATGTCTCCCTTAGGTGTTTAGCCCTGGGCAGAGCCACTCTCTTTCTCTAGGTGTTGTCAGGAAATTAGGAAGTTAGGCAAATCTGGCCATGACACTTGAACCAATTTGACAGTAACAATTTTACTTCTATATTTTCTTCAAAGAGCACTGAGATGTTCTCTCCTCTCTTCTATGGGCCCTATCATTATATTTTTAGGGAGACATTCTATTCTAAAATCTAGCATCTAGCAAATTTCTCCTCTAAAATATTCATTCTCTAAAAAAATCTGAGCACCTACTATGTATGAAAGTAATGGCTTTGAAACTCCTTTACAGATTTTACCGTCAAGGTGGGAAGACAGTCACATTAAATTCATTGAGAACCAGGTCAGAAAATCGTTAAGTGCTGCCCATATGGTAGAAACAGATAAAAAGCTATAGGCATCAGAAGAACATTTCTCCTGGGCCAATCAAAAGGCCTTATGACAAGGAGAAAGCATTTCAGCTGGATCTTGAAAGCCAGGTAGGACTTACATGTTTAGAGACTTGGAAAAAGGGCTAACAAAGTGGAAGAATCACCTACCAAAAGGGGAAACAGTAGTAACCCGGTTCAGCTTAAGTAACAAGTAATATTTAAAGATAATATAGAGAAGTAGGCTTGTAAGACTATCGTTTTGAAAGTCAGACTGAAGAGGCTGGATTTTATACTCAGGCTATAAAAAAACACAAAGATATCCAAACATAGTACAACCCAAACTAGTGACAATATAAAAACCAAGAGACAAAGACTGAAAATATACGAAGCATTCCCCATTAAGTTCTCTCACAACTCCTAACTACAATCCATTAATAATAAATAAAACTTAAACTACACTTAAAAACAGTATCTTCTCTTTCCAAGATCAATTTCTTCTCCCAGCCTGCAAATACACAATTCTCTCTCTTATTAAAAACAAAACAAAACAAAAAAACCCCAAAGACCTTTATGACCCGTTTTCTACACCAATCATCCTCTTTCCTTATGTCTTTCACATCTTCTCAAACAAATGGCCAGTACCTAAAGGATGCCTTTTATTTCTTCATTACCCATCCCTAATTTGGCTTTCACCTCACTACTCTGATCTTTATTAGAGCTCTTTCAATAATGACTTTCTTCACAAATTCAATAGCCTGTTTTTTCTTCATTCTCTCTGAACCCTGTAGCTTTTTACACTCCTGCCCCTAAGCATTCTCTTGTGCCTTTCAACACCATTACACTTTCCTAATTATCCCACCTATGATGGAGCTTCTTCTGACTCCTCTTCTTCCTCCCGTTTCTCAACTGTGAGTTTCCTAAGCCTTAATTTCTGGTTTTCCATTCTTTCCTATGTATAACTCTAAGGTTAACTGGCCTTATCTAAAATCTTCAACCAGCTCTAACCAGACTAGCCAAAGTCCTAGGTGGCATTTCTAAAGATATGTGTACATAATCAGTAGCAAAGACAAGAAAATTTGTTCTTCACAACTAATTTTTACTTCTAACAGTAATATTTTTGCAAGCATTTTTGAGAAATGAGTATAAATTTCTGGAAGTTTATAAAGGCAGGACAGGGTATACAGTCAAAGGCTTAAAAGTTTATGCTGTTGGCTGGGCGTGGTGGCTCACGCCTGTAATCCTAACACTCTGGGAGGCCGAGGCCGGAGGATCGCTCTCAAGGTCAAGAGTTCGAAACCAGCCTGAGCAAGAGCGAGACCCGTCTCTACTAAAAATAGAAAGAAATTAATTGGACAACTAAAAATAAATAGAAAAAATTAGCCGGGCATGGTGGTGCATGCCTGTAGTCCCAGCTACTCGGGAGGCTGAGGCAGAAGGATCACTTGAGCCTGGGAATTTGAGGTTGCTGTGAGCTAGGCTGACGCCACGGCACTCTAGCCCAGACAACAGAGTGAGACTCTGCCTCAAAAAAAAAGAAAGTTTATGCTGCCAGGCAAGACCTGAAGATTTAGTCAAGTTTGGAAGGTCATCTAGAACAAAAATTAAGACAAATAACAAAGTCAGACACTGTACTTAGGTCAAAATGTCTGTATAATCAGGCTGAAGAAACAATGAACAAAACGTTGGTATACATGTCCTATTTAGGCCAAGACTGAGGCCCCCAGATGAAGGGAAGTGGGTGTGCCAGTCAGACATGGTGTGTAGTAAGGAAACAGATAAGAAACTGCTAACAGCTCCTCAGGCATTTTAGAAAAGAAGAAAACTTTCTTGTGCACTCCAAATAAAACCAGGGAAAGACTAGAATTATCCACTCCACTGCTCTTTCTTCAAGTGAGTAGATTATGAAGGAAACTGTCTTCAAAAGATCAAGATAAAACCATCATATGAAAAAACATAGCTTTATTCATGATTTTTCTTCTTCGTTTTGTGGAATGTAGTGGACCATGAAATTTATGACTAAAATACAACCTTATGACACATTTCAATGGCAAAAATATAAACCAATGACAATTTGCAAACTATTACTTCTATTTTTTTATATGGCATTATTTGACATTCTCGATAGAACAGACATCTCTAAGTTTCAACGCTAAATTGTGAAACAAGAAAAAACTGTGAGGGACTGTCTGGAACCTATCTGGATCTAACAAATAATGCAGAGAACAAATAACTTGCCTTTATATAGCACTTAGCAATTTACAAAGCATTTGTACATAATCTTACTGAATCCTCACAACCTTTTGGAGTAGGTCAGGCATAACCATTGTACAAAATACAACACTGGGACTAAGACATGGCTAGGTCACAATTAATCAGAGATGAAAATCACCCTCAAACTAAAGATTTCCTTATTCAAAGGAACCACAGCAGAATTAGGTGTTCATATCTCAGGATTTCAAATTAAAATTTAATGAGTGGCATAAGACAATTGAATGCTTTGAGTGATCGTTTATATTCAATATAATTCACAAACATGTAAAAACAACTAGGGCACACTTCTATTTTTAAATTCTTTAGTGGATCTTCACTATCCATGCTAGAACTCCAAAATAATGTTTTTCCTACCAGGTTAGGGTGAAACCCACAAACCAAGAAATAGGATTTTCTACAAGGTCTCTATTAGGCTAATACATATTAATTCATTGGTCTGATACCTTAAAAATACCTATAAATGTAACTTTTTCATAGAGACTCAATCTAGCCCTATCACGGCAACTGAGTGGGACTGTTTCATTTTAAGCTGTGGTCCTAGTGAGATCCATTAATAAAATCTGAGAGGTAACAATTCATTACCAGGATCATGTGGACTAACTATAGATTTTTTCCCTGTAAAATTGAATTTGATCATCTGAGGCCCCTCTGGAAACCTAAGAGGTTAAAATTCCAGAAGAGGAGCACTCTGTCTCTAACTCTTTAAGTGAGAATTAGAAAATACACTATAGAAACTCAAAGCTGTAAATGTTTCTTAATTTATACATATGATACATAAAACTAGTATTTTCTTTTAACTCCTAAGAAAGAGCCATTAAACTCTAGAAATATGAAAAATAGATTACAGGATTTAAAAAATCAAATTATACTTATGGCTTTCTTGCCAGGGACAGCAAGCACATAAAAGTTGCAGATGCCAAAAACGGCCAACTAAAACAGCACTTGGTTAGACATTCTTCTTCTCAATACATCCTTGATTTTTCATGAGATAGTGTGATGAAACAGATAAGAATGATGAAAACTAAATAATTTATGGATGTTATTAATGCTGAAATAAAATACAATTATACAGAACTACATAACATCTCACAATTCCACAGCATTTGTCAACCCTAAAATAAATGATCCTGTAGAAATCTATTTTGAGAAATGCATGAACATTAGGCATTTAGATTCATAGTATTACTTGATATTTACAAGCTGATATGGTTACAAACTCCCTAGCTTTCTTTTCCCCCTGAAGGCTTTATAACATTGAGGGAAATGATTTAAATACAAATTCATACTGTTAGATTTGGCTAATTTTAGTTTAAATCACACATCACCCAAACAATATTATCATAGCACTTTAACTATAGGCAAAACATGTTTTTAAAATAATGAGCAAATCTTCTAAAGTCTACATGCTACTCATTTTCAGCTAGTTTTTCTCTGGAAAAAACTTCTATCAGCTATAATCAGATATGATCACATCAGATACAATGATAACACAGCAGTAATGCAAAAGTAAACTGATTTTCACCAGCTCTGGAGATCTGTATTACTTGCCATTTTCCAGTTTAGCACTATTTGCAAATATCTGACATGATAGTGCCCATTATCACAATATATTATACCTCAATATTAATGTAGCCCTGAGATTAGATCTTAAGATACACAGCACAGGCAGAAGCATTCCAGCAAAAATTCACCAGCCACCTACTATATCTAGTACATGCCAGGCAGTAGAGAAAGTATCAAAACAGAAAAAGTCTTATCCTTGTGTAACTTACTTTGTTTATTGTCTGTCACCCCTCAGAGACACACACAAGACCAGACCACGAAGAATCATATTAAGCAATTTGGGTTTTATTCTAAGTGTGGCCAAAAGCCATTACAGAATTTTAAGACTGCCGTGATCTGATTTAGGCTGTTAGAAGACCAAGAGGTATCAACATGTGGAGAATGGAGAAAACCCAGCGAGGAAGCTAAAACAGAAACTCAAGAAAAAGAAAGTTTGGCTTATAGTGGCGACTGTGGAAACATAAGTGGACAGATTCAATGTCAGAATTTTGGTGTCATTGAACTTTGAGCCCTTTTACCATTTATATCCTTAGGCAAGTTATTTACACTTTTTGAGCCTCGGTTTCCTTACTTAGCAATGCTTGTAAAACCCTAACACGTAGAAAATACACAAGTTATTATGATAGTACTTTGCTAACAAAACTCATTGGAAAGGCTCAGACAGATCGACTTTCTTTTCCCCATACACCAACATTAACCCTAATATAAGTAATTTTTAACATGGTCCAAGTGCAATTATATAGAAGTACCACACTGGCTTCATCTGGAACTCCAGTTTCTCACAGAACTTACACTAAAACAACGGCTCATAAATATACAGTGAGTGAGGTGTTTTTCTCAAATTAATAGAAGTCTCGTTTGCACCTTCAAAGTGTATTTTCACAAGCATTCGTTTACTTCCTCAGTGTATGCGAGTAAAAAGGATATAAGCAGAATCTTGTGGTTAAGTCGTGATAAAGATTCTGGTGTTACTACTAATTATTTTAATTTCTTCAATCACTTGCTTTTATTTAAAACTCTAATAAGGGATGGCATTCCTCATTCTCATAGCACTGGGACACAGCAAACAAAGTTACAAAAAGTTCTCTTTTATAAACACATAGGATTATAAACATTCATCCTTCAGTAGCTTCCTCCTCATGCTTAATATTCTCTCAACAAAGGCTGAAACTTCCTGAAATTTTACCATCATATTCAATCACTCAGGATTTACTAAGCGGGTGCTCTGTGCAAGGCACAGGGGAGAACAAAGGTTACTGCTATACGGTCTCTACTCTCTAGGAGTTTACAATCTAGTGAGGAGATTAGGTATTTACACCAGAAAAGGAAGGAATGATACAGACAGAACTGCAAGTATTGAAAATAAAAAGATCACTTTCAGGCAGGGTGATCAGAAAATGCTTCACAGCTAAGTGGAAGTTGAGTTGAACCCTTTGGTAACAGGATTTTGATAGAATTTGCTAGAAAGAGAACAAGCACAAGAAATCAAGTATACCATGAATTTACATGTTAAATTCAGGGCTTTTTTAAAAAAAAAAAAGCTTATTATTATAAAAATTTTAAACATGTAGAAGTCAACAGAATAAAATAATGAACCACCATGTACTCATCACTGTGCTGCAGTAATTATCAACTCATGACCAATATCAACTCATACAACATGACCAATCCTGTTTTATAATTCACATGTCTTATTATATGAAAATCCTAAAGGAGCCTATGTGCATACGCCTCTGCATTCTTCACCAACTCCATCCTCAGACAAATCTGTAGTCTCCAGAGGTCGATTTTTCCTAAAGGTCACATACAAATAAATAAAGTGCAAGTCTGTCTTTAAAAAAAAGAAACTCTTGCTTGTTTGTACAAACCAAGGGAAGAGTTACAAAGATACTGCAAAATGACAGATAATCCAAAACTGAGTTTACACATACTTTTGGAATACCTTTTCCATATTTACATTTCAATGAGAATAAGTACAATGAATTGTTTGAATTCATGTCAAACAAAATAAAGTATCACAGGGGGAGTATAATACTTTGGACACATTACATGGCCTCCAGAGACTATGTTCCCTCCTCTATAAAACAGGGAAATAGCATCTATTCCAAGGACTTAGGAGAATTAAATGAGTGTGTATTAAATGCCACGTGTACAGTTCTTTATATTATTACATTATTACCCAGTTGACTCAGGAAGAACTAGGAAGCTGCCTAATTTCCCAACCTTCTGCGATTATATACCACCCTCTGTCTCAAAATAATGGGCTAAGTAAGCATCCTGATTTCAAGGAGCTTTTTTGCCTGTGGAGCACATAAAGACAGCTGAGATTGAAGGAAGTATTTTAGTAGAATAAATCTTATAAACTATCAAACTTCACAAAGTAATCGCCCCTTAACTAGTAGAGCTGACCAACATCATACAGAGGTAGCATGTGGCCAAACTACTTAGTAAAATACTTATTTCGCCATTTCTTGACCATGGTATTTTCTATTCTTTCAATCATCCCTGGCCTCTGTACCACACAAAAACAGCGAGGCAGCCATTAGGACTCCCAGCTAGGCCAGAGTATAAGTTCAAGATGCGTTACCACAAGGCATGGCAGGATCACCTTTACCTTCGTTTCTAACTCTCCTTAAGAAAGCTCAAACTGTAATCTTGTGTTCCATCTCACCTGCTACTGAGGAGCAGCTCACTGTCACTCAAAACTATCAAATTAGTTTAAATGTCTTTTTGAAGCACTTGTTCACCAATATTTTAATTCTTCCCTTAGAGTTACTTTCTTTCAATCTCTCAGTTATCTTCTTCTTGAGATTGTATGCACCTCACTGAAGTTCCCTTTAGAATTATCCTCTTCCCTTGTCAACCCTTTTCCCCTATGGGAAGACACAATGAGTTCTCGACTTAACCTCAAATACTGCAAATCAGCAGTTAAAGTCTTCCACCTTCCACTATTCTTTATTTTCAAACATTACCCATTTCTCTGACGTTTCCCTAATTATAGTAATTGTAGTAAAACACGGCACTTCTCAGTTTGCCAAGTGCTTTGTAGAGGTATACATTTAATCCTCACAACCTGTGAAAAAATGCCTTTATTTTATAGGTAAAAAGAAATGAAAAACTCACTATCATGTCCAATTATAAAGCAAGTTAGTAGCGAACCAGACCTCAAACCAGGTCTTCCAACTCCAAACCATGTTCTTCGCATTCTAGTAAGTTCTCTCCTAAGAAGGGAAAGTCTACAGTTCTGACCCAAACCACATTTGCTTCACACAGTGTCTCTAGCTTGCAACCAGATTCCTCCTCCTCACACCTACAATCATCTCATTTCTTGCTTCCTCACCCTTGGGCCATTGCTTCCTTCCCACTATCCAATTTCCACTCTTCATGGATACTATCATTCCTTCATCCTCTCCTGCAAATATTCCACGTCTGCCTGCTAAAGGGGGGGGGGCCTCTCGTCCCCCTTTCCCCAAACCTTAGCATTCCCTTTTCAGGATATGTATGTTGTCACCCCATAAACTACACAGTACGCTTGCTTCTCAGCCTTTAATGAGCTACTTAATAACTTTAAAATTCCTACAGAAATGGATATAATTCGCAGATCCTCCATCTCCATACTTGGACCAGGGCGCCAGCCCACTTCGAATTCTTAAGAACAGAGTACCAACCCCTACAAAGATTCTGCCATGCCCCACTGTCACCAACGACTTCCTCTCCAGAATCTTGTCATCTAAACAGGCTCCTCTTCCAACCTCTTCACCAGTCACTCCCCTCCATAGCTCCCAAGACTCTTTGGCCCACCTTACCAACTCTCCCTTAGCTCCCCGTCCCAGAGCTAGGCAGCAGTCCCACAGTCGAGGCGGCTGCTCCACTTCTCACCCTTGGAAGTTCTGCCTCTTATCACCTGTTCTCACTAGAAATTCCTCTAAGCCCAATGACCCACCTTTGCCCCGGCCCGCCTCTTTCCACCCTTTCGATTCCTCCAGCCCAGCAGCCACCCCTACAAGTCAGTTCCGGGGTGCCCGTCGGATTCAGCTTCCCATCCGTGGGATTCCCACCCTCGGGGTCATGCTCCCCTTCTCCATCACCTGCTCCGCCCATAGCCAAATGATATCCACCGCTGCCGCCGCCTTCTCCATCCCCCTTCTCGGACGCCGGGTTCCCGGCCGCTCATTGCCTTCGCCAAGCGCTAGCCGCCCCCTCCAGTGGGGGAGAGGGGGGCGTGCACCCCCAACCGCGGCCCCCCCAACACGCACCTGTTCCTCCTCCTCCCCCCGTGGGCCGCGCCGGCACCCCGACCCCCGCCTTCGCCGCCCCGGCCTCCGGGAGCCCCGCACTCACCACGAGTAGGTCTGCTCCGCCATGGCGCTGGTTCTCGTGGGCTCCACTGCAGGCTGTGGCCGGGCCCGGCAGCGGCGGGCTCGCTCGGGCCGGGAGCGGAAGGCGCGGCCGGGCTCCGGCGCTCGCTCGCTCGCCGGCTGGCACGGAGGGCGGGCGGGCCTGGGAGGCGGCTGGCGGGGAGACGCCGGGCTCGGAAGCGGCCCCGCGCCCTGGGCCCCGGGGCGGGGCGGGCTCCGCTCTCGGCCTCCCTCACCCGCGGCGGCGGCGGCGGCTCCGCTGCGGCTCCAGACCCAACATGGCGGCGGCGGCGGCGCGGAGAACAAGGGGCCCGGGCGGGCGAACGGCAGGACGGGCCCGCGCTCAGTGCGCGCCGGGCCGCGGGGGCGCCGCGCTCGAGCGGCGGCGGCGGCGGCCGGGGGACATGGCCGGCGGGCGGCGGCGGCGGCGGCTGAGGGGGGCGCTAGGCGGTGAGGCGAGGCCGCTCGGATCACACCCGCCGAGGGGAGGAGGGGCGGGGGCGGGGGCGAGCCTGGGCCCGCTCGGTCACGTGCCCAAAACACGCTCACGTGACGCGCGCCCCGCCCCTCGCGCCGGGCCCGTGCGCGGAGACGTCGGCCCGCCGGTTCGAGGCGAAGGCTGCTCGCTCGGCCTCTGGCGGTTGGGCCGCCTCCCGCCGCCTCGCGTCGCCCGCGTACCTTCGCGGAGCTGTCGCCTCGGGCCCCCTCGCGCAGCCCTCTCCGAGGGGCTGCTGCACCAGCCAATCAGGAACCCCGATGCGCGTCCGTTGGCTGCCCCTCAGCTGTCAACTGTCAATCAACAGTCTGCCCGCCTGGGTTCCCAGCTGTCAATCAACCTGTCAGTCTGTAGGCAGAGCGCTGCGTTCCTTCGTACGTTCGTTGGTTCATTCATTCGTGTAGCAAATATATCACGCAGCCAACCTTTACTGCGCCCAGGCTCTGTGCCAAGTCCTCGGGGTGCCAAGTCGAATACCCCATGCCTGCCTTTATTTAATCAATCAACAGATATTTGTTGGGTGCCAACTATGTGTCAACTCATTCTGCCCTCTAGGAGCTTACATTCTAGAGGACGAGACACACACAGATAGTTCAAGCACACAAATAAATGAAGGTAATTTCAGATGCGGCTAAGTTTTATAAAGATGATAACACAAGGTCGTGGGACAAAGAGTAGGGGCGGGGGGGGGCTACTTTAGGTAGGGTGGGCAAGGAAGGCCTTGCTGAGGAGGGGATGTTTGAGCTGACATTTGAGGATGACAAAGAGCTGGCCACGCAAAGATCCAGAGGAAGAGAGTTCCTGGCAGAGGGAACAGCAAGACCAGGAAGCTCAGGGAACTGCCCATTTGAAGGACTGGAAGCAGGCACAGAAGTAAACATGATAGAGCTAGATCAGAGAACAACCAAGTGAATCTGGGGCTTAGGGAAGGATGAATTGAGACCCCAGGTATTGAGGAGTCTTTCCCCAGGAGTGGATGAGGCAGTCTGAAAGGCTGAGAGGCCTACCGGGATAAAAGGCATTCTAGGGAGAGAGAATGGCATGAGGCAAGTTCCAAAAATGTGAATTTTCCCGGTGAGCTTGGATCCTGTAAGGAGTGGGATGGATAATTTGTATTGGGAAGTGTTGCGAGAAGACACTGAAAAGGAGTATTGAGGCCAGGCTTTGAGGGCCCAGCTAAACCTTTCTGCCAGTTGCTGTGTTCATGAATGAAAATGATCACTCAATGCAGCTCCAGGTTTTCGAAATTTGCCTGGGCAACAGACAGACTAACCCTCCTGCACACCTCCCTCCACCAATCTCCTCCCCCCAGTCTCGGCAGGGAGTAGAGCTCACACACCTGAAACCGGCATACCCAAGCTCCTCTGTAGCTCGCCCAACTTTAGGCCGGGATCTAGCTCTGCTCCAGTTTCCCAGGGCCTGCCCAGGCTCACGGGGAACACCACACCCTGAATCTATCTCCAAATGGATCAGTTGGCCATTGCCCATACATCTGCTGCTTGCCTCTTCCCCAAGGGAAACCCTTTAATGAGAAAGCCAACTACACTTTCCCTTCAGAAGTAAGCTCTCTTGCTTCCTCCTTCCCCCACCGCCAGGTGCCAGGACCAGTTAGGTTTGACATGTTTCCTCTGAAGTTCCACCAGAGAGTCCTGGGAAAGGGCCAGCTGATACTATCTAGGTCCTAGGGAGAGTTTGAGGCAGGGCCCCAAGAAAATATCAAACCACCAGGGATCCTTCCTCTCACTATTTGCAGAAAGATACCAGCCTGCAAATATCTGCCCAGCCATGAAACCCACTGGGTGCAGAAATATCATGGGGAGACAAGAAGGCAAAGGGCTGAAATTCTTGACATTCATTTAGCTCTTACAACTTTGCCAGGTGCTTTCACAGAAAGCCAACTATATCCTTGAATATGACACACAGTCATTCTGAGTCTCGAAGGGGCTTTGGGAGCTGTAGAGGCTCCTTCTCTGGAGTTTGGAATCAAAACAGACCAGACATGTCGCTCTTAAAACGAACATGCCACATTGAGCCTCAGGGCAATTCACTGGGGCTTTGGTTCCCAGTGAGTCACAGAAGGTGAAGCCAAATGAAAAGTTAAGTATTGGGTGAATGGAACAGGAGCTGCCGGGGAAAGAAAGTCAAGGCCTTCCCAGAAGCAAAGGGACCATTCTTTTCAGTGAGAAAATCTGGTGGAAAAAAGGAGAGAGAAGAGGCTTGGTATGAGGTTGAAAATGAGAAGAAACGTTTTCTTCTCTCTGTCTGAACCACAGGCCCCCAAAGTGTCTCTTGGGAAAACATATGAATGCAGAACCTTCAAGAAACCAAACAGCACTTGACGGGATGGCAGGGTGCCCAGGCCACGAAAACACTGTGTACACGGTCCCAGGAAGACCAAGTGTGGACCCAGAGACTAGCAGCTTGAGCATCTCAGGCTAAGGTTGCCAAGATGTAGAAGGCTCCTACAAGGTCCTGGTCAAGATCTCTGCAGGCTTGAAGTCCCTCAAGAAAGCTAGGCTGGAATAAATCTGAAGCCTGTGGGTTGGCTGGAGGCTGCCCAGCCTGTGGCACCTGAGGAGTGACTTTCTGTCCCTCTGCCAGCTGCACTCAGCTCCAAGCTGGAGCAGCCCCAGGTGTATCTGTGGCTCCTCTGGGCCTCAGCCGGGGAGTCAGGTGTGCTTGGCAGGAGATACTGGCATTGGCTCTCCCCAGGAGGGGCACCTGGCTCTCCCTGTCCCACCCCAGGTGAGAGGGCCACAGCTTGTGCAATGTTTGTTTAAAGAGGCCATGGAAGTGCCTCTAATTACCACAGTAATTATAGGATCGCTTCTTCTACCAAGTGTGTTCAAAAGAGACTTGGGGAGTCTCCCCCAGGACACGTCATCTGCCTTAGGCACAGACTCCGGGGAGTAGGCATTGCCAGGTCAGGCTGGGCTGCTTAGGCACAGCTTCTGAGAAGGTCGAGGCTCAGGTCTGACCCAGGCTCCACCTACCCTTCCAGCCCATTCCTCCCTCTGTCTTCTCCCCGCTTCCCCCACGCACATCCGTGTGCACTTTATTTACACTCCATAGTGACTTGCTTGCAGCTTCCCAGTGCGCTTTGGTTTTTGCTTTCAGTTCTCTGATCAAGTCCAGGAAGCTTTCCCATTGCCTCTCCACTGCTACTCATAGTTTTCAGGATTTGGCTTCCATGTCACCTCCTTCAGGAAGCCTTACTTGACTAAACCTAGGCTGGGTTAGATACTCCTCCCCTGTACTCCCACTGCCCCCTGAGTTTACCTGCGTGATACTTAGCACAGCAAACTGTCATTGCCTGTTTACTTGTCAGCCTCCGCCTTAGATTGTGAATGCCTCGTGGGAAGGGACTGTGTGTGGCTTGTTGCCAGTTACGGCCTCAGTGCCTGGTGCAGAAGAGAAGCTCAAAGTTTACGGAACAAATGCTTGAGTGAGGGAGAACGCAAACCAGGATTCAGAACAGCTGGTTTTGCCTGATGCTGTATTCAGCATCCCCTCCTGTCCCCTCCAACTCTCCCACCTACTTAGACCAAGAATCTCCAAAGGCAGAGAAATGTCTATGAGAGACGTTCTGGGAAGACAGAAGACCCAGAGTAAGATATCTAGTGAGCTTAAAGACATGAGGTCACTTGCGTTCTTTGAACCTGGGTTTTTAAAAAATGGTTTTTTTAGGCCGGGCGCGGTGGCTCACGCCTGTAATCCTAGCACTCTGGGAGG
>VBSM01003044.1:9423225-9434433 GCA_008086735.1 Cheirogaleus medius
AAAAAAAAAAAAAAAAAATCCATGTCCTGCTGAAGTTCGGTGTGCGTTGACTCAAGAGGTATATGCTTGGGCGAGGACAGGGTGTCCGTTCAAAGGAGCCCTGGAGAAGAGATCTAGCACTTTCTAGCACATCACCCTCATCCCACCCAAATAACTCTCCAAAGAGGTGTAAATCTGACCACATTACTCTCCCACTCTAGAGCCTTCAATGGCTCCCCATTGCCTTGAGGGTCAAGTCTTAATTTGTCACCGCTGCAGGGTCTGGCCCCAGCTCGTCTCTCCAGTTTCCTGCCTCACCATCCCCTCGTGGCTTTCTGCATGATGTCCACACCTCTTTAGTTTCTAGAATGTGCCTCACTCCTGCCTGGCCCTGGCTTTTCCACACTGTCTTCTACTCCACAACCCCTTTTGCTCCCCAGAACTGCCTCAGAGAAGTCTCTCTACCTGACCTCCCCCCTAATCTAGACTGAGTTCCACTGCTTACCTTCACAGAACTCTCTCTGCTTTTCCTACGTGGTGATGATCGAATCTTGTAACTTAATATCTGCCTCTCCCACAAGATGATAAACTTGGAGTGCAGGGGTAGAGTCTATTGCGTTTTCCACTGTACGTGTCCAGTGCTTTATTTTCTTCATCTGTGAAATGGGGATGACTGTTATAGCTTGAATGATTGTGTCTCCCCAAAATTCACATGTTGAAGCTCTAACCCCCTATGTATGGTATTTGGAAATGGGGCTTTTATGGAAATATTAATAATTAAGGTTAAATGAGGTCATAAGGGTGGGGCCCTGATGCAATAGGATTCGTGTCCTTATAAGAAGAGACACAGGCTGGGTGTGGAGGCTCACGCCTGTAATCCTGATGCTTTGGGAGGCTGAGGCGGGAGGATCATTTGAGCCAGGGAGTTCGAGGCTGAGGTGAGCTGAGATTGTAGCACTACGCTCCAGCTTGGGCAATAGCACCTTGATCTTGGACTTCTCAGTCTCCAGAACTGTGAGAAATAAATCTCTCCGTCTACGGTATTTTGCTACGGCAGCCCAAGCTGACAAAAACATAACACAACCCGCCTTAAGTTATTGGTTTTTTTAAAAAAGAGGATTAATTGTTAATACCTGGAAAGCACTTAAAACCGTGTCTGGCTTGTAGCTGGCCCTATTCACTGTTGAGACTGTCACATAGCAGATGTGTTTGCGGAATGAATAAATGAATCCATTTTGCAAGTTTAAGGTCTTACATGATGGCTCTCATAAAGTGGATTTACCTATATTATTCTCCCAGGATACTTGGACACAGATGAACTCCTTAAAAAGAGAACTTATAAAAACAAAAATATTAACTTAACACGGGCAGGTGAGCAGAAGAGGGGTGTGTGCCCGTCTCCAACTCTTTTGTTCCTGGAATGTCCGCCAGGGGGCTCCTTGCGGTCCCGCCCCTTGCAAATCATCACTGGTCCCGGGGAAGTGACCATTTCCCGAAGGAAAGAAAGTTGGGTTTTCTCCATGGATTTACCCCACGACTGTAAACAAAGCCAATACGATCTGGGTGTGGCTGGGTGGGAAAAATATCAAGCTGGGGTCAGAAGAAGTAACTCTGAGTCTTTGTTTCACTGGCCCTAGATTGGAGTCTAGGGGATATCTCCGAGCCTCAGTTTTCTCATCTAGAAAATGGAAATAATCCTATCTAGTGCAGAGTTATTGGGAGCACCAAATAAAAGCCACCCAGTATTGTTGTTTAACACTCAGAATTTGCATGCACTTAGATCGGACATCAATTCTCATTGTCATATTCTCTGCCGTTACCTACCTATTGGCCATGCCTGTCTCGCTTTGATCACTGTATTTCCCCTGGCTGGACCCGCAAGGCTTCTGAGTTTGCAACTTCTGGTCTAAATAGAGAGCTCTCCTCTGTCCCAGTCAGATGATATCTGGGATGCTTCTATTTACTGAGCCAGGCACCGAGCTCTATGCGTGATACATAGAAGCCAAATATAACCAAGGCTTCTTGTTGCCTCGTCTCTGCATGGTACTTATTTGGCAGAAAAATATAATTGGAAGTAATTAGAATCTTTTCTCAGTCTCTCGAAAAATGCCAGAGCGAGTACATTTTTTTTTAAGCAGAGCGTTGTTGAGGTATAAATGACGTACAATAAACCACATGCATTTAAAGCGTGCAACGTGATAAAGTCTGACATTATGTATACACCTGTGAAACCATCACCATCATCAAAATAATTCATATTCTCCTATCTACTAGAAGTTTCCTCATGGCTCTTTGTGATCTCCTTCTCTGACCTAGTCTCCCTTCCCCCTATTCCCAAGGAACCACTAATCTGCTTTCTATCACTGCAGATAAGTTGGAATTTTCTAGAATTTTAGGTAAATGTAGTGCCATAGGGGCTGGAGTTATAAACTGTGCCCAGAAATTTGTATTATTACAAACTTACCTTGAAACCATCATGCCCATAACTGAGCCCACATGTGTCAGGGACCAGCTGTAAAAATGGGAATTCTCTGGCTACTCTCCAGGTGGACCACGATGTTTATTAAACCATAAGTTAGCAAAAAGTGCTAATTTTAAAATTTGCCATTTTTAATTGTATTTTATGTTATTTATATCTTTATATTTACACTATTATGTTATCATTTGTTTATTAAACCTGAACAGTAGACCAGGCGCGGTGGCTCACGCCTGTAATCCTAGCACTCTGGGAGGCCGAGGCAGGAGGATCCTTTGAGCTCAGGAGTTCGAGACCAGCCTGAGCAAGAGTGAGACCCCATCTCTACCAAAAATAGAAAAAATTAGCCGGGCATGGTGGCTCATGCCTGTAGTCCCAGCTACTCGGGAGGCTGAGGCAGGAGGATCGCTTGAGCCCAGGAGTTTGAGGTTGCTGTGAGCTAGGCTGACGCCACAGCACTCTAACCTGGGCAACAGAGTGAGACTCTGTCTCGAAAAAAACAAACAAACAAAAAAACTGAACAGTGACTGTAGCCAATGTCTACAGCCTCAGGGTTCTAAATGTTTAGGATGCTCGCGGCAGAGCATTTTATCACGGATATAGTTTAGAATGGCTGTGGCATGGCCATAACAAAAGCAGACGGACTTTCAGTTGGTTTTATTACTGTTTGTTAATTCCCCGCACTAAACGCTCCCCTGTTGCTGGTGAGGACAGCCTGCACATCCCAATGGCCCAGACGGGTGGCCGTGGAGAGCTTTGCAGCCTCGACGTCTCTGAACCCCAGTTTCCTCGTGGCTAAAATGGGGATTTAATAACATCCCTTTTAAAGGGTAGCTATGAGATCAAGTGACATAAGGTATGTGCACACGTTTTCTTTCTCTGTCCGTTGGGTTTATCTCTTTCCTCTGCGGGGCTGTAGGGGAGATTGTGTCTCCAGCCAGATCAAGGACTGCAGATGGGGACTCCTGGGTCCACACTGTCCCTTAAATGTCACTGTCCACACAGTGCCCATTGAAGAGGGCACTCTTCCCCTCCCCACGCTCCTACCGCCTCACCTGCCTTCCTCCGAATCATCCTCTTACCTGGACCTTCAGGGTGGTTTAGGAAGGCCTGAGGAAGGTGCTTCTCCAACTTGAACAAGAAGCAGAATCCCCTGGAGGGCTTGCGACAAAAATCCAGCTTGCTGGACCCCACCCTCAGAGTTTCTGATTCAGCAGCTTAGAGGTAAGGCTAGAGGAGTCGCAGTTCTAACGAGTTCCCAGGTGAGGCTGATGTTGCTCGTCCTGGGACCACACTTTGAGAATTACAGGCTTGAATCAATCCTGGTAATTCCCTCCCGCTTTGCCAGTGATTGACTCAGGGCTGGGCCTGAGCCAGCGGACCACTGGGATGCAAGGAGGGGCTTGCTCTGGGCTGACACGTGTGAGCAACTCCTCCCTCTCCTTCTTCCTAGAGGAGGTCAAGGTGTGCCTCAGTGAGTCATGACAGCCACTTTGTGACCATGAGGGCAACCAGTCTTCAGTGAAGCTGATGTGCTGAGAGGGAAGGTGGCAAGCACCTGGGCTCCCAATGATATAGATCATCAAGCCTCCCCAGCTACAGGATTTTTTTTTTCAATTCTGGGGAAACTTTAATTTTGATTTCCAGATCAATTGACTATGGGATATGAGAGAAAGCAAAGAACCAAGGGTAGAGCCAAGGTATTTGCCCAATGTGGAGGATGTTTGTCCTCAGCTCACCTGGAGAAGGCGATGGATGGAAACAATTGAGCATTTTGATCAAGGTTAAAGACCTCCCATCTGTTGCTACTTTAACTTTGTTTCAGTTGTCTCAAGAGCTGCATTTTTTATCATAGTCTCAGGCTTTTCATTTTTCTCATTTCTCACTCATTTATAAAGCATCAAAAGGGCACGGTGCAATAGAACAGGTTGTGGATGCGCACTCACACTGCAGAGTGGAAGGAGATGCAAACGACTGAAACCAGACTCTTGGCAGGAAGGTGTCAGCCCCGTGGGGTGTGGGGACCAGAGGTAGCCAAGACCTTCCCTCCACTGTCTGTGTCCGCTCAGGGCGGAATTAGTGACAGTGACAGGACAGACAGTCCCAGAGTTCACCCAGTCATCTCAACCAACTTTCTGCTAGCCAGAGCTGCTCACCAGGGGCCAGGCTGACCCCTCTAAGTTACTTATTTCCTTCCACCTTCTTCACTCCGCAATAGAGAAAATACAAAGTGCAAGGTGTCCCAGGGGGGACAGTCCGAAGCAGGAGGAGACATAGAGCCCTGATGACCTGCAAACTTATATCAGCTCCTGCATAATCATGCCAGGGACTTTACCTGACCATGGGGGTGTCCATTGCTCTGCAATAAAACGTTGCATCTGTTCCGATGTCTCCGTCTAGTTGGAGCTCATAAGCCAGGGATGTGCTTTGCTCGGCTGCACCCCGCTTTGATTCCCGCTACCACGGAGGCACACGCAGGAGGGTGTCAGGCTCTCCGCGGTGTTTGGTGGAGGAGCCGCAGTCGCTTTGCTGAGAAGTACAGGCGTTGGGCGAAAGGAGAACTTCACCAGGAATCCGGCAAACGCAGGTCACGCTAGATCTGCCTGCCCCGGGCAGACTGACACGTCCAGTGAAACCCTAACGTTGGGATCCAACGTGCAGAGATCTTCGCACTTTAAAAAATATCTTGCAAATCATTTTGGAGACTCCTGGTGAGGAACAGTCATCCAATCCAGGGTCATCCCATCATGTCCCTGGGAATGCTCGCAAAGGCCCTGTTTTCAGTGGGTGGAGCCATGGCATTCTGGGAGGGATGATGTCCCGCATGGAGGCATTGACTCATTGACACTTGGGCATCAGTGGGACATCTGCCAACCACACACGGTTTTGGCGAGACCAAGGCATCAGCACTTCCTGATCCCAGGGATTCAGATGTGTGTCGGCCAATTTGGATAAAGCCTTAAGGCTGGGAATCCCAGCTGCGGGCCACACCTTGGGCAAGGGGGCTGCACTTTGACCCTGCAGCTGTGTTTGGCCCTGCTCAGCTGGGTGGTCTACTTTTTCCCAAAGAAACCAACGTGCAATTTTTCTGATTCTTGAAAGACTTCGTAGTTTTGCTTCCATGAGGCTATTTCCTCCCGGGGGCTAGAAGCTAGGCTTGCTGAGTTCAAATCCCAACTTTGCCACTTCCTAGCTGGGAGACCTTGGGCACTATTTTTAACTTCTCTGTGCCTCAGTTTCTTCCTCTGTGAAATGGGGATAATATTAACAATAAAACCTACTTCATAGGGTTGTTGTGGGAATTAAATGAGCAAATAAACATAAAGCACTTGACATAGGGTTTGGCATGTAGCAAGTGCTCCAAAATGTTAGCTATTTTTGTTAGGATGAAAATTAACATTTAATCAAATGCTTGTTGTGCATACACGCTTGCTATATATGCAACTGCATTTTATCTTGCAGAATTCTCACAACAACACTGTGAGTTAGGCCCACATAACCTTATTTTACAGATGAGGAAACTGAGGCTCAAAGTGGATATGGGACTTGTTCAGAATCATACTGCTAGTACACAGCGGAGTTTGCTCTGCAGCAATGCCCTGTGCTAGCCCTGGGATGGAAGTGCAGAGCCCCAGCTAGTTTATTTATTTGTGCACTTTGATTTGCATCTTTGTACGGTCTCTCTGGGCTTTTGCAACCAGGTTGTTTTCACTTGTAAACATCTCGAGGGCAGGAGCCACGTCTGAGACACCCAAGAGGCTGAGAGTTTCTGCAACTTGCTTTATACTGAGAAAATTGCTCGAGCTGTTTGTTCAAAGAAGAGATTCTCTAACACGTTGGC
Source organism: Cheirogaleus medius (assembly GCA_008086735.1). Lineage (NCBI taxonomy): Eukaryota > Metazoa > Chordata > Mammalia > Primates > Cheirogaleidae > Cheirogaleus > Cheirogaleus medius. Next base: position 9,429,522 of record VBSM01003044.1, read on the forward strand.
TGAGGAGTCTGACTCAGAAACAGTGAGGGGCGCCTTGGAATCTGAAATTTTTTTAAAAACCTCACGACGCTGGGAATACTTAGGCTAAGGCTGGTTTGGAAACTTTTGCTGCGTGGAACTGGAGCGCCCTCTGGTGTCGAAGAAGAAGATGGCAATGACACAGAAGGAGGCACTCCCAGGATGGGGCCCGCCCTTTAGATGGACTTTGGTTCTTGTCATCTGTGGGCCACAGCCAGGTGGGGACCCAGAGACAAACGCCTTCAGCAGGGAACAGAACTGTGGGGAACTTGGCTCTTTTGGGCTGGGTACGGGGACGGGTGATGGAGGAGGAGGTACCACCCAAATAAAAATAACTGGCTCTCTGAACAAAACAACACAAAGAAGCAGACACACACGTACCAAACATGATTTGTAGCATTTGTCTATTTCCAAGGTGCAGATGCTCTCACCAGGGCCGATGTGACATCGCTGAACACAGAGTGGGAAGCGATGCTCACACTGGCTCTCTTGGGAGCGAGGACGAGTTGGCTCCAACATAGTACTGGTTGACAAAAAAGGACAAGGAGCAGGGGCAGGTGGCAGTGGGTGGTGAGGAGTCCTCTGGGCCAGAGAGGAGAACACAGAGGTCAGGCTGGTTAGAGTGGGGCCGAGTTCTTGATGGCCTTGAATGCCAGAATTGGGGCTTGAGGGTCAAATGGAAAGGGTGACCCTCACGTGCAGAACTTTTGCAAGAGAAGAGAATTCAGCCTGGCCAAGGGGAGTGGGTCGTCGTGCTAATGATCTTCCAGCGGCGGGAAGTGCTTGCGTTGCGCTGGGCACCAAGCTTTACGGATAGTACATCATTAATTCTCCTAGTAGCTCAAAGAGGCAGATAGTATTTTCATCCCCTCTTTAGACAAGAGGAAACTGAGGCACAGAGAAGTTAAGCAAGCTGCCCAACATCACACAGCTGGTAAGCCGCAGAGCTAGGCTCAAACCCAGGCAGCCTTAACCCCTGTGTCCTGTTCCGTAGGAAACTTAGTCTCTTCACCTACAAAATCAGCACGAAGGCGACAAGGCCAAATGAGCATGGGGTTGGAGTTATACTTACCCAGAACAACAACAACTATAAAAGTAATAGTAACAACTATTTCGTTGAGGGCCTCCATTCTGGCGTCAGGGAGATCTGGGTTCCAATCTTAGCTCTGCCGTGCATTAACCTACTGGGTTACATAAACTCTTTGAGCCTTGATCTTCTCATCTGGAAACTGGGGATAAAAGTACCCTAAATCATGAGGCCGTTACATGGTAAATGAGAAAATGGATGAAAATTGCGCATATCAGTGACTGTCTAAAGGTTAAAGGGCATGGGGGGGGAGGGCGAGAATAGTCCCGGGTTTGGATGTAGGGAGGGATCAACAGCTCGCGAGGGATCAGCTGCAGGGCACCCCTCTCTCGCTGGCTCCCAAGGCCAAGGGCAAGCCTGTGCCTTTCCCGAATTTCAGCCTCGCAAGCAGGAGGGAATCGCGAGCAAGCTCACAGCTGCCCCGTGTTGAATTCCTACCACGCCCGAGGCGGTCGGTCAGGTCCACAGCTGCCCAAACCGTGCGCGGGGGCTTGCCCAGGACACAGCCGAGTATTTCGGAGGATTTTCCGAGGAAACGCAGCGACATCTGCCGGACAACTTGCGAACTGCCAGCTCGAGGTGTTCGCAGTTTGAATGTCACATGCAGCCACGTTGCTTTCCGCGACGTCCTAACTTTGTGAGTCTGAGTTTATGGCAGTTGTTGTGATGGAAAGCAAGTGTCGTGCAAAAGTTACTGTGGCACAGGAAACGAGGGCGGCAGTGTCCTAATTCCCAGGCTTGAGCAGTTGTGTAGAACCCGCCTCAGTATGTTTTCTTGCAATCTGTGTGCATTCGCTTTTCAAGTGGATGCTAAGTTGTTAGGGCAGAAATACTCACTAGTGGTTTTGTCCTAACTGTTGTACTTCTAAACGTAACTGTTCGGGTTTGTTTTTTTTTTTTTTTTTTTTGCAGTGGACTCTTAAGAATGCAAACTGCCTCTCCCGACCTTGAGTTAATTCAGTTTTGTCCCCTGAGCGTGGAGAAGGGCAGGCAGGCTGGGGGCTGGACGCGGCCGTTTCTGTTTGTGTACCTCGTTGCTTAGACTACCCCGAGGCTCCCCCGTGCCATATCACCTTCAGTCCCCGAGTCACACGCTCAGACACCTGGCTGCCTGAGGACTGGCAGTTCATGAGTTCCAAAGTAGTCGTGGTAAAGGGCTCAGGCCCCACCTTCCTTGCTCCCTCGGGCTCCCAGGTGAGCAGTCTGGCGGGGCGGCTGCAGGCAGCGAGGGTGGTGAGCAAGAGAAGCTTGAAACCACGAAGGAACAGCCCACGGCACCTTCCCCGCCTCTCAGCCTGGACCTGAGAATGCTGCCTCACCTCGAAGCAACTTGCACTGCGGTTTATGAAAAAAGCGCTGGAGGAAAGGGGGTCCCGCTATCTTTTGGGGGTGCAGCCAGCTCATCAGACACCGTCAGACTGCCTGGCTCAGGCGGACTTAAATCCCAGCTCTGAGGAGCTCTGAGCAGTCATTTAACCCCTCTGAGCCTCTCTTTCCTCCCCTGCAGAATGGAAGTAATACCAGTTTCTATCTAATTCAGAGAGTTGTTCTGAGAATGAAGCACATTGCTAAAGCCTAGTTCTGAGAGCTGGGCACTGTGGCCTGTAATTCCAGCTACTCTGGAGGCCGAGGCAGGAGGCTCGCTTGAGCCCAGGAGTGTGAGACCAGCCTGGGCAACATAGCGAGACCCCATCTCGGGGTGAAAAAGCAGTTTTGTGCAAAGCTCATTACACATGGTTAGTTGCAATGAAATTGAGCTATTCATTTATTTAAGAAATATTTATTGAGCACGTACTATGTACTCTATGGATCAATATACTAGACCCTGGGAATACAGCATGAATGAGAAAAGACCTCTGCCCTGAGGGGCAGGGCCACAGGCTTACATTCTAGCAGAGAACGACAGCAATGAACATATTCCATACATAAGTAAATTATAGGGCAGTACTGTCCAACAGAAATACGATATGAGCCATGCATGTAATTTAAAATTTTTCAGTATCATCAAAAAAGTGAAAAGGAGCAAGTTTAAAGAAAAAATTTGAAACAAAAATTTTTTAATTAAATCAAAATTATTTCAAATGAAACATATCAATATATGATCAATATATTGATATTTTTAATTACATCTAATTTAAAATTATTCTAAATGTTAACTTTTTAATTGTTTTAATTTTAAAATTTAACACAGCATATCAAAAATACTATCATTTCCACCAGTGGCATTAGCTGTGTTTCAGGTGTTCAGTAGCCGCACGTGGCTGGTGGCTACTGTATCAGACCGCACTGTTGTTGAGTGTATTAGAAGATGATAAATTCTGTGCAAAAATGAAAAAAAGTCACTTGCGGTGAGAGGCAACCAGAGCACCGGGTATGGGAAAAGACAGGACCAAGATGTCGGATTGGAGCTGACTTGGGGCAAATGGCTTGCTGATTATTATTTTGAGATGGGGTCTTGCTCTGTGGCCCAGGCTGGGGTGCAGTGGCGTCATCATAGCTCACTGCAGCCTCGAACTGTTGGGCTCAAGTGATCCTCCTGCCTCAGCCTCCCGATCGGCCGGGAGTGATGACCATTATTAACCGGCCCCTTTCTTCCTGGCTGGCCCGGCCCGGCCAATGGCTCCTTCCCTTTCTCCGTTCCAGCATGCCCCTGGCTCTGGGGACCCCTGAACGACGCAGGCGCTCTGGAGCCGCGCCAGCTTGGGCGTGGGAACAGCCCCCCCCACGCCTACTCCAGGAAACCGTGTGGCCCCTCATTCTGCCAGCCTGGGGCTGCCCCAGGGGACAGGCTGGACAAATGTCGTCCAGGCTCTTGGCTGGACGAGGAAAGAGGTAGGAGGGTGTGTGAGGGACAAGTTTTTCCCGGGGCTGGGCTTAGAGTAAGTTGAGTGAGGGTGGGGCCTGTCTTCATTTAAAAGTTTGATATTTTCTTCATCTCAGATTTTTTTTACATTAACTAAAAAAATTTTTTTTATTGATTTACATAGTGTGAAATTCACCCTTCTAAAAATCTAACAATTCAGCGGTTTTTAGTATATTCACAGAGTTATGCAACATCACCATGATCAATTTTAGAACATTTTAAAACATTTTCATCATTCCAAAGGAAACCCTGTATCCACGAAGCAGCCACTTTGCATCCCCTGCCCCTCTTCATCCCCAGGTGACGACTAATCCACCTCCTGTCACTGTGGATTTGCCTACTCTGGACATTTCATATAAACAGAATCATACGCTCTGTGGTCTTTGTGTCTGGTTTCGCTTCAACCGTGCCGTGGCATGTATCATAACGTCATTGCTTTTTGTGACCGAATAATTTACCATCGCACGGATACGCCACATTTCAATTCTCCATTCATTGGTTGACAGACATTTATATTTTTTCCACTGTTTTTGGCTATTGTGAATAATGCATCCATGATAAGTTTTTGTGTGGACGTATGTCTTTCATTCTTTTGGGTTTTGCATGAATTTTAATTTTTAAAATATATTGTATAGGCCGGGCGCGGTGGCTCACGCCTGTAATCCTAGCACTCTGGGAGGCCGAGGCGGGAGGATCGCTCAAGGTCAGGAGCTTGAAACCAGCCTGATCAAGAGCGAGACCCCGTCTCTACTAAAAAAATAGAAAGAAATTAATTGGCCAACTAAAAATATATAGAAAAAATTATCCGGGCACGGTGGCGCATGCCTGTAGTCCCAGCTACTCGGGAGGCTGAGGCAGGAGGATCGCTTGAGCCCAGAAGTCTAAGGTTACTGTGAGCTAGGCTGACGCCACGGCACTCTAGCCCGGGCAAGAGAGTGAGACTC
>VBSM01003044.1:9462612-9476451 GCA_008086735.1 Cheirogaleus medius
AAAAAAAAAAAAAAAAGAAATTATCAATGTAAAATAAACAATAGAAAGATTTATTCTCAAAAAACAAAAAGAGTTTATTTGGGAATTGCAATAGTAGTCCACCAGAAAGCAGGGCAAAAAGAAACTTTTTATTCATTGTTTGGAATAAATCTGATTACATGACGTCCTTTGATAATAAAGATGGTATTATCTTCCTAAAGATTCTGGACTATTATGTGCTGTTTGTGCGTGGGTTTCGGAGTTGAGGGGAATTTTTATATTGCATCATCCTCAGTCTCCCGGACTTTGCTCTTTTGGTCTCAGTTTCCCCCTAGTCCTCATTTCCCAGAGTTCAGAGGCTCAAATGATTATGCAATAACCACTAGGATAGAATTAGCACCTGTGGAAATAAGCAAAGAGAGCACCTAAATGAGAACAAGCAAAGAAAGTCTGTGTTTTGTTTTGTTTTGTTTTATTTTGTTTCTTACAAACCGGGTCTCCTTCTGTCACCCAGGCTGGAGTACAGTGATGTGATGGTAGTTTGCTGCAACCTTGAACTCCTAGGTTCAAGTGATCCTCTTGCCTCAGTCTCCTGAGTAGCTGTGACTATAGGCGTGTTCCACCAAGCCCAGCTAATTAAAAGCAATTTTTTTTTTAGAGAGATGGGGTCATGCTGTATTGCCCAGTCTGATCTCAAATTCCCAGCCTCAAGTGATCCTCCTTCGAAGAGCTGGAATTACAGGTGTGAGCCACAGCAAAGGCTGTTTATGTCCAACTTGCTGTTTGCAAAGGAGCCCGCCAGCATCCCTTGCCTTGGACAGAGACTCAAAGGCAGGCAGGGGAATGGGCAGTTTTTCTAGCAAAAAATGGGGGAGGCTTCAGGAATCTCCTGATCGAGGTTGTTGGTGTGGAGAAGCTGTCAGCATTGCTTGCTAGGAGCTGGGCTAATCACGTGGGTGGTTTGGGGACCTTATTTGGCTCTCTCTGGTTGTTCCTAAATTGGAAGCAGGGTAGGACTAGGGTGGGAATTAGCGAAGCCGGCAGTTTTTGGCCAAGTCCTGATGGTTTGGGGTTGGTGGCTGCAGAGGATTGTGGGTCAGAATTCTATTGTTGCGTGAGGTCTGGCCATCGTCTGTTTGCACATTTCGTCTCTCCTACCGTTCCCTATTCCCCTACCGGCAGGGCGAGGATAACTATTTACAACGCTGGTGAAGACCTGGGCCCTCCCCGGAAGAGAACTGGAAGGGTGGCTGATAGCATGGATTCTGCATTGGATGGTAGCAATGCACAGAGACGTTTCCCAGAGGAAACTAGTTGGCTGGAAACGGAGCCATCACGGAGAGGACGAGCGTGTCGCTGTCCTGGATGCCGTAGCTCCCCAGCCCCCGCTGGTCGTGCAGGACTTCGCCTTGGAACTGCAGCCGCTGCTGATCGGTAGGCAGCGCCTGCCGGTATTCAATCTGCTTTTTCAGATGCCAGACGAAACTGTTGGACTCGATGGCATAGGCGTGGCTCCCGCCATCGGGCTTCTTCACAAACACCTGCATCTCGGTGGACACGGTCTCCAGCCGATAGATGCGGATGTTGAAGAAGATCCCATAATCGGCCAAGCAGCTGCGACTTTTGAGGAGCTGCCTGTCGCAGCCGGGCTCCTGGAAGGACAGGCGCTGCAGCCCGCAGAAGGCTCGGCTCCCCTGGATTTCCTCTTTGATCATCTTGATGGGCTGATAAGGGCTCACCCAGAGGGTCAAATCTGGGAAGCCCCACCGCTCCACTGTCACCTCGACGTCTTGTGCCACCTGGAAGGGAGAGGGAGAGGGGTTCAGTCCACACGTCCCTTCGCCTGTCCACGTCTTTTCAACAGCAACAGCGAACATTTAGGGAGTGCCACCCACTTTCCAGGGTCTGTCTTGGGCACCCTCCATACTCTTAACACATTTTATTCTCACAGGCGCTCTGGGAGGTTGGTTCTACTGCTATACCCATTTTACAGATGAGGAAATTGTGGCCGAGCAGGCTTTAAGTAACTTACTAAGCAATCGGTCCCAAAGGGAGTGGGGAGCACAGCAGGTGTGTGAAGTGGAGTTGGTGACACTCCAGAGTCTGTGTTCTGGCCACCTCCAGAGGCGGTGCTCCCCGGGGCCTGAGATTGCCAGGTGGCTGGAGGGCACCGCCTGGAAGATGCTGGGGAGGGCGGGGCCTCTTGCCCAGCATTGCCGAGTCTTCTGATTTGCCAAGTAAAAATCGTTGTGCAATGGTTTTTGTATTCGGGAAAAATCCAGAGCCCATTGGTGGGTCCCCCGTTTGTAATCTGTGTACCTTAGTATACAGCTGATTTTGCTTCTGCCTCGTGCTCCAAGCAGCTCAGTCTATTGTTCCTGCACACACCTTGCTTATCTCCACCTCCCATCCTGTGCCCTTGAGCCCCCACCCCGGCCCTCGATCTGGAGTATCTTCTGTTTTGAGCATCTACATCCCACTCCCTGGCCTTTAGGGCTCTCACCTCAACCTCTAACTTCTTCAAGGAATCTTCTCTGGTGACTTCAGAAAACATTTATTCTCTGTTTCCAGAGCCCCACAAAGACCTGGGTGTGAATCCTGATCCTGGTGCCTCTTAGCTGTGTGACCTTAGTTAATTAACTTAACCACTCTGAACCTCAGTTTCCTCTTCTGTAAAATGGCAGCAATAATAATATAAACATAATGATAACACTTGACTTTCGTACTTTGCAGAATTGTCCGTGAGGATCAACGGAGACAGTCCCTGGACAAGCATTTTGCAGATTATAAAGTGCCATGTGAATAAAATAAATTATTATGATCTTTGTCTATACTGTAGGTTTGACATTTTTTGTTATCTGAGTATTTTGTCTTCTCTGGTAATTCTCTGTAGCAGTTTTGTGCAAATTTGTTCCAGGGACTTGTTTCCTAACAACCTATGGTGAATTCATTTTTTTTTTTTTTTTGAGACAGAGTCTCACTCTGTTGCCCGGGCTAGAGTGCCGTGGCGTCAGCCTAGCTCACAGCAACCTCAGACTCCTGGGCTCAAGCGATCCTCCTGCCTCAGCCTCCCGAGTAGCTGGGACTACAGGCATGCGCCACCACGCCCGGCTAATTTTTTCTATATATTTTTAGTTGGCCAATTAATTTCTTTCTATTTTTAGTAGAGACGGGGTCTCGCTCTTGCTCAGGCTGGTCTCGAACTCCTGACCTTGAGCGATCCGCCCGCCTCGGCCTCCCAGAGTGCTAGGATGACAGGCGTGAGCCACCATGCCCGGCCTAGGGTGAATTCCTTGAGGGTGAGGGCCATGTCCCAGTATTTCTGCACCCGTGTTGTCCCTAGGCCTCCACCCCCACCAGCCGCAGACTCCCTGCTGGCACAAAACAGCTGACTGAGTTGACGCCACTGTGCTCAGCTCATGCGAAGGACAATCAGGAGCACGGAACTGATCCTCCAATAGGTCACAGGAAAAAGAAAGAAAACGAGAACAAGAATTTAAACATAAGGAACCTGAGGCTCAGAGAGCCACAGAACTTTCCCCAGTTCACAGAGCCGGTGGGTGCTGCAGGCAGCCTCAACCTGTCTGGCTCTAACGTCCTGTCCTCCCTCGGCACAGACGTGAGTAAGCGAACACTGTGCATCCAGCTCATTCCAAGCTGCAAGCCCTTGACCGGCTGGAGAGGACCCGTTACCTTCACGTTCCAGCTGGGGACCGGCGTCTCCCTGTTGTCATAGCAACAGTCCTGTTTCAGGCACTGGGCGGCTCTCTGAGCAACGATGTCCCATCTGTACCCTTCCGCCACGTTGTGGGTAGGGTCGGCTGGATCCAGGATGATGGGCCTGCAACACAGGGAGAGGGTGCCCAGGCTCCAGCTGGTTTGGAGGCCTGCAAGCCACCAAGAAACCTGCTCAGCCGTCATCTCCTCAAGCCCCCACGCCCGCTGTGCCCAGAGCCCAGGGCCCCAAAACACCGCTGCAGAGCAACAGGGTATTTCCTAGAGTTTGTCTCAGGTGTTTGCAAGGAATTTGGGGGGTTGGGGAGAAGGAGGTCTAAGAGGCAACTGGAACAGTAACAGATGCCCACTCAGGTGGGGGGCCTTTTAAGTTCACAGCGGGCTGTGAGTTTGGGGTTAGAGCTGCAGAATTGCTCTGGATAGTGGTGAGACACCCCGCCACCGACTACTGACATTTATTGAAGCACTGGCCAAACCCTACGTGAATTAATGTATTTTAATCCTTAAGCAATTCTATAAGGTAGGGACTATTATATATATATATTTTTAAGACAGGGTCTTCCTCTGTTGCCCTGGCTAGAGTGCAGTAGCGTCAGCCTAGCTCACTGCAGCCTCCAACTCCTGGGCTCAAGCAAGCCTCTTGTCTCGGCCCCTTGAGTAGCTGGGACTACAGGCTCATGCCACCACACCTGGCTAATTTTTCTATTTTTTGAAGAGATGGGGTCTCGCTCTTGCTCAGGCTGGTCTCAAACTCCTGGGCTCAAGCGATTCTCCCCCCTCGTCCTCCCAAAGTGTTGGGATTACAGGCGTGGGCCACCTTGCCTGGCCGGGACTATTATTATTATTACTGTTGTTATCATCCCCATTTAGCAGACGAGCAAACTGAGGCACAGACCTCTCTAAGTTCTCACAGCCAGTAAATGGAGTTCTAACCCACAACGGAGAAGAGTTTGGGCTGCCTCCAAGTGTCCCTCCTCTAGATAAATGTTGAATGAATATTTTAAAGGATATTGGCTGGAAGGGGGTGGCATGACCCGCTTGGGCCACTTGGGATGACCGCATGTGTTGGATGCCAAGCCCATGATTGAGACCCGGCTTTTGCACTCCAGGAGCTGTGGCTTGGGAGGGAGCTGCGACTTTATTATGTGATAGAACATGATACAGGCTACTGGAGTGAACGGGACACGCCAGGCTCTGGGCTTGCTCCTCCCAAGTTCCCCTGCTCCCTGGAATAGTCCCCCATGAAACAGTCAGGGGGCAGCGCCAGGCTGTCCCATGGGGTGGGAGTCACCTGGCCCAAAGTGGCCCATTCTATTCTGTTGGCAGGCAGGGGACCTACCAGGTGACCCAACGAACAGGACTTGTGCCCAGTGATCAACCTGGTTTCCTCTGGGGTTTGGACACGGGGCTGAGGGAGGTCCGTCACCCATCGGGAGGCAGAGGGGGCAGGACAGGTGTGGAGAGAGAAGGGCTCGTGGGCCGTGACAGAGAGTAACAGAGAGAGAGGGAGTCTCAGGCACTGATGATTTCCCAACTTCAATTTTCTGGGCATCCTGATAATAAATCCTCTTTTCATATGGAGACCTGCCTTTTCTCTCTTGTAAAAAAAAAAAAGACCCAATGATCACATAACGGAACACTAAAACTCCTTGTGACATCGCTTGCACTGGCCGAGAACTACTAACGTAACGTCTAGGCTGGGCTCCCCAGGAGCAGATCCCCAGGTGAGGATGTGCTTTATCTGGAAGGAGATTCCAGGCGGCACTAATGAGGGAGTGGGACAGCGAGACAGGGGACAGGAGCAGCCAATAAAGGGTGAGTGTCAAGGTCGTGACCACCGTGGTCAGCCGGAGGGGATCTCCGGGAAACAGTGTGGACGGGACCCAGGGTCCTTCCACTGGAGGGGCGAGGGAGCCGGGGTGTTTGTCCACCAACTCCTGCGGGATCGGGCGGAGGCTGCGCTCAGCATGGGGCTGCTGGTTACAGGAACATTCTCAGGCGAAGGGACACAGGGGCTAAGAGTTGAAAGCTGAGCCAGCCTTCGTCAGAACAGTAAAGGCCAGGGGGTATCAGTGGGGTGCTACAGCATGTGCTAGGGCAGTGAGCATTTATGTGGCACCTACTGTATGCTAAGTTCTGTGGATCCCTGAGATATATTTTCTTTGGCTCTCACATCAGCCCTGCATTGCGGGTACCAGTTCATTCCTGTCTTACAGATGAAGAACCGAGGCTCACGGCGGGGAGAAAATGCCAGAGCTGAGATTGAAGCTTGAGTCCCTGAGACGGTTTCCATCTTCCCATGCTATCTCTACAAAGCTCTGGAATGGTCTTCTAAGAGCAAGAGGGCGCAGGTGGGGTGGAGGGGTGGCTTAGGGAACTAGGAAAAGGCTTACACCTCTCAAGGCTCCCGGGGACTTGGGCAGGTCGCCAACTGTCGGTATGACACTGTGGCAGCCTCACGACCTAATACAGCCAACCTGTGACACTCTATGCCACCTGTCGCTCCCTTCTCTATGGGCAAGCAGTGGTCCAGTACCTCTCTTTTTGGAACTGTTTTCTGAGAAAGTTCCTGATGACGGGATTCTGGAGGGTGTAGTACGTGGTCCAGTGGATGCAGATGAGCTCATACTCCTGGAGCAATTCCATCACGGTGACGAGGCCTTCGTCCAACATGAAATTCTTATCCTTCTGCGTCCCCATTTCCCAGGCATAGATCGTCAGGAGCTCGAGCGCGTAGAAAGGGGGGAGATTGGCCCTGGGGCACCTGGCTTCCACGTACTGTTGAGAGAGACGAGAAGGGAAAAGGAGACCCCAAGACTCAGAGTAAGGATGGCGTTGGACCAGAAACTGGGAAATCCAAGTTCTAGTCTCAGCCCTGCCGCCTACAGGCTGTGTGACCTTGGCCACGTCACTCTCCCTCTCTGGGCCTTGGTTTCCCCATTTTAGAAGTAAGGGGCTGGGTTAGTCCACTGGGCTTCACTATGTGTTTGACAGATGTAACTCCTGAGTGTGGTTATGAAGAGGTGGCCCAAGCAGCGATCATGCTGGGCTCTGCCACCATCATTCCAGCCTAAGCAGCCCCAGTTTAATCTATTGAGCTTCTGAGAAAGGTTTCTTTTAAAGGGCTTCTTAGCGAAAGGAAAAAAAATGGTAATGAATGAAATTCTGTAGTGAAGATTGGGACTGCCTCTCTAGCAGACATTCTTTCCTTCTTTGTTGTATAGGAGACATGATGTTTGGATGGGGTGATCCCATCCTCAGCTCCAGGGTGGGCTCTAACTGGTACATAAACTTTTCCCCCTTGCAAGTATTGGTTCAAGATAAGGCATGTGATCTAAGTTGACTTAATTAGAGTCAAGCCTAGTTCTATTGTTCAGTGTTTGAAAGAAGAGAAGTCCTCTTATGTGTGGATGTGAGGGCAGGAACATCTGTGGCTATTTTGCCACCATGAGGGAAAGGAGCCTGAGCACCAACTTGACATATAGGTGAGACAGAAGCTGAGGGAATTACCAAGAAATGGAGTTAGAACCCTCACCAAACAGTGCCTGAAGCTCCCTCCCCACTGTTAGGGATTTTCACACATGAGCTGATAGTTATTTTTATTGTTTAAGCTAGTTTGAGTTGTGTTTTGTGCTTTTCTGTTACTTGTAAAAGAAAGTAATCTTTTAAGTAATCTTAACTGATACACTTCTTATCTTAAGAATCTTTCTAATATTCACCTAGAAAGTGAAAATTTCTTTCAAATATCCAGCTGTTTAGTTTGTGGAAGCAGACTGGGTATCTTGTCCTGTGGCCATTAAAAAATAAATATCATATCACATCCCACAATCAGAGAACTACAACCCTTTCGCCTTAAAACAAACAAACAAAAACAGGGTTATCTTGTCTAATTGTAGTCCCCCAAATAAATGAAACCTCGAGCTTTTCCTATAAGTCATTGACTCACAAACAAAAACAACTTTCTCCCTGACCTTTTTAGATAAGATAAGCACGTGTGGAAGTTGCTGTCTGTCCACCAAGAACAGAGATTGTCCATAAATCTAGTCATCTGGGTAATTGTGTTTTCTTTAAATCCCTGTTATATATATATTTTAATGGATTAAGTCTTTCCTTCTGCAGTCCGATTCCCTTGTAACTTCTCTGCAAGTTTTATTTGATAAATGATTTTTGTCTCTGAGTTTTGTTTTGCAGTTGGAGGTTTCACTGAGATTATCCTGGGGGTTTGGGGGGGGGGGAGAATCTTATTTCCCCAACTGAATAAAGTATTGCCTGAGAAATGCACCTCATGGGCTGTTTACACTGCGCCACGCCCTCTTTTCCATTCCTAGGGTGGAATTAAATGAATCTTTCCTCTTGTTAGTCCTTAACTTGCCCCGATTAAGTGCAGAGTGCCCAGTGAAATTGACATCAGCCAGTCTAGACTGTCATGGGAACACTGTTTACTGAAATACTCCGGGTTACCTATTTTTCTCCTTCCTTCTCTATTTCTTTCTCCTCTCCATCTTCTCTCTTTCCATTTTCTTTGGTGATTGTTTCACTTTGCAGTTCAAAAGACCAGCGTTCGCTCTCCCTCTCTGCCTCCCCTTCTATTTCCCCACGAAGCAAGTTTGCTACCATGATAAACTTGGCCTGCGCTTTTCATCTCCGCCTTCCTCCCTCCCTCCCTCCCGCCCCCGTCTCGGCAGCCCGCTCACCTCCTGGTACCAGTGTCTGATCAGGCGCAGGAGGCTCTTCAGTTTCGTTGGCTTATATTTCACGAAGTTTTTCTGCAGCTCGCTGAAGGATGGGAAGAAATTTCCAGGGTCACCGCAGGCCTCGATCAGACTCACATAGACCTCTGGGGGTGGCTGAAAGCTGACGTCACGAGGCCCTGAGGAGAGAGGAGGCAATGAGAGAGATTGGGGATTGAGGAAGCACGGGGGGAGGGGGGAATAAGTGATCTTTTGGGGACAACCTGCTTATTCACTGGAATTGTCCCTCCAGGGAGGCCGGAGACCTCACATCTGTTTGACTGTCAGTTCTGTGACATTTTTACTCTGGAGAACCGACATTGGGCTTTCCATGCCTCCGGCTACTGCAGGACTGTTGTCCTCCTTGGATGTCCCCAACGGCCAGAGTTGAGTTAGTTCCGTGCACTGCCCCAGCCCAGCCCTCAGCACAGCACATGGGTAGAATGAATGAATGCAGGTGGGTGCAGGTGCCCGTGGGTGAGAGGTGACAGAGTGCCAGGTCTCCTAGGGAAGGCAGGTATGTGAATTGGGTGTGTGTCCCTTCCCCTTACTCAGGGCTCTGTAGGCAGGCAAGATGGTGATGGTGATGGGCTCCATGGTCCACTTGGTACGGATGGTGAAGACGAGAGCATCGGGGACTCCCTGGGCCACCCTTGGATCCGTGAGCCCAAGGTCCAGCAAGTCCTGGGAACGACACACTTTTTTCCATAGTAGCCTCAGAACGTCTCTGTGGTGCTCGACCTCCTCCTGGAAGCTGCGGAAACAGCTCAGGAACACCACCAGCTCCACTTCCCTGCTGCTTCTGAGAGCCGTGCCATTCCCGAAGGAGCCCACCTGCAGAACACAGAGCCGCGTCACCCTGGGGCCCGCTGCCACGACCCGCGCCCCACCCCCGCGACACTTCACATGCATCCTCCCAGTTCACGCTCACCAACCCCCGAGAGATGGGTAGATGGCATAACACTCATTTTACAGGTGAGAAAACCGAGACGTTGAGAGGATGAGTCACTCGACTGTGGTCTCACCGTTTCCAGCCCAACTCTAGACCCAGGCTTCCTGTCTGCCACGTCGCCCTACTGTTGGGCAGTCCTCTCACGCACAGGGTCATGCCAACGCCAGGGCAATGTCATGCCTGCTCCACGGGGGTGTTTGAGGATTCCCGGGTTTCTGAATAATTTCATGACATTAGAAAGCAGGAAGTAGGTTTGCCCGGTGGACAAGAGCCATGGGCTGTGGAATGGAGCAGCCTGACTTTGATCTTGACCCTTTGCCCTGTTCTTTAGCTGAGTCATCATTTCTTTTCTTTCTTTCTTTTTTTTTTTTTTTTTTGAGACAGAGTCTCACTCTGTTGCCCGGGCTAGAGTGCCGTGGTGTCAGCCTAGCTCACAGCAACCTCAAACTCCTGGGCTCAAGCAATCCTTCTGCCTCGGCCTCCCGAGTAGCTGGGACTACAGGCATGCGCCACCATGCCCAGATAATTTTTTCTATATATTTTTAGTTGGCCAATTAATTTCTTTCTATTTTTAGTAGAGACGGGGTCTCGCTCTTGCTCAGGCTGGTTTCGAACTCCTGACCTTGAGCTATCCACCCGCCTCGGCCTCCCAGAGTGCTAGGATTACAGGCGTGAGCCACCCGGCCTGAGTAATCATTTCTTAGCTGAGCCCTAAGTCCTTCGTCTATAAAATGAAAAGTAACAATGGAATGTGAGTTAGTGGATTCCTGGGAGGGTCAGACAAAATAACACATGCCAAGAGTTTGGCGAGGTCCCTGGCACACGGAAACTCAGCGATATATTTCTCTTCCTCCTCTTGATGTTGTTGACTTGGGCAGTCCCTTCTGCTGCCTGGGTGCCAGCGTCCCCGTCTGTAACAGAAGGAGCCTGAGCCCGGACAGATCTGATCTGAAGGGGACCTTTTGATGTTCTGAGATCCTAGACTTGCTCTCCACGCCCTGCTGCCTCTGGTATACAGCGAGCCCCACAACCAACTCACTCCATGTCGGGAGGTGGACTCGCCGGGCAGGCATCAGACCTTAGGTGGGCTGCCTTTCCCGGTGGGCGGAGTCCCTGCACATAAATTATAATCCAGCCATCACAAGTTGAGCACTCCCAGTGTCTGGCACCCCTGGAAGCCCCTTTATGCATATTATCCTTTCCAATCCTCACACCCACCGATTGAAGTGGGTGCTGGGATAATTATCCCCCATATACAGATGAGAAAACTGAGGCCATCGGGGGTTATTTAGCTCGCCAGGGTCTCAGAGTTTGAGGAAGAGTCAGAATGTAAATAGTGGGCGGTTCTTATGCCTCTGTCCTCCTCGTGACCCCAGGCTGTGAGCCAAGCTCTGCTCCCAAGAAGGGGGAGCCCACCAACATTCTTCCTTCCTTTCCTATCCTCTTCCCCACCAGCGTTCTGACCCAGCACGTCTAGCCCACAGGAGGGGCGGGAGTGGCAAGCTGTGTGTGGACGAAGGGCACATTCCCCGTGGAGGCCGTGTCTACACTGCCTTTTCTGCCTTTCCCAGGGGTTAGATCCGGGCAGAGAGGAAAGAACAATCCAGAACAGGCTTCCCGACTTGCTTTAGTTTGAACCTACGTATGCCCAATTCATTTGAAGACAAGCACTTGCTCATGCCGGCTAGCTCAGCTTGCTAGATTTCCAGCCGGTAGGGAGGAGGGAGGGGCCAGAATCTAAATACACCGTATCATTCCTTGTTAGTCATTGCACCGGGGTATCGCTACATTTGGTGGTTTCCGGGCAGAGGTGACTACAGTCGCTAGGGAGACTTTGAGGCTTGGGTAAATACCATTTCCTGCCATTAAAACTCATTCTGTTTGTAGCGTCCTCCTCTTTTTAGACACCCCCATGATGTCTACTTTATTTTCAGGGTTGGTCGGGGGAGGGGCATCTGGGAGGGTCTGCCTGAGTCAGACTGGTGCCCCAGGCCCAGAAGCAAGCTTGGGCAAGAGTTGCAAGGATGCTTCTGGGTTTTGAGCATTTACGGTGCACCAGTCGTGTAGTCTGCAGGGCCCCGTCTGCTTGCCGTCTGCTTGGCGAGGGAGAAATGATGATGGTGACAGTGATGCGTCCCCGATCACAGATGAGAAGACTGAGGGTTCGAGAGGGAAGATGGTAAAGTCAAGCCACAGAGCTGGTGAGGGGAGAAGTCAGGAGACTGTCTGATGTCAGAGTTTGTGGTTTCTCAAGTCTAAATCATATAGCCTCGGGCTCCAGAGGCTGGGGTTAGGTGCAAAGAAGAGATGGGGGCCTGGGGCTTTCCGAGCTTTCCTTCGTGACTTGGTTGCCCCTAGAGACAAATAGAGCACTGGGCTGGGAGTCAGGAGTCCTAATTCTAGTCTTGCCTTTGCTACCAACTTGCTGTGTGACCTTGGAACGTCTCTCACCCTCTCTGTGCCCCAGTTTTCTTAATATTTAAGAGAGGGATTGGCTGAGACTGTCTGATTCTCCAGGGACTTTCTAGCTCTGGCCCTCGTGAGTTCCCATCCTGTCTAGCACAGGAGGTGGCAGGAAGGGCTTGGGGAAAAATCTCAGAGGGGGAGCTTGGATCCCTGGCTGTGGAGTGAGGTTCAAATCGCAGCTCCAGCACTAGCTGTGTGACCTTGGGCCAGTCACCTCACCTCTCTGAGCCTCTATGAAAAAAATCTTTTTATTATCAAACATTTTAAACATATAGAAAAATAGAAAGAAAATACGATGAACACTATTACACGCATATACCCAACCAGGAAGATTCAACAAGTCTAAATTGCTGGCCACATTTGCTTCATCTAAACCACTTGAAAGTAAATTACAGACACCAAGGAACTTTGTACCTAAATACTTTAGATTTTGTGTCCATAAAAGAAGAACATTCTCTCCCATAACCACAAAATTACTATTCTACCTAACAAAATCAACAACGATTCCCTTATATATTATCTAAAACTCAGGTCATATTAAAATTTCCCCGGTAGCCCCCCAAACTGTATTTTACAGGTGGTTTATTCTACCGAGATCCAGTCAAAGTCCCTGCATTACATTTGTCTGATATAAATCTTAACCCTCTGTGTCTCTGTTTTGCTCATCTGTAGAGTGGGGAAAGAATAGTACCTGCCTTATGGGGTGCAAGAATTAGAGATAATACATGTTAAGGGATTAGGTTAGTGCACTCCAAAATGTGAGCTGTTATTATTCGATTTGTTCTGCTCAAGGCAGTGGTGCGGAGGGGTGTAGAGAGCTAGGTGCGGTGGCTGTGGTGTCCCGAGATGTCAGCATCGCACGCTAGGGATAACGAGCCCCCCGGTCCCCAGCATCCTCAGGGACATGGACTCAACGCTGGGTTTTGCTCTGCCCTGGCCGGGGTGGTGGAGGGGCCCAGGCTCACCTTGACCACCTTGAGCACCTGCACCTCCTGGTCCAGCCCGTGCTCCCCCTGGAAGTGCTCCTGCCTCAGGAACTGCTCCACGGTCCTCACCGCCTCCTGCACCTCTTCCTTCCACTGCCGGCGCGGCTGCAGCCACTGAGTCACGAAGGAGTTGAGCCTGGAGGCTGGCGTGTCGAACAGCTCCTGCATCACTGCCGTCTCTGGCTGGAGAGCATCCACCGCCACAGATATATGGCCATGCACCCACCCAGCTCCCGGACACACCCCCTATTTAAGGGGGCTCCTCCTCGGCGGACCTCCAGCACCCTGGGGGTTAAAGGACCAGAGCGGAGAGGAAACCAGGTGTGACTGCACTGACCTGGGGTTCCCCTTCTTGGGGACCCCTTGCTGGGACAGGGGCGCAGACAGACACTGGGCTGAGGCTGGACCGTCCAGAGCCACCTTAACACGCCTGGCGTCTCGCCAACCTTTCTGCTATTGGTTTCGATTCTCAACTCTTAGAGTTTCCCTTTTGTGACGTTTGGAAACTGAAATGGGCTAGTGTTTGACCCTTGAGGAGGCAACTCGCCCAGCATGTTGGATGGAGTTGGATGGTGTGAGTCATCCCAACTCATGTAGGGAAACTGAGGCTCAGAAAGAGAAGGGACTTGCTCCCGGTGAGGGTGAGGAGGAGAACTCTGGGATGGGACAGAGCAGACCTTGAATTCCAGCCTGCCCTCTGCCAAAACCTAACCTCTCCGAGCCCCGCATCCACTACTCACAAAGTGGGTTCAACGAGTACGATTCACTCGCTGAACATTAACTGAGGGCCTGCTGGGTGCTTGGACATTGTGCCAAGAAGACAAAGCAAGACAAGGTTCCTGTCCCAAGGGGCTCCCAGAACAGTGGGGGAGAAAAATAAAAAAAGGAGACTCTAGGCTGGGCGCGGTGGCTCACGCCTGTAATCCTAGCACTCTGCGAGGCCGAGGTGGGAGGATCCTTTGAGCTCAGGAGTTCAAGACCAGCCTGAGCA